>SRMA01025597.1:1187799-1564529 GCA_007224835.1 Danionella cerebrum
TTTTTTTGCATGATGGGACTCCGTTGGGAACTTAACGTCACGTATTCATTTTTTATAGCCTTTCAAGAGGTGAACTGTTTGTGAATAAATGATTATAATACTACGGAGCCCACATTACTCTATTTGCAATATTATTATTTTGACCTCATAGTGTTCGTAAATTTCTTCAGTGTTGTGGTATGGAAACAACTAATGCATTAAAGCAAAAATGTGATAAACAAAGTGTCAATAACTAAAAATTATAAGTAATAAAGAACATGTCTTGTGTTTTGAACCACAATTGAGGGACTCTTGAGCCTTGAAGTGCCCCCTACTGCCTAAAAACAATCCTGCATGAGAAGTTATATATATCAAGTTGTGTTTCTTTCGCCTTTGTCTAGACAGCCAATCAAAAATAACATCCAGGTCAGATAACGCCCAAATTCCCAGCCAATCAGACGAATGCACAATTTTCTCTTGCCGTAGTCTTGTATTCTTTCTTAAATTTATTTCTATTATACCGAATACCTTTCCAAAATCTAACATTTAAGTTGATGTCTTAATTTACTACATTTTATCACACAATGCACTGGAACACTTCTAATGACATGGTGATTTATCATTTTGTCAATTTAAAAATGCTGGGGAACATACCAAACAAAAAATATTTGTAATTAAATCAGCCTGGGAAACCATGAATGTTACAACCAAAAAATGTTACAATATAATACATGTTTTTTTTTAAATAGTTTTGATGATATTTTACTTTTATTAAAATGCTAACCGAGAAAAACTGTCGGTAGCCTTTTCTTTTAGAAATTAAGATTTCCGTTTCTGGTTGAAAATAACAATGACTATAATTTGAAGTGTGCCCTGATGTTAGTGCATGGTTCACTTTATTATTTATGCATGCTTCACTTTATTATGTATTATTTAGTACGTGTTTCTTTGTTTTGCACCATCACCAAAAAAATTCCTATTCCTGAAACTTGTTTCACTGACCATGGCAATAAAGACGTTTCTGATTCTGAGTGATCTTTTGAGAAACATTTGTATGATTACGGTGCCAGTAATCAGCACTGGAAAGAGTGAGAGTTCAAACCTGCTGGTGGCGCTAGAGCATTAGGATCAGATCTGACTGCTGACAATGACAGTTCTCTTTAACGTCACACTGCTTGTATTCTATATCTCCCTCGCTCCATTTGACTTAGATCTGTTAAAGATTTTGTCTCTACACTAAATAATATATTTTGAAAAATGTTGAAAGCATCAGTTTCGTCCCAAATTTATGTTTCTGAATTGAATTAATTTCTTAGACGAAATTCATTCATCAATCCAATTTAGTACTGGTTAGGGTCACAGCCTGGGTTCTGCAGGTGCTCTGCTTCACATATGATATCTCAGTGCTCTAGAAGAGATGTGGAACCATACACTGCATGTGTTTTACGTGAAGGTTGGGATATGTTTGGTCTAAAAATGCCTAAAGGAAATGTATCTTGCATCAGATGATCAGTTGTGACAACAGGCGTAAATGTGTGAGGATCTGAGAAAACACAGATGCACAGAGGGTGTATAAGAGAGAAACGTGACTAAGACTGTATGGGTGTAAAGAACGTCTTGTGCTCCCCGTGTGTGACCTCTTCATTTACTCCGCAGGCCCCTTCACTCCAGTGCTCAGCACGTTGGATAAAATAACACTAGATTCTCGGAATACAGCACTTTTTAAGTCTTTGCAAAACAACACGTGCATGCAGCTTGAACAGCTGAACAAATGCAGTTTCTTTGTTTTAAAAATACCTCATACATTTAGGTTTAAACCATTTCATTGTATTAAATTTTGTCATTTTTTTTACTACAAAAATTGAGAACAAACAGTTGATACGATTACAAACTAAGTGAAAGCAGGTGAACCTTTACTAAACCTTATGCATTTAACTAAACCTTATAAATCTAACAAACTTGATGCTCTAGCTTTTACTGTTCTGTTTTAACACTAGTCTTGCAGTGCATTGAGTTCTAGGAAGTTTATAGTCCTTCTAAGATTGCCAAACATCACATCAAGACTAAAGAACATGATGCGCTTGCTTTTTCTGTTCTGTCGTTAGACTTTTCAAGTTAAGATGTTAAGACCATTTTGAGCTATAATTGCTTCAACTTTTCAAAATATTCTTTCCTCAATGTTCAGGAGTGTTTTAAGCAGAGAGCAGATTTGTCCACTGAACTTGTTACTCTGTGACTCCCGTCCCCAGGACAACTTCAGAACTTCTGAAAGTTCCATTCTGTCACTTATGATATCACATGGAAGTGAATGTAGCATTCAAAAATTCCTCTCGAACAAACAAAAGCTATTTTTTACTAATTATCACCAGCAAGGCTATAAGAAAAAGTAACATTCTAATATAAAAGAAAATTGTGGTCAGCAATATACCTTTTCCTGATAAGACAGAAATGGCTTTAACTTCTTATAACCAGAGCTCGAGCAAAACATTGTCTGAAATTATTTGTTTGTCAGCTGGGATAAGCTTATTAAATCTGGATTATATCTCTCTAATTATTGCTGCTCACATCTGACTATTGCAGAAACGATTTTATATGTTGGAATATTTATGTGAGGGTATTAATAATAGTGCATATTGTTTTATATCAGGTACCAAGAACATTTGCTAGGGTGTATAGGTTGGTTCTTGGGTTTTATAATGCTGTTGCTAGGCAGAGTGGTGAGGCTGCTGTTGATGACCCACAACACTTTGACTCCTGATACTGAATCAGTTGGTTTTGCTCTTGTGGGTATAGTGGGGTGGAAGTACAAACACAGAAAATGAATCAATTTTGCTGGAGGTTTAACTTCATTCCAGCCAGGTGGCATCAAACACTGCACTGAAGTGTGAACATTCTGGCTCAGTTCTGCGATTAAAAAAAACGATTATTTATCTTAGCAGTCTTTGATGTGGTGCTGTTGCTCATCAACTTGTAAACCGTGCAGTGTTTCAGTGTAACCGAGTGAGAAATTTCCTTTCAAACCCCGGGTACAGCATTATTATGTGGACAACAAATCTTGATTTCCGATTGCCTAAAATGTTGCCTAAATTCTGAGAACCCATTTTGATTTTAACACATAGGATGAAAAACTCATTTCTGTGTAGACATTACTTATGTCTCTAGGGTGGCATTGGAGCACCTCTGTATATATCATATTCAATCAAAACCACTGAGCTGCGAAATAAAATTATTTTCCTCTGTTGGGTGTCCCTCGTGAAACTTCTGATTTTTTTTTATTGACACCTTTTTCAACTTTTGTTGCTCGTTACTTGTTGCCACACCTACACATAGTCCTTTTGCTATTTGCCACAGGAAGTCATCAGTCTCCAGTCATCAGGATAGTATAACTTTGTGACTTTTTGATATTTTGGTGTGACTCAGGCTTTAGACTGCTGCCATTGTGACAGGATGAAAAAGGATGGATGGGTTGGGGACCTCTGTCGGGTGCCATTGTATGCCAAACCAGATGATTACCAGATAGATTTTCCACATGTTTTCATCAACGTTTCCCCAAATACTTGCAAATATATTTCATGTATTTGTCTTCCTTGCACCTGCATCTGAAAAATAGGTCAACATAGACACTGACCAATGCAATGTAAGATGTTCCAAGGCAATATCAAGTCAGGTTGATCTTTATATCATGCCTGCTTATCCATTGTTCAAAGATAGTTCTTTTTATAAATGTACTTCCTGAAGTTTCTAATGATATAGTTCCTTCTGGTCCCCCGCTCTGTAGAACATTGGTTTCACACTGTTGAAAACCCAGCTGTTTCCAGAGACAGATGATGCTCTACAGATAACTGGGGTGTGATTTCTCTCCATTAATCATCATCAGTGTTGTTCCTGCTTTGTCTGCTCCCAGACTTAGAGGATAAACGTGAGGGTGGTTTCTAGATGCTGCTTCGTGTTTCTAGGCCATTCAACGTGAGTGGAAGGATGTTTCTTGCCTGTTTTAGCTCGTAGACACGGTTTGTTGCTCTTATCAGGATTGTCTCCTGTCAGAGATAATCCAAAAGATGAGGATGACTGCATTGAAGATGTAATGCATTGTTTAGGGCTACATGGATCATTGACTAATGGTTAGTCAACCCCAGACCATTTGAAAAAAGTTCAGGACACTAAATAGTTTTTAAACATGTATCGGTCGGGTTCAACCTAAGGGGTTTAAATGACAGGAGATTTGATTCATTGTTTTTCAATGATTTTGAGGAAAGTCCTTTTTTCTGCCGTGGTGCAGTGGGTAGCACTGTGGCCTTCCAGTGAGAAGGTTGTCGGTTCGAGGCCTGGGTTTTTCGTGGGGTTCTTCCGGGTACTCCGGTTTCCAACACAATCCCAAAAACATGCAATGAGGTTAATTGAATAATCTAGATTTCCCTTAGGTGTGAATGTGTGTTGCCCTGCGATGGACTGGGGACCTCTTCCTCTTGACCAATGTGCGATGGAGATAGGCTCCGGCAGACCCCCGTGACCCCAAAATGGGAATAAAACGGGTTGGAAGATGAATGAATGAAATGAAGTTGTGAACATTTGGCTGAAGAATCATTTGAATGTAATTACAAATGTTCTCCAGGCCACAATGGCTTCATAAGTAAAGTGGAGTGGAGGTTAATTAGAGATATGGAGCAGATCCAGTTTGATTGTGCGCTCATCTCACAGATGCTTGTGTGCATTGAACATGGCGCAGTGGCCTAAAACATCACTGTACCAAACTAATGAGAGGAGAATCAGGCCACGGCTGTTCTCTGAGAGCGCAAACGCATGTTATATAATCATGCATGTATTTCCTTCACTGTGAGGATGATTTAAAGTGAAGCAGATGATTAAAATGAATATGCAAATATGTTTTTACCATAAATCTAGAATCCATTTAAACTGTGTCAAGGCATTATAAAAAACAAAAGCAACTATGAAATAAACATAGATGATTCAAAACAAGATGCTAGCAAAAATAGCACATAAACACAAACACACACACGCATACAGACACAACATGTTTATTTCTTGCTGAAAACCTACAGGTGACACCGCAGACATCACAGGTGTCAACAATGAGTGTGTGTTGCCCTTTAGTGATGACCAATCTATGATGTGTGGTACTATAATTACCATGAGCTGGAATGGTCTCCAGCAAGGCCTTTTTACCCCGGCTTAGGGTTCAAAGACATAGGAGATGAATTAATGCAATTCTTTAGGAAGTCAAGTTCTTTGTAATCAGGAAGTCATTTAATTATAACAGGAAACACATTCATATTAATATAAGCCATATTATTAGAACAGGAAATAGTTTGATTACGACAGGAAGTCATTTAAGCTCATTAAGTTATTTAATACTCACAGGAATTTAAATAACAGTAATCAGATGTAACGTTATTGGAGCTGGAAGTCATCTTACAAAAATTCACTGTAATCAGAATAAATTTGGGACAAAAAGTAATTTTATTATAACAGGACTTTGCTACTAAATTGGTTCTGATTAGAATTACTTCCTGTTACAAGGAAATTTTAGTAATCAGAACTAAAGTAATTGTAACAGGAAGTAATTTTTATTGTTACAGGAAGTAATTTTTATTGTAACAGGAAGTCATTTCATTTTAAAACTACAGGAAGTCAATTTTAATGTTACAGGAAGTCATTTCATTTTAAAACTACAGGAAGTCATTTTTATTTTTACAGGAAGTCATTTCATTTTAACCGGAAGTCCTTTTTTATTGTTCCAAGAAGTAATCAACGGGAAGTAATTTCATTTTAAAACTACAGGGAAAATTTTTTTTATTGTTACAGGAAGTCATTTCATTTTAAAACTACAGGAAGTAATTTTTATTGTTACAGGAAGTCCTTTTTTATTGTTCCAAGAAGTAATCAACGGGAAGTAATTTCATTTTAAAACTACAGGGAAAATTTTTTTTATTGTTACAGGAAGTCATTTCATTTTAAAACTACAGGAAGTAAATTTTATTGTTACAGGAAGTCATTTAATTTTAACAGGAAGTAATTTTTTATTGTCCCAAGAAGTAATCAATTGGAAGTTATTTCATTTTAAAACTACAGGGAAAAAAATGTTATTGTTACAGGAAGTAATTTCATTGTAAAATGTATGCTGCGTCTCCATTTAGGTAGGATTGCTATGCTCTTTAAATCAGTCCTCCTTTTGTCGAGGGAAAAGAGAAGCGTGTCCAGCAGAACAGTTTTTTCCACATCATTCACTATAATTGAATAAAATAGTAACATTTAATAAATTTTACTTATTTACTTCCACCTCTGGAAATAACTTCCAGCAAATGTCCTGTGTTCATAAAAGTGCGAACCTCCTAGACAGCCTTCTATAGTTTTGAGCTATTTTCCTGAGTCTGGGAGCCACTTCCATCGCCCATGTGAACAGGTCACTGTTTTCCACAATGGAAACTCTCTCTCTCTCTCTCTCTCTCTCTCTCTCTTTCTCAACCCTGCTCTGTGTATCTTTAATGACCATGCTCATATATTTGAGGAAACATATCCTTGCTCTGTATGTGGAGCAGATTATGACGCAGAAAAGGGATTTGAGACCAGCTTTGCAGATTTTCTCTCTAGAATGGTGAAGGGTTGTGGTCTGAATGCATTATTCTGGGCAGAGTTCAAACTGGAAACCCTTTTAATATCTGTGTGATTACCACATCATTGTTTTTCAGAAGCAACTTTATAAAACAACTATTAACAAGTCAGCTTCTACTTTTTTCCTACTTGAACTGGTTAACATGTTTTTTGGACAACAATATGCAAATTTGAACAGGATATCAGGCGTTACAGGAGAATCTGTACACTGTGAAATTTGCAGAGAATAATTTAAAGAGTTCAGACCACCCCTTCAAATAAAGCTATCTTAAGTCAATTCTGTCTTTTTTTTGTGAAAATTGTGTTCAAACCTTCTAGAAGTCTGAGAGGGCACTTAGAAATCAAAACCTTCTTAATCAACACTGTTTGGTTCTTTGGAGGTCGTTTCAATTTAATATTTTAATGGACTCAAGGAATCAGATTTATATCAGTAGGATTTTAATTTGATCGTTACAGACTTGCTAGAGACTAGATCTGATAAAATATAATTTCCTATTTGCTCGTTTTCATTTTTAAACACTCTTTCATGTCAGAAGCCTCTCAGCGGGTCAAGTCATCATCCAGCTCATCTGATATTCCTCCCCACGTTTGATCTTTTAGGTCAAGATCTTCAGAGGAGGGATATTTTTAGTTCCGAAGCATCTCATTAAACACAGCAGCCATGCACGTGAACACGTCTTAGTTCATACTGTACGCTCCAGAGCGCAGTTTGTTGTTTCGAGGTGAATAATGCAGTCCTGCTCAGCTCAGGGCCGTGCCTGAGGATTTCTGCTGTGCATGACGTGCACGTGTGATGAAAGGAAACATGTTTGTTTGGGTTATGTAATCCCTCAGAGAGCACCATGATTATTCAGCTGCTGTTCGAGGGGGGAGGTTTAGACACACTTTTATTACTAACCTCATTTTGGTTTATTGAGCATTTTAGCAAAGATTATTTTTGAAATAGCCCCCAAAGAGACAAAACTGTAGCTGTAATGTATATGAAAGGAGAGGTGTATGCTCAGATGGTCACCGTGAGGGTAAAAGTTCATTCTCCTCTGATTTTGACATCAGCTGTTGAGTTTCTCCTCCGTGCTCTTCAAACTCTTCCCAACACATATGAGGGATACTTGATCCTGTCAAAACCCATGTGAAGATCTTTAGAGCAGGGTCAACTCACATTCAGTTCAGTGATGTGGTAGTCCAGCAGATCAGAGCTCAACATGTCACACTCGGTCTGGAAACCATGCTATAAACACTACACAGGGTTCATTGGAAATAGGAATAGAGCAGTGGTTCCTAAACTGTGGGACGCCCTTTGGTGGTCATTTCTGTGTGAGAGAGGATATGCATTATGTGTGAAAAAAAGAGTCAAACTTTCCTTGTCAAGGAGAATAAAAGACATGGCTACCATTGTAAAAAAAATATGCTGATAATGCGTTTTTTCCATCCATTTTAATGAGAAAACAGGTGTTGTAGATTTGATTCATTTATTGGTTTACGTGAGCTATGGAGATGATGGTGCAGGACTTTATGGTCTACTTGAGAAAGAACAACAGAGAGACTTTTTTCATTTAGTAATGTACATTCATAATGTTCAGGCTGTATAGTGTTTAACGGTGCTAAAATGAATAAATATTTTTATTAGCAATAATACTGTCTCTTTTTTAACTTTACATAACTGCAGCTGAATAACAAGGCCTCTACGCTATGGCAGTGGTGTATTGTAATGTTGGTCATTATTATGGTGGTTCTTGGAGCGGCAAAGGGTTTCTGAGGTGGTACTTGGTGGAAAAAAAAATTAGGGACCCGCTGGAATAGAGAAGTGGAGCAGCACTGTGGCCTTCTAGTTAGAAGGTTGCTGGTTCGAGGCTTGCCAGTGACCTTCATGGAATGCGTTTGCATCTTCTTCTTGTGCTTGCGTGGGTTTCCTCTGGTTTCTCCCACAATCCCAGCCTGCATCAGGTTAATTGAATAATCTAAATTCCCCTGCGATGTACTGGCGACCTGTCCAGGGTGTACTCCCGCCTCTCGCCCGGAGTAAGCTGGAGAGATGGTGAGCTGCAGCAGACCCGCATGACCCTGTAAGAATGATATACAGAATGCCTAAATGTGAATAGTGAGGCAACGGAGATTGCAATTGAGAATATTGTAGAAAATTAATACCGTTAATTTTAATGAGTCTTGAGACATTGTGTTTCAGAAAGCATATAGGTTTATTATTAAATTGTAAGGAAGGTAAACAAAAGCATGGTTACTTAACTCTGCTAGCTTGTCATTAAATCTTTACTTAGTATAACGATCTCTCACAGGAGACTGGACCCATAGGAATGACTGATCAAGATTTACTGCTGGAAGAGATGAGGTGCAGAGGTGATCAGGGTTCTGGTTATTTTTTTAGTGGGGGCCGGCGTGTTGAGGGGATCTGACTTCATAAAATACAACAAATTATTGATTAAATTGGGAAAGGTAATAAATCAAAAGAATAAATAAGGAGAGTTAGGGCATCACAAATCCAAAAAGCATGCATCAGTTTAATTGAATACTATAAATTCCTCTTAGAAATGAATGTGTGTGTTTCCCTGCGATGAACTCGCTACAAAGGATACCTCTGCCTAAGTGGCTGCTATGGGCTTTGTAATAGAAATAAAACATATTTTGAATCTTATTGTTCTGAGATAGAACAGGAAGTTTCATCACAAACAGGCAGATGTACTTCTTTAAATGAAGTACATCTGTCCTTTCTTCTGCTTTTCCTGAGGGATGCAACAGGCTGTTCTCTCTCAGGAATCCCCACCCCCTCCTTCTCCCCTTACTCCTTTGTCTCTCTAGGCCATGTGTCAAACTCAAGGCCCGCAGGCCAGATGTGGCCCGCCATGTAATCTAATGTGGCCCGAAAATGAAAAAAAAACGACATTTCCCACAATGCCTTTAGCTGCAACAGTATTTCTGCATCCATACTCACGAGTGAAACTGCAGAGCTGCCAACTCTCTCACATTGAACGTAAAACTCACGCATTTGAGTGATTTCTCACGTCACACCTCCGAATATCAAGATGTGAAATGGGCGGAGCTAATAGTTTATCTGTGATCTGTTTCTTGAGCCTGATGATAAAAGATGATGATCGATATGCATCGTCTTCAGTCTGTGAGGGTTTTTTTTTTCGCTAAACAAATTACAAAAATGCTATTTTTCTTTATTTGCTTGGAAAGTTTGATCCTTCATTAATGGAGTTATGTTTGTTTTCATAAGCTGACAAAAATCAAAAGGATTTATATTAGAACAACAAACATACAAATGTTTTTATGCAACTGAATTGTCAATTGAATAAGTTATAAATAATGAGTTATTTAACATTAAGGAGTAGTTACATTTATTTTACATTACATTCGATTACATCGTTTTACATTTATAAGTTACATCTGGCCCTTTGAGGACAGCCATTATGCTAATGTTGCCCTCGGTGAAAATGAGTTTGACACTCATACTCTAGGCAGTTTGTTAGCCATTTAGTGTAATTTTTTAAAGCTGATATAGAAGCATTATCTGTTATACCTTCTTAAACCTTGCGTCTTCATAATAATAGATTATCTCAATATTCCGGTAACAGGATAAAAGAAGTGAAAGTCATGCTGTGGCCTCCATCCTCCCTTGACCTCAATTCTATTGAGAACTTTTGGAGCATCCTCAAGCCAAAGATCTTTGAGACTGGGAGACAGTTTACATTCAAACATCAGTTCTGGAGGCTCTTCTAACAGATTCAGCCAGAAACTGTTCAAACTTACAAGTTCAATGGATGCAAAACTTTTGAAGCTGCTATCAAAAAAAAGCATCCTATGTTAAAATGTAACGTGGCCCTTTAACATGTTTAAAAAATGAAATGGTGTTCAAAGTTTAATTGAAATAGCATAATAATAATTAGGTTTGTTCAATTTTAAATGTTTTCTTCATCGCTGATTTCATTTTTAGTTTTCATAAAGTATTTAGGTAAATAACAAAATTAGAATTAGCAAAATAATTTAGAACATAGTGCCAGAAAACAAAACAAGCAGATTGCATTAAGAAAATAAAAAGGTATTGCCTCGATATTTTGATAAATTAACTTATATTTTACATTTTTGTACCACAACAATGGTTAAATCTCATTCGGTCAGTTTTTGTTATCTCGGGTGTCAGCAGGTGGATGTATAAGGAATTTGCTTCTGTCTTTTCCTTCAGCCTTGACTGATCCAAACAGAGCGTGTTGAAGTCATGAGAACGCCGGCAATGTGTTAGCACTTCACAGATAACCACTGCCACATTCCAGGACCCACTAACCAACACTCACAGATGGTACGCACTCATTAACATTGATCAGAGGACACTGAACCAGGGAATGTGTTCAGATTGTTCCCTGAAATATAGGCAACATTTCCCTGAATAGTATACAGTTGAAACACTCTATACACTGTATAGCTATTAATGGCCCATCAAAAACATACCATAATTTTGAACATAATCACGTTTATTAATATAAACAGTACAAAAGCAGCTTCACAAATAGAGCAGGGGACGCGATCAAGTGACTAAATGAGCTGAGGTTAACGAGAGGTTCCTTTTCAGAAGAAATGACAAAGTGAGGAAAGAGCAGCGAATGAAAGAAAGACCTCTAGAAAGGACACAGCCTTCTCCTGAACTTTAGCACTCTTTTCCAGCTTCTGAGCTCTGGCTTGCTCACACCGAGCCTGATCAGGAATATTGATTAATGAGAGATGTCTTCATATGTGTTTATTATTCGTGTTCTTTTACAGTGTGTTGTGTTTCACTGAGATTAGGAAAGAAACACTATCCAAAGAGAAGAACACAACGTTCTGTTCTTTACGTTCTTTGGTTGCAGTCTCCTACATTTTTTTGCTGTCTTCAATGAGATAAAATGCAATCCTGTGTGATGTTTTATGTGGATCTTAAATAAACTTGAAATACAAGAGTAAGAATATTAATTCTTAACCAATTAAGAAGACTCGGAAAGCAAGGTTTAAGAAGATTTAACAGAAAATGCAGATTTATTTAACTTAAAAATTCGGTTTGGTGTCAGTTAGAAGCACACGGTCTTTGTCCCAGAGATCTGGGGAGATCTTTTCTCCAAGAGATATAGAACAAAATGAAGGAGAACCTTTTCTGAGCTACTTTATCTAAGGAGCTTGAAACTTCCTGGTTGTGTTGAATTTCCTGTTCTCAGAAATCAAACAGATTTATTTATTACACAAGATATTTTCAGATTGCTTTGTTTTGTGACATCACATTTACATTGGCTGGCATATAGCATGTCAGGCCTCTTTTGTGATCTTTGGTGGAGTAGTCCAGGGTATTTTGTTTGATGAGCGTTGACGTTTTGCTGTTGGATGTAAAGATGAACAGAACAGTCATCTCCTACTCCCAACAACTCACCGAAGATATAGTAGATAAACCTCCACATGAATCAGCAGAAGCTCAGGATCAACTTAAAGTTTAGATTCCAATGAATTTCAATGGAGCTATTTTTGACTTGATAAGATGATCAATTTAATCTTAATTTCTATTTTGTGTGAAGAAGCGACTTCTTCATTGGAAACTCTGATGTGCCTTATCAAGGCGTGGTGTTTTTCATCAATATTTAATCAGTGGCCTTATTTTTGAATACTAATTGTACCCTCATAAAAAGTGGTTCTTCGCTGTTTTTTTGCAGGTTTGAAGCCGCTATAAACGTTTCCCTTAAACTCTTTTTGCTTTATATCCTTTAGTGTGTTTGCAAACTCTTGCCAATAAATATGATAAGCACATAAGAAAAAGATATTCCTTGGACATTGACTTGGACATACCCCCAAGATCAGCAGTTGTACCTTAAGTGAAAACAAGTTAAGTTGAGGTATCAAGACACCAAATTTCAACAAATAAAACAACTCCTGTTAAAATGGTGCATTTCTGGCCCTAAAAAATTGCAGGAGGGTTGACTTTTCATAAACACAAAAGAATCTAATCAACCTTGCTGGCATCAAATTGAACAGTTTAACAGAAAATGGACAAGAATAGGTAGCAGACAAAAAAATGAAAATAAATTAAATTTGCAGAAAAAAAACCACACATTTCAGCAGTCTCCACTTCATTTCACTGTTTCTGCTCTCACTGTTTTCACAGGCTAGCACTGACAGGACTGAACCTCTACAGATGTTTCCAGAATGATTTTCCATCGTCTGCTGCTCATCATATTTCACCATTTGTTTGGACTTCACACATTTCTGCTCTTTATTCTTCACTGATTCTGTTTATAGGTAAAGCAGAGATGTCTTGAGGGCAAAACTGCAGAGTCGCTCACGGGTCATGGAGCAGAAGAGCTCCTCAAGCTCCTGAAGCCATGAGGGTTATTGTGAGGAGTGCATTAAGGTTAGGACCGTACTGAACTAACATGGACTCATTCCTTGAATCTGATGCACTTTGAACATATGGAAAACTCTGAAACGTTCAATTTAAGTTTGTGAGCATGTTTAAAGACTAATAAAAAGAATATAATTTTTATATTAACATTGTCTTGTCATTATCACTAAAAAACAACAGAATTACAGAATAGAATCCAAACCAAATATTGAACAAAACCTCAAAAGCTAAGTTGCTGATGGAAGCAGAAGTTTAATCGGTTTAAGAAAATTGTGCATATGGTCCATTTATTTTCCTATTATTTTAATGGGGTAAGACCTGGGGCATTTCAAGCTGGAGCTAATATGGGCAAATGTTTCACAAAGGTTTCACACGAGTGCCTCTCGCTGACCCTGAGAGGCATGCTACAATTGTTGCATCAGCGGTATTTACTGGCAAACTTTCACTGGCTATGCAACATTAATGTTACTCTGGAGCTCCTCAACTCATTCCCACTGTTTACCTGTAAGCAAAGGCATCTGCAGGCCAAACTGATTCACTGCAAAGCGTCGTGCTCCTGCTCTGAAACTGATTGACTTTGACAGAATGATGAGATTCATTCCTACAAAAAAATTTTTTGATAGGCTAATCATTTTCATAGTTGTCTGTGTGAGAATAACCTTCCTTATCAGCTTCACCAAGAAGGGCTTCTTCCTTTGGAACTTAAGTGTCATAGGTTTCTTAAAAACATTTCTTAAGACTGACTCTTCAATGACTCATTTCACTTTATCTCTTTTCTTTAAATCACGGGTCTTTATCAAGTTTGGCTGGAAAATGATTATGAATGAATCTAAATGAGGTGATGCTAGCTTTTCGGCAACTTAAAAACGAGTACTTTCATGCATTGTGTCAAAACATGTTAGGAAAAATTAATTAGGACATATATTACTATTTTGTCCTTATAAGCTGATCTTCCTTATCTCTCCTCTCCGTTCAGCTCTCACTCTCCCATTTTCCTCTCCTTCTCCACAATTACGTGGAATGCTATGATGCGAGGACAGCAAGTCTTTTTACATTTGAACCTGTTATTTCAACACTATGGGTGGACTTATATAAACACTTCCCCGATGTTAAATGTGTGATGTCAGTGGTGTGTAACACTATTTGAGTTAAATAAACACTGGCCTAACTCTATGCAGGTTAAATAAACACAATTGGTTTTTAACATTGAATGGGTGCCTATCCGCCAGCCTATCTCAAATAGTGTTACATCCTCACCACTGACATCACCAATGCTAATTTAACGCTGTGAATTTTGCTATAGTTTATGTCCATTAGAATGCATTATTTCATCAGTGAGCTCAAACAACCCAATCGATCTTATAGACGTATTCCATTTTACCAAACCAGTGATTAAACAGATTTTAACGAAAGAAGGTTTTCCAGACAGTGAAGGTCTATCGAAAATATAAGGTTTCAGTTGGGCCCAACCAACACCAATTTACTGGTTGATCAAATGTACAATCACAGGCCACTTTATTAGGTACATCTTACTATATGCAGGTTGAACCACCTTTTGTCCTCAGAGCTGCATCCTTCATGGCATAGATTAAACAAGATACTAAACATTTCTCAGTAAGTTTAGTCCATAATGACATGATAGCATCATGTAGTTGCTATAGATTTGTCTGCAGCACATCCATGATGCGAATCTCTTGTTCCACCACATCCCAAATGTGCTCTAGTGGATTGAGATCTGGTGAGTGTGGAGGCCATTTGAGTCGAATGAACTCGTGTTCAAGAAACCAATCTGAGATACTTGCGTTTTATAATGTTGAGTTATCCTGCTTGGAGTGGACATCAGAATATTGGTAGACTGTGGTCATAAAGAGTTCACATGCTTAGTTGGTGATGCTTAGTTGGTACAAATGGGTCCAAAGTGTGTGAAGAAAATATCCCCACTACCACCAGCCTGGTGATACAAGGCAGGATGGATCCATGCTTTCATGTTGTGAATGCCAAATTCTAAGCCTACCATCCGAACGTTGCAGCAAAAATTGAGACCAGATCAGGTCCAGGTGATGTTTTCCAATTTTCTGTTATCCAAAATGAAGACTCAGTTTCCTATTCTTAGCTTAGCTGTCCTATTCTTCCTATTCTTTTCCTTTTCTTCCACTGCTGTAGCCCACAGTCAGAAAGTGTATATCTCAACAACTTAAAACGTTTTAAAATTTAAGAAGCAGTCAATTTTGAACTAAATTAATAATCAAATGTTTGTTGAGATTTTATATCTCAACAAGCATGATGGCCCTTATGTAACCAGTGTGTGTACAAACTAACACATAATTAATAAAACGAGCATGGTGGATGGATGTCCTGAATAGTTGGAGTAACCTGAAGCCTGTGTTCTGTCAGACAGATAAAGCTACTCTCTTTTTTCTCTCCTGTTTTCAATGGCTATGGCTCCGTGGGTGAACAATGCTCTCTCAGATGCTCGGAACTGAACAGAGCTGGCTTTATGTGTGTTCGAGCTGCTCGGATGAATGATTCAGTCTCTGGAGGCGTAGCGGTTTCATCACTCAACCATACTGTAATCCCAGATGAAGCACTCGCTCTGAGGGAAGAATGAGCAGCTGAGAAAGATGCAACTCAAAGCATAGATCCATCACAATTTAGTGCAGTGGTAATATCTAAAGAGTTATCAGCAATAAATCATAAATGAAGAACTATAATGTAAAGAAATAACAAATAATATTTTCACATTCCACTAATTAACATTGTATAACATTTTTAGTGCATAGCATACATATAACATTTTTTTCCTGGAAATGTTTTGTGTGAAAGAGATTTCTCAAAAGAACCAATAATATTTTGGTTTGATATCTTTTGTTTTCTCCAGATGATGATGCAACACAGTTTCATTCTCAAAAGAAACACTGCATTCTTTTAAAACTTTATTATGTTTATTATGTTCTCGAACTACACTGCAGTGTTTCCTCAAGATTTGCATTTTCTTTAGTGGACTTTTTGTCAAATATCATAAAATTTTTTTACAATTTTAGTAGGTAAAACCTTCCGGAGATCAAACCCTCATTTTTAATATATGAAACTGATGTAGATTAATAGATGAAACTGCTCAGAGAACAACCCCAGACGAATCGATAATTTTATTTTATAATTTTATTTTAATTGCTTGTGACAATAAATAGAGGTCCCTCAGATGTGTTTTCATTGCACTGAAAAAAATGAACTGGTGAAAGGTTCATTTGCTTTGCAGCAGGGACGTCACTAGGGTTGACAGATAGGGGGGGGGCTTAGCCCCTGGAGGGCTTCTCGTACATTGCATGCGGTGAAAATGGAATAGAATAGAATAGAATTTAGTTTATTAATCCCTTTGGGAGAACTTTTTGGGAACTAGTACTAATGACACTAAATTTCATTCGCGGTAATTGGGAATAGATACTAACATTATGTGTACTTCAGAGATTCGACAGGATATTAGACAGCTAATAAAAGATTTTTCACGATGTTAGCATTTTAGACGACGTTCACTTTAGCTTCCAACATTAAGGTTGAAATAGACTAGGCTACAATATCGTCCTTTCTTCTCTTACCATAGGTAAATGTTCAGATTAAGCAACAATCGCTGCAATCAACGTGCAATCGCTGACCGTGTGTACACCGTGTGTTCACGTCACGCTTGACGCATGCTAATGAGGCATGATGGGAATCATAACGATAATAATTTTGAAAGCGAACTTCAGTTTAACTCGCTTTCTTGCTGGCTCGTGTTCGCTGCATGTATGCACTTATTTAAAATATATTTTAAATATCAAGATAATAATAATAAATAAAATGTCGCCCCAAATTAAGGGGGGGGGGGGGCTTTGGGATATTTTAGGGAGGCTGAAGCCCCCCTAAATTAGGGCTAACGACGTCACTGCTTTGCAGCATGTTAAAATTGTTATAATTGCACCAAGTTGTCCAAAAAAATCTTGCTCTTTTAGCCCGTTTTTCAAAAAAAATAAAATAAAATTCTAGAGTGTATCATGTCGCTATAAAATCTGCGACATTTGACATGATCCATGTCCAAATCCATTTTTAAAAATACCTTTTCCATAATTGCTTTGTGGAGTAGCTGCTGAGCCATCACAAGCTCTGATTGGTCAGGAGCCTAAAGAATGCAGCCTAAAAGAATCTAATTGTTTGGTATGTAGTAACAATACAAAAACATACCATTTATGTGTTTAACTAATTTGCTACTTTTATCTATTCTTTCAAGGGGTGTGTGAATATTTCATCAAGCTTTTGGCTTCTGTAAGAATCATTAAATACGATGCAGTCTATCTAACAGATATCGTTAGTTTATTAAACCGATATTGTCAGGATGTCAAACTGATATTGTTAGCTAATTAAACTGATATTGTTAGCTTATCAAATAGTGGGGGTGTAACGATACATCCTGATCACAATAGTATGTATATCACAATATCATGTTTGTTTATGATAAAATATGCTTTATGATTTTTTTAAACCAACTATTGAAACTATTATTTGTAGATACTAGTTTTGTATATAATGAACCATCATTGAAATAAAACACATTATGAGACGCAATGCTAAGAAGGCTTTGGTCTAGTTTGATTTGTGTTAGAGCAAATAATATCATCCATCAACTAGGGGGCAGCACTAACTTTTTAGGCACCTAACTAACTTTTCAAGTCGTCTTTTTAAGTGATGGAGAGAGCTCACTTTATAATGTTTATCCTGTTTCTCAAGTGTCTACCAGTAAATATAAAAAAATATTAAAAGACGAGGAAGGAAGTTTCAGAAGTGACTAGAAGCACCAAGACTCCAAGAAGCAATTGCACCTCAGCCCCTGGATCATATAGATATTGCTCTATAACACCTATCAAATAGATATCTAGCCAATATTGATGGTAGATTAAACAGATATGCTTAGCACATCAAACCAATCATATTTACATATTTCTAGTGATCTCAGTAGTATTATGTCTTTTTAGTTTTTGTGTGGAAGTTTTTACAAGTCTTTATACTTAAAGATACTTGGAATTTTTTACCTGTTCCTCTGTTAAATATGCAAAAATGTAAATGTTTGTAAAGGTACATTTCTACTCTAAGCGTTTTCTGAATTTGTAGATAATGCTTTGATGTCACGGAACAATGAAGACAGTCGAGAAGAGACAAACTGCTTCTCTGCAGTCTTTTCCATGAAGAGTTTGAGACTCTTGCTACTTTCAGACCTGTCATGTTTATTATTTGCCTGATCTGTTGATCCATCTCCCTCAGTTTCCAGCATCTGCACTGACATTTTCCCTGTGTACTTAGAGCCACTCTGAGTGAATGCTGTAGCACATTGATTAAAAACTGCATGAGAAAAACCGCAGTCTCTATGTCTGGGGAGAGCATTTGCTGTAGATTCTCTAGGAATACATAGGATGACTTTTAAAGCAGTTATCCACCAATGCCATTAACATTTTATTCCAAATAAATATCAAGGAAACCAGTAAAACCTCCCCATCATAAGTTTACAACTGCAACACCATCCTTTGTTCTGATGAAAAACAGTTGGGACAGAGCAATTAAAGGATAAAGCACTGGAGTCAGATTGCTAAATTATAGTTTTCACTTGCAGGGACATATAATTAGATTTTACCTTTAAACAATGTCACTCTAAAAGCAAATGCAGAGTTGAACTTCAACCTACTGTCATGTAAGGATCAGTTAATTATAGGAAAGCTATAATTATATGTTTACTGACTTTCAATGAAGCATTAAACTACTATTTATGGTTTGATTCGAACAGGGAAAACTTGTGAGCTATACATAAACTATTCCATAGCGACTTAATATTAAGATCAATTAATTCAATACCAAAGTTTCTGTTTCCTATGTATTCAATGTATATGCAGAAACCACAGAGGAGAGGAATCACAAAAAAGGTCTTCTCTCTTATTGCTTGTCAAAATATCTTCTCATTTGCAAAAAGTAACACTTTGTAACACTTTTTCTCCAGTCACTGGTGGATGTCACTTGAAGGTATTCCTACTTTTGGGTTGCTAATAAAAACGAAAAGTGGAAACCGACAAGTGGGGGTTCCACAGGAACAATCCCTTCTTTTAAATGACACTCACTAAGGGTTGTTTTTGTTAAACATGTTTCGTGAGGAGCAAGCAGGGCGTGTTTCTAGTGCTCCACGTGAATCCATTATCTCTGTATAGTATTTAAACCATATCCAGCAAAAATGGAGACCAGTTACCTTATCTTACCTGAGACCTTGTAGTTTGTTCAATGTGAAACAGAGCAATGTTAACGTATTTTTGCTAAATGCTTGATTTCTTTCGTAATGTGGTCTTTTAAAGTGTTTACTAAATACAAAAATTTAGTTTCCCACTGTTCAACTAAGCAATATTATCTACAAACTTAAGAGAAATATAGTTCATATACTTTGCTTGTTTTTTATCTCGTTGTTTTGTCTTTTATGTTTGAGTGTGTCATGAGACTTAAAACAGCCGATGACCTACACAGTGACATTTTTAAAAAACTGGTAACTGGAAGTGGAGTGGTTCCTACTGCACATCCAATCAGGTACAGTAACACAGCCTATATGCAAATGAGAAGTTAATCCAGGGTGTAGGAATGTGCAGTCTGTTAAGGAAGACCTAGGATAACTGTTAACCACAGGTTTAGAATACGCAATGTTAATTACCAAAAAACAGATAAACCAGAATTCTGTTTATATGGGGGTTTAGGATTACCTAGGGTTAACAATTTGACTTCCTTCTTCCTCCCCATCTCCTTACTGGGGAGTATAACACAGGTATCATCACTGTCCGGACAGCATGTCCTGTACATTCGTAGTCGTTACTTTATGATTAAGTATAAAGCAGAAGGGCCTATGAACTCTTGAAAAATTGCTTTTTTTGATTAAAGTTTCTTAACATTGTAGCTAGTCTTATGTCATAGACCTACATACATGGCCTTCTTACAAGAAATGCCCATCCGCATTGAAAATGAACATGATTTCAGCACTTTGCCTTTGGTGATGTGTCACGTATAAAGCCGACCAAACCTTTACTACATGCAGAAAGTAAAGTGAAGCCGGATGAGGTCAGACAAGTCCACTCAGCTCAGCCCTTCTGAACATGTCTTTATTTTTGATAGAAAATCTTCCACCCTGCCGTGGAACAGGGTGGGACTGCCAACTTATGCTCTCAGATTCGAGATATTTGAAAAACCTAAAAAAATTCAAGGAAATCTACTCCAATTTGTTTTGTTGTTGTTTGTTTGTCAACTCACTATAATTTTTTGTTGTAGCTAGTTCAAGAAAGAAAGCTTATTGGTACACAATTTTCAACTTTTTTTAACAAATATCTACAATATTCAATTAACGTAAAGGTGTTTCCCCAATTGTGACTCTGCCTCAAGGCCACACTCTCAGCTATGACGAGGCACAAACCAAGTCCAGTGAACTGAGACGACCTCTGGACTTGGTCTGGACTACTGACTATCATCACAGCTGAGGTGTTTTTCACTTCATGCAAATTACAAAAAAAAATGTTTTTAGCCACGTACAGATATTATAAAGTTCCTCACCAGTGCTTATCATTGCCAAGCAACACAACTAGCAATGGATCCACCAGCTGATGGTGACAAGCAGCAATTCACTGGTGTTGAGAATGAAGCAACTCTTAATCATATCTTTATTATTTTGGGTTGTTTAAGAGGCTATTACTGTGATCTGTAAACTTCCCTCAAGCAAAAAAACAAACTATCTAGCTCTAGACATCTAAAAGGCCATTTTAAGAACAGTTTAACAGCTTACAGTGGACTTTATGTGACTGCTAATGCTAGCAAAACGACTACAGGGAACCATAATCACAAACTCAAGTGGTTTCCTGAAAAGCTCCATTATTCGGTTCTCAGTAACACAAGGGCGCTCGCTTTGCAAAGTCACCCACTGCCTACTTTACCATATAATGTTTCGTTTTGAGATCCAAGTGCTTCCCTAAAGCAGATAAGCGAGCCATTTTAAAGCACCATTTCATGTTAATGAGTGCTAGAGTGCTATGAGGCAAGATATTAAAAAGTAACTAGAGAAACCAGCAAGATTGAATGATCCTTGAACTCTGCGCGAGCGTCAGAAATGCTCAATGTCACTTGACATTCCCACAACCCTGCGATCACCTTGAATATATGCTGAGTTTATCCGCTCCTTCCTGATGCATGCTGTCATTAACAGGCTTGTCTGAGCTCAAGCACCAGCTGCTCGAGGTTTTCCTCCAGTATTTACCAAACAAGCATCCAGGCTCGAAAGGAAATGTACAAAGCATTTCCGCAGATCCATAAGAGGAGCTGTGCTGTGGGGAAGGTTAAATTTGAGATAAAGTTAATCTGTTGTTGACAGAGAAAAGATAGCAATACGTTTACAAAACACTGGTGAAGTCTTTGTCAAACTTTCACAGAATAATTCCTCAGATATGCATTTGGAATGAAAACTGTATTGAACCCAAAGACAGTTTGATTACCTGGGAAAGAAAGAAATCTGAATTCATAGTCATTAAAATTTATTTTTCTGTATTTATCTTTCAGCAGTATTTTGGAGACACTTTTAGTCAATGTATGTAGGTTGAAAAAGTCACAAAATGAGCAGCTTACTCTGTCTCAATGACATGACCTACCTGTCGGGATGAAGGTTGAACTAACGTTAAAGCTCCATGGCCACAGACAAACTCCTCCCTAATCTCCTTAAACCTCCTCCTTGAAACAGGTGAGATGGAGGGGTATAAATTTTGGGAGTCTGGGTAAGTTACACAGGAGCCTTTTTGTCTCTTCAGAAGCTCTCAATTGGACTACGAAATCTAAAATTTCAAGGCTTAGGGGTTTGAACAGGAGTAAAAAGGAAAATGGGGCTTGGGGTAAGTGCATCATGGTTGTTTTGTTGTTTTATTGCACTGAGACTCAGTTTTTTATATGTATATTTAAAATTATTTTGATAGAAGGGGACTGATAACTACAAACTGGCTGCAACTTCAGATGATGGAGCCAAAATGCCTAAAAAGGGGAAGAAAAAGACCAAGGACATGGACGATCTTAAGAAAGAAGTGGATCTGGTGCGAAATTAGAAGCATATATGTTACAAATAGAACGATTTAAGTATTGTTCATTTGAAATTTGGTAAGAAACTTAACTGAGTTTTTTCTTAATGCAGGATGACCACAAGTTGACACTCGATGAACTTCATCGCAAGTATGGTACTGACCTCACCAGGGTGAGTTTGATGATGTTTGTGACTGTTTTTTTCTCTGAAATATACAAAATGTATTTCACTTAATAAAAATGTTGTAGGATTTTCAAGAGAGCATCTCAAGGTGTCCAAGGGCAAAGGTAGATTATCTTGTATTGGAAACAGAGGATTTCTATGTATTGGAAACAGGAGATTATAGCGTCGTCAAGGAACTTGCAGCTTATTATGTAAGCTAGGTGTCTGAAACCTTCTTGCTTGCCATTATTTTAGTCGGTCATTGCTGACATTATGCAAACCTGGACATTTGGGCAGTGAGTTCAAACAGTTAACTCTCACCCAACCTCCACTATACTCCAAGATCTAAAGGATGACAAACGACTTGTCATTTATTTCAGAGTTGATTCTCATAATTCATTGAGTTACACAGTGTCTGTTATCCACATGACTACTCTGTGCCTCTTCCGCTCATCATCCCCCATTACCTGAAGCAAAATATAACCTTTCATTATTATTATTACAGGGCTTGTCTTCCTCTCGCGCAAGGGAGGTATTGGCACGTGATGGACCCAATGCTTTAACCCCCCCACCCACTACTCCAGAATGGGTCAAGTTCTGCAAGCAACTGTTTGGTGGGTTTTCCACACTTTTGTGGATTGGTGCTATCCTTTGTTTCCTTGCTTACGGGATCCAGGCGGCCTCAGAAGATGAACCGGCAAATGACAATGTATGTAAAACATGACAGATATGTAGCTTACCATTATCTTTTATTACAATTTTGATCTTTGTTTTACTTTGTTTGCAGCTGTACCTGGGAATTGTGCTGGCTGCTGTTGTCATAATTACAGGATGCTTTTCATACTACCAAGAAGCCAAAAGCTCAAAGATCATGGAGTCTTTTAAGAACCTTGTACCTCAGGTATTGAATTTAAATATTTATGATGGGAATAATAGCAATTCTGAAGTGCATTTTTTTATAGCAAGCCTTGGTTATACGTGATGGGGAGAAGAAGAGCATCAATGCTGAAGAAGTAGTTGTTGGCGATCTTGTGGAGGTTAAAGGCGGAGACAGAATCCCAGCGGATCTTCGCATCATCTCTGCACATGGATGCAAGGTAAGAACGTTAACTAATGCATTTGGTTCAGATCTAAAAAAAAAATGTATATTGTCCTGTTGAAGTGTTACAGCAAAAACTCCACTAGGATGATTTCTGACCTATTTTAAAGAAAAAAAACAATTACTTCTTTTCAAAATCAAATTTGACCAATTCAAAACCACATAAGTAAACAAACTTACAGGAAAAGCCTCCCTGGATGCAAATATAGACTTCTGTTGGGAATTTGTTCCATAGAGTAATGTCCTAAAACCCAACAGAGGGCAGATACTGCCAAAGACATGGCTGTGGCAGATATCAGGATGGCCAAGAGGGTGTGGTCAGAGAACTACATTGCAGTGGGAAAAAAACATTGAAAGGATTCATTTGCCTGTAGCTGTAGTTTAGCTTAGATCTGGTACATTGAGATAAACTCTAGGAGAACCCATGGATTAAACCAATATCACATAAACATTTGATAATAACATAATTACGCTCGTCTTTTTTCCATCTCCAGGTGGACAACTCCTCTCTAACTGGAGAATCTGAGCCTCAGACTCGGACCCCTGACTTTTCCAATGACAACCCACTGGAGACCAGAAACATTGCTTTCTTCTCTACCAACTGTGTTGAAGGTATACAACAATGGAAATGTGCTTGCAATTGGATTGTGAATGACATATCTGAAGGTTGAAATATTTTACAGGCACAGCGCGAGGGATTGTTATTAACACTGGTGACCGCACCGTCATGGGTCGTATCGCTACACTTGCCTCTAGCCTTGAAGGTGGAAAGACACCAATCGCTAAAGAGATCGAGCACTTCATCCACATCATTACCGGAGTAGCTGTTTTCTTGGGTGTGACCTTTTTCATCCTCTCTCTGATTCTTGGATATGGATGGCTAGAAGCTGTCATCTTCCTGATTGGAATCATTGTTGCAAATGTGCCAGAAGGTCTTCTTGCCACTGTAACTGTAAGGGAAAGCAAAACTGAATATAGAAATTTTCAGCCAAATGTTACAAATAGTTGACTTGTGACTTCATGTAGGTATGTCTGACTCTGACCGCCAAGCGTATGGCCAAGAAGAACTGTTTGGTGAAGAATCTAGAAGCTGTAGAGACTCTAGGTTCGACCTCCACCATCTGCTCTGATAAAACCGGGACTCTGACCCAGAACCGTATGACAGTCGCTCACATGTGGTTTGACAGTCAAATTCATGAAGCCGACACCACTGAGAACCAGAGTGGAACCTCATTTGACAGGAGCTCTCCTACTTGGTCTGCACTTGCAAGAATTGCTGGCCTTTGTAATCGCGCTGTCTTTCTTGCTGATCAGAGCCATGTGCCAATTCTTAAGGTGAGTTTCAGCCTTAGTTTATTTTGGAAAATGTTTTGGTGAGAGGCAGCTCCCTTAGGAAGTGGTCTAATATCTTTTACTGATGGCAAATACTTCAAGTGCTTAAAGCTAGTTTATCAGATCTTTCTCTTGTTGTAAGTAGTAAACCAACTCCTCCTTTGATAAAACTTCTGCTGTTTTTAAAACATCCCTTACTTAAAGAGTCTAGATTTTTCTATATTTTTTTAGATTTATTTTTGGGATGTTTAGCCTTTATTAACTTGATAGGACATTTAAGACAGGAAGTGAGTGAAAGGCGGGTGGAAATAACATCGAGGTCACAGGTGAGGTTAGTTATTGTCTCTAATTCCTTCTCTGTAAAAGATTTGAAATTTTGCCTATACGGAAACTGTCTATCAGGAAACTGTCTTTTAAAGAATCACTATTCTTCTTCACAGAGAGATACAGCTGGAGATGCCTCAGAGTCCGCTCTCCTGAAGTGCATAGAGCTGTGCTGTGGTCCAGTCACTGAAATGAGAGACAAGTACACAAAGATTGCAGAGATACCCTTCAACTCCACCAACAAGTATCAGGTATCTTGTTAATGGTGGAGATTGATAACCTTTGAAGTATTGACTAGTCTTCATAACATGTCTTATTCTACTATGTTCCAGCTCTCCATCCACAAGAATCCAAATTCCTCGGAAACCAAGCATCTGTTGGTGATGAAGGGAGCACCAGAGAGGATCCTGGACCGATGCTCCACCATCCTAATTCAGGGAAAAGAGCAAGCATTGGATGATGAGATGAAAGATGCTTTTCAAAATGCATACGTGGAACTTGGAGGACTTGGAGAAAGAGTGCTGGGTAAAAGCTAATGTTTGGCTTGTTGAGTTTGGTTGTATCGATCACTGTGTCTTTACACACTAGGGACTATGTTTTTTCCATAGGCTTCTGCCACTATGGTCTGCCCAGTGACCAGTTTCCTGAGGGCTTTGCATTTGATACAGATGAAGTGAACTTCCCCACAGAGAACCTGTGCTTTGTTGGGCTCATGTCCATGATTGATCCTCCACGAGCTGCTGTACCAGATGCTGTGGGCAAGTGCAGGAGTGCTGGAATCAAGGTGTTTTTCGCCTTGATTTAAGACTGACGGCTTGATTATATAACATTTATTGAAAACAAATTTTCCCTGTGATCAAGCATCTGTCTTTTATCACAGGTTACTAATGACCATCCTATATCAGCTAAGACTTTAGTAACGGATAATGAATCTGGATTTCATTCTTGATTCGATATCCATGGATTGAACATGCAACTTTGTTGTAGCATGTTCAATCTGGTTTTTATTGGTTTGATTGCATTCAGTTCATAAAGTGCTTATTTTGATTCTCATACACAGGTTATCATGGTCACTGGTGATCATCCAATCACAGCAAAGGCTATTGCAAAAGGTGTGGGTATCATCTCAGAAGGTAACGAAACTGTGGAAGATATCGCTGCTCGTTTGAACATTCCTGTTGGAGAGGTCAATCCAAGGTATGTTGAACAGCTCAAGCAAATTTACAGATGTTTCACTTTATAGATTGCTACTAATACACAGTGTGTTTCTAGAGATGCTAAGGCCTGTGTGGTCCATGGTGGAGAATTGAAGAGTATGAGTGAAGAAGAGCTGGATGATATCTTAAAGTATCACACAGAAATAGTGTTTGCCAGAACATCTCCTCAACAGAAGCTGATAATTGTGGAAGGATGTCAGAGACAGGTCTGATCCTGCTGAATGATCCTGGAGGATTTTAGAACCAAATTTGATTTGTTTCATCTCTTACCAGGGAGCTATTGTAGCAGTCACCGGTGATGGAGTGAATGACTCTCCTGCTCTGAAGAAGGCTGACATTGGTGTGGCGATGGGTATCGCTGGATCTGACGTCTCCAAACAGGCTGCTGACATGATCCTTCTGGATGACAACTTCGCCTCGATCGTCACTGGAGTGGAAGAAGGCATGAACACTTAACTAACATGTATCCTACATGCTGTATATCCTGTTTAATATCCAACACGTCTTTCAAATTAGGCCGCTTGATCTTTGACAACTTGAAGAAGTCCATCGCCTACACCCTTACCAGCAACATCCCAGAGATCTCACCCTTCCTTTTGTTCATCATTGCCAACATTCCTTTGCCTTTGGGCACAGTCACCATCCTCTGTATTGACCTGGGAACAGACATGGTAGGTAAAACAACACCAACATAATTTTTCCACCAATCAGTTGCAGTCTCTTAGGGGCAACCCTAGTGAATCAAAGCTTGTATTTAAGGATCCATCTCCTTGAGGCCTCTATTTTACTCACAGTCTCAGTCCTTTGGTCCCTTTTGGGCTGCTTATTAAAAAGGAGGTAGTGATTATTCTGAGAAGGGGTGGTAAAGAAATGCCACTTAAACATATTACACATATAAACTGGACCAAGTTATTTTCCACCTTCTTTGCTGAGGGTTGCAGACAAACAAGCCTAGGCATTGTCCTCGCTTTTGGTTTGACAATGTTGAGCCTATGCAAAAGAAGATCAACATAAACTAGAGTTTAGGAGTTGGGTGTGGATTATAGTTGGGTTAGGCTTAGAGTTAGGGAAAGAAAGAGTTCTGCCACGTCTTAGGGTCCTTTATTTAGCAGTTGTAAATGAAAATAACCATTTATTGTATTTGCTAAATTTGTACCACAATTGGCAGGGCTCTAGAGTGCGACCAATTTGGTCGCATATGCGACCTAATTTCTCAATGGTGCGACTAAAAAAAATCTGAGGTTGCACCGGTGCGACCCGTCGTTCGAGGGGTAAAAAAAAACGAAACTCCGTCTACGGCCGGTCCGCCTCCTGCGCGCGGCTCACAACACGCGTATCACCCATTCATGCGGCTCAATACGCGCCTATCGCGGCAAGCGCGCCGCTCAATTCGCGTTTACCGCGCCGCTCAATTCGCGTTTACCGCGCCGCTGAAGCCTCAGACGCGCGCAAACGCGTCTTTGCATTGACTTAACATGGAAACCCTCCGCGCTTACCGCGCGAACCGCGTTCGATGTGAACGTACCTTTACAGCGGCAGGCAGCTGCAAACAGATCAGACGAGGCCCGGATGAGAATTAACTTTAACGTTGCCTACAATATTGCAAAAGAAGTAAATAAATAGGCTACATTATAAACTCTTGATCTGGGTAGTAAATAGTATTATCGTTTTTATTTGTATTTGCTGCTCTTAGGGACCAAAATCAGTTTAAAGTTTAAATTTCAGCTCAGTAAAGCACTTTAAACACCTTTTCAGTAAGTTTTAGTTACCTTTCTTGTGGAATTGTGCTTCAAATAAAGAACTTTATATTGACCAGGTTGTTAGTTAATCATTTACAAGTCAATATTGTCTATGGACAGTGATTTAAAAAAAAATAGATGAATAGATAACTAAAAAAGTGAACTTGTGGAAATGCGGTGTTAAATGTGATGCAGTTGAAAATTTGGGTGCACCTAACTTTTGTGCTGGTGCACCTAAGAAAAAAATTTAGGCGCACCAGTGCAACCAGTGCAAAAAGTTAGTTTAGAGCCCTGATTGGGTACAGTCATTACTAGGCAAGATTGATAGTCACAAATTCCACCAGGTGGCACAATCTTTGTAGTGCCTTATTATCATTTAAACATGTTAAAGTTTAAACTTGTAAAACATGTGATGTTTTGAGCCAGCCAGACAGTGTTGGTTATTGTCTCTCATTCCTTCTTGGTGATTTTACAAGACGTGCCACTTTTTCCAAGATTTTCCCAATTAAACACTTTCAAATGAAAACAATAAGAAACTAAGCTCATTTTCATAAAATACAAAATGTTATGTTGTTATGTTTGCCCAAAAGGTGGCACTGTTAGTGGAATTGGACATGTGTTTAAAGTTTCGGCTCATTTTGTACTGAAAATTGTATGACTGGGTTAGAATTCGATAAAACCTGGAGTTGAAAATGTAATGGACCTGGAGTTCTTTGATGTTCTTTAATTGCTTTTTGGTTTCTGATTTCATTTTGGGCTTGCAAACACTTCATATTACATTTTGTATATCTTGGTGGCGCTGTTGAGCCATTTTGTCACACCCACTTTTCAATCATATGATACTAGTAGATAAAAGAATTCATAGTTCTGAAATTTGTGCAAAATTCAGCCACCCTGGACATGTTTATAACCTGAAATGTGCATTTGAAGAAGAATGAGAGCATACATACAAAAAGGCTTTCCAACTTTCAATGCTCAAGCCCTAGTTTTTGCAATGGTTTTGTTTGAATTATATGCACACCATCCTGTGAAAATTATTTACAAACTCTCATTATAATTTTCCTCAAGGTTCCTGCAATCTCACTGGCCTATGAAAGTGCTGAAAGTGACATCATGAAAAGACAACCCAGGAATGCTAAAACAGATAAACTGGTGAATGAGAGGCTAATCAGTATGGCCTATGGTCAGATTGGTAAGGATTTTCTATTCAAAACAAACGTACACAGTACTTGTTCAGTTGTTGACTGGTTTTAAATCCTGCTTTTAAATCAATGTTCTAAATCAAAACTACACATTTACTTAAAGTAGAAACCATCATTCTGTTTCCGAATTGTTGTCTCTGATTTAGACCAATGTTATCCACTGCTACACAGTAAAATCCTAAGAGTTAAATTAACTCTACTCGAAGTATATTTGGTCCCACTCTATATAGAGTTAAACCGACTCTGAGAAAGAGTAATTTAATAATCTATTTTCTTCATGTTTTTCCAAATCTGCATGGAGAATGCAAACTAAATATTAACTATCCAGAGAGGGACCAAGTCCACTCCAGAAAGAGTAAAAACAGACAAAAATAGACTGTTAAGTTCAAATAGACTTATTTAAATAACTCTCCTTCAGAGTTGGTTTAACTCTATATAGAGTGGGACCAAATATACTCTGAGTAGAATTAATTTAACTCTTAGGATTTTACTGTGTACCAGTAATTACTGTGCATGCAAAAACCGCATGAGAAGGCATTGTATACAAACTGATGGTACATTTTCTGGAAAAGTCTGATGCTGATGTTTGGCTGTGATGTCACTTCCTGTGAGAAACTTGCAACTAGCTTGAAAAACGTTTACCTAAATATCATATGTTTTGCCATTAATAGACTTATTTTGTGGATGTACAAGCCCTTAATGTCACACTAAACCATTGCATCGAAAAACACAATTATACCTAGGACGCTAAAATTTCATGGTCATTCCGCTTACACCTCAGATCTCTGTGTCTAGGCCTAGAAATATAAAATTTTGCAATTAACCAAATGTTACACTCTAAAATTAGACTCTTAATTTGAATTAAAATGAATCTGAGTAACTTACATAATAATATTCTTTAGTAAGAAACCTAAATTCTAACCGTAACACAATGTACAATGAAATGAGATTCTAGAATGACTAATGAATCAATTTTACTGTGCCATATTTACATACAAATTGGTTTTGAAGCAGTAATAGCTCAGATGATTATCAGAGTGACTGTTTTGGGTTTTTATAATAGCTTGGAGATTGATTGAGATAAGATCGAGATAAAAAAATCCTGATGCTCATACAAAGTAATACCGTTATTTTTATCCCTTGAAAATCTATAGTGAAGCACAAGCAAACAGCTAGTTATGTTTAATTGCATCAAAATACATGCTCTTGTCAAAATTAGATTATTTTTTTCATTTAAAATGTTGACATCAATAAAGGTGGACCTCTGAGAACAAAACAGTGATGCCGTTCATGAATATTGTGTGCAAAAGAGTTTGTACAGATTTTAAGCATAGCTAAGGAAAAAAAAACTTGTGCAATAAACAGGATGCCAATGGCTGTCAAACATTAAAACCTTGCATTGTTCTCTTTTGTACACATTTGGTACAAAATTACGGGGTAAAATGGATGAATTTCTAAATTAAAGAGTAACAGGTTTGCACTGAGCTTGCCCATTAAACATCTCAGTTTTCAAACAGAGACAATACATACTTGAACACTTGTTGTCAAGATCCTGGAATGGCACTGTGCAGCAGATTTTCAGTTGCCAATGCAACATAGACGGCAAAGAATCTGATTTCAATACATGGTACAAATACATGCTTCAAGATATACACTTTGTAGTAACTTATCCTATTTTTTTTCTAGCCTTCAAACGCTCGTAAAATTTACAAGAAATGTACAATTTTTTTAATTTAACTTGAATGCAATCTTTTATATTTTTAGGAATGATGCAAGCTGTCGCAGGGTTTTTCACCTACTTCGTAATCCTTGCCGAGAATGGGTTCTTGCCATCAGATTTAATAGGAATCCGAGTGAACTGGGACGACAAGTTTGTCAATGACTTAGAAGACAGCTATGGCCAGCAATGGGTAAGAGAAGAAGACTTAAGATCAACGATCAATGGTGCAACACATTCAAAGTATGAAGAATAAAATCGGATTATATTTCCAGACGTATGAACGCAGAAAGGTTGTGGAGTACACGTGCCACACAGCTTTCTTCTCCAGTATCGTGATTGTGCAGTGGGCCGACCTGATCATCTGCAAGACCAGAAGGAATTCAATTGTGCAGCAGGGAATGAGGTGTGTAAGCCTAAAAACTGGTTCATACAGGGAACCAATGGCACAAAAATCTAAACTAAGGCCGCCATTTATTAAATAATCCACAATATTGCATCTGAAAAAAGGTAATTATAAAATAATTATACATTGAAGTGCTCAGAAAAAATATTGTCAAAAAATGGAATGAAATTTAAGAAAAAAATATATATGTAAATATGTATCAGTAGTTTTTAAAGACAATTGAAGGTAGGATGGATATGATTGCTTGACGTATTTAATTTGTGTTGGATCTTTTGTGGTGGAATCTAGAACCTTTGAAGTTCTACAACCAGTGAAACTTTGATCAAATCAAACTTTCTGTCCCTGTTCTTTTCCTTTCTCCCTCATCCTCTCTAAATAAACTGCATTTAATAAAGTTATCTTCAGTTGTAAAGTTCCACGTAATTTAAGAAAGCACTGTTCATTCTCATAAATTGTACATTATATAGAAATGTAGTGGTTCTATGTCTTCTGGGGCATTCCTTTGTTGACCTAGTACTTCACTTAAACCCAGAATGAAATCACATAGATATTATAATTTTTAAACACTCTCATATAAAAGCACCGGAATTGTAATATTTTCCACCTATTTCCTGTAGTACAAAATTGACTGTTTTTGTAACATTTTACAAAAATTAGAGTATACCTCCAATGTAAAAGCTCCTGGAGTTTACATTGTAACACATTGTTCACATCCTGTAGTTTGTAGAAATGTTTACCTCCAGCAATACTTAAGAGTAATCAGATACTTTGATTCTATTTCCTGTTATAAGTTAATCTTTTTTCTATGTGAAAAAAATCTATTTTTCATTCCCATACAAGTTCCAAAAAAAGAGATAAGATAACATTACGACACAAACCACCAATCTTCTTATGACGTTGTTGCCCAAACTACCCTTTTCAAACCTAATGGCTGAAGACTTAGACTTTCTCTCTAAGAAAACACAAATGAAATCCACATAAAATCAGAATTATTACTTGCATGACAGTTTTCAGCCACTTGAGACTGATACATGCAAGTTAAAATATACTGGGTTTGATCCTCTCTGCTCCTCACACATGGGTGATAATGACACTTTTCCAGGGTTGTGTGGTAACCTCTGCTCTTATCTGTCTTAGAAATAAGATCCTCATCTTTGGTCTTTTTGAGGAAACGGCTCTGGCAGCATTTCTGTCCTACTGTCCGGGAATGGATGTCGCTTTGAGGATGTATCCATTAAAGTAGGTTTAGCTAAACAATCAATGAAACAATAAATGAATACTCTTAGTGTTTTCTGTGGAAAGTCAGAAAATAAAATCATAAAATCATAAAAATTAAGCTTAATTTGATATGTCCTCTTAAATAATCCCCAAAAATATATTGTATAGTGCTTGGTAAACATTTTATTGCCACATTTCAGACCCTGCTGGTGGTTCTGTGCCTTCCCATATTCCCTGCTCATCTTCCTCTACGATGAAGCCAGACGATACATCCTCAGACGAAGCCCAGGAGGTAAAACCACATTCACAATACCATTCACAATCTTCCATTTACTTGATTCTGGTTTCCTCTGTGCCTGCTACCATCAGAGAGTGTTAGCTTTTCTTTTGACACGGATGGAGGGATCAAACCATATTTCATGTCATATTACCTGATGGAATGAATATACTGTCACTAAAAACAGAATAATGTTCAAGTGAGAGGTGGTCTTGAGGTTTTACTCAAAGCAGGTAATCTGAAAAGCAAACAAGTATAATCTCAAAGCAAACAGTTCCTTGAAAAGCACATCAGGGAATGAGGAGTTACATCATCAGTGCATTGTGTTTCAGGGAGAGGCTGCTATATTACTATCACATGCCATCTGCTGCTGTAAACTATGAATTTGGCTTTGTGCAAGAAGTCGTGTAAATTAAAAGGGGCTCTATTAATGGAAAGTAAAAGGATTTATTTTAAGTTAAACATAAATAGATGTTAAATTGTTCAAACACAGTTTTTTTTTATGTCATTAAAACATCATCCTAAGCCTTAAGGTGCATTCCCAAAAGGCTACCGTGTGGCACCTTGGAGTGAAACCAGCTTAAAGGACACTTGGTTCTTGAAGTGTGTTATAAACAGGTTCATTTGTGTGTTCTTTCCAATGCAATAGAAATAAATTCTATTCTAACCTTCGAATTTCTATAAGAACATTCTAATGATCACATTCTGAAAAGGAATTAAGGGTTTTTATAAGTTCTTTTGTCATTTGAAATCAAAGGTTTACCATTTCTTAGTTATTAAGAAAAATATATGTATTAATACTTTGCATATTACTTTAATAAACTGAGCAAAATTGGGCTGGGACCCGATAATAGTAATTTGAGTCATGCTTTTTCAGACTCTAATCTCAGCTTTCTGTTATTTCAGGCTGGGTGGAACAAGAAACATACTACTGAGACGAGAAGAGCAATGGTTCAATCATCTACAAGAAGAGTGTTTCCTTTGATATAATCAATAACAATGTTACCTTTCAGAATCTGGCTGTTTTCCATTAATAAATGTGTTCAAGTATTGGGGATTGTTTTCTACCTCTACAACTCTGAAAAAAGTCTATCATTTAATATTAGTATTAAGTATTTTTTTTATTATTATTTTTTTTATTAAAATAAATAAAATGACTATTGAATGTATTGTGATAAAAAATTAAAAACAGAGAACTGTTTTTTAGTAATTAAAAATTGTCCTTGAGGGCTAAATCTCTGCTGATCTAATCTAAAGTGGGTGTGGTTAGCTTAATTTAAAAACAACAGATTAAAGGTAAAACATTTACTAGATTAACAATGTTAAACATATTTTAAATACAATGTGAACTAATTAAAGTTTTGCGCAGAGAGCTGCAATGGCAGATTTAACCATTTACAAGAATTAATCAGTTCACCAATTACCGCTGGGACGCTGTGGGAGGCAGAATAACAAGAAATTATGCTTCACATTTATGAACTGATGATTTCCTTGTGAGAAAACTTTCAGACTCAACAGGGTATCAAATGCTTATTTTCATAGTAATTTTTCAACACTAAAGGAAACATATACAATAGCTAAAAGAGCAAAAGTTTAAATATAACCATGTTAAGTGAAATTAATGAGATTTTAATGAAGCCTTAAAATGTATCTTTAGTTGTTCATAGATTACAAATCATTTACTGGACTGTTTAAAGGATGTTGCATTTTCTTTAGCTACAGAATGTTAATTCTATAAAGTCCAGGGCATTGCTCTAATTAATTACCTTTAAAACTATTTTTTGTGGCGATTATTGATATTTTTTTTGTTTAGCCAGAGCTTCTTTTTTTCTTTTTTTTTTTTTGCAAATATTTTTTTCAGTAAATTACACAATAATTCCACAACAATCCCGACATTGTACAAAAAGTACTATCTAGTAACAAGATTCATGTTTTTTTTATAACAAAAAAGACAAAATGTGAAAAAAGTCAAAACAATGTGAAAATTGTACCAAAAAGGCAAACCTTCCAACCACTTTTTGTGCCATTGTGTTTTTTGTGCCAGAATTTTGAAAAATACAAGCCTTATCACAGGTCTTGTACTTCCAAGGGCTTTCCACTCTTTTCACCACTTGATAGTACAGATGGTATTGATTTGAAGACGACCCTCATATTTAAATTCAAATTACCTTGCAAATTATGTGTCAAAACTCTAGTAATTTAAAACCAAAATATCAAAACTACTAACCTTTTGAACCCTACACGTTTTATTTGAAATAAAAATGAAACAATAGATCGGATCAATTCAACAATACAAAACGGACGCTGTGTCTGGCAAAGGAGACTGAACAGAAAGGAGACTTTGAAAATAGTTTCAAACAAAAAAAAACTGCAAAAATTTAAACAAAGAAATTACAAATTCCTAATAATGTGAGTTATTAATGTGAGATATAGGAGAGATATAAGAGATATAATGTGAGATATATGTGAGGTCCTCCTGTGACAGCTTTTGACATGAATTTCTTTGGTTGAGAGAAATCTGAATTCAGAAATTTTAGAGAGTTTTTGAAAAGTGGAAATAAATTTGGGTAAAATGCATGCTTCATTTCAGAGAAGAACCTGCAAGAAAATGATCTGCTGTTCAGCATCGCATTTCACTTGACTTCCACCAGAGGGCATCGCTCTAATCTAAAATTAGGGGGTGACAAGATAGTTTCCATGACAACACATTTATAGGCTGGAGCCCACAGCTTGTAAATAAAATTCAGGGTATTTTTAGCTTCACTACTTTGAAGATGCAGTCTCCATCCACCAGACGCTCTGCTCACACTCACGTTACAATAATCCTTGTAATGAGGATAATCCCGAGAAAATGATCCTCATCCATTAAATCTTGCAAATAACCCAAATTAGAAAGAATCTTTTTAATTTGTTTCACAATAATACTATCCTCCCTATATCAGCTTCTGAATGCTTGGGTCAAAAATCTGGTGGAGCCTATTTCATCTTCTCCATGTAAGGGAGGGTTGTAGACATCTTGGATGGGTATTTAGCAAATGGCAGCTCCATAAACTCATTCTTAATTGACTTTGACTTTCTTAGGACTGTGGAGAAAACAAATGGGGGTTTAACAATATGCTTCAAGTTCAAGTTCAAGTTCGTTTAATTTATATAGCGCTTTTCACAACAGACATTGTCTCAAAGCAGCTTTACAGTAAACCAACAAGTTTAAACTCAACAAAGTGAAAAGAAATTAATTACTAAGTGGTGTACATGTCCCTGATGAGCAAGCCTGGGGCGATTGTGGCAAGGAAAACTCCCTTTTGGAAGAAACCTTGAGAGGAACCGGACTCAAAAGGGAAACCCATCCTCATTTGGGTAACAACAGCAGTGTGATAAACTATGGTATAAACGTATGATCTGGTAGTAAGAACAGATAATGTAGTATAAACAGATGATATAATAATATAAACATAAACAGATAATATAGTATAAACAGATGATGACTGTGTTCGGTGTAGGTCCAGGGGTGCCGGAACATCTCCAGGTGAATCTGTTTGTTAGGTTGAGGGCTGGTGGCGAGCCTCCCGGCGTCGGATCTTCTCCTGATGAGTCTGGTTGTTGGGGTGAGGAGCTGGTGGGCAGGGCCTCCGGGAGCCTCGGGATGAGTATTGGAAGAAGAGTGGAGTTGGTGGGCTGCGGTCCAGGGGGCGCCAGAACATCTCCAGGTGGATCTGGTTGTTAGGGTGAGGTGATGGTGAGCGAAGCCTCCGCGAATCTCCGGATGAGTATGGAAAAGAAGAAAAGAAGAGAGGAGCGGAATTAGCGTAGCTGCTGTTCATAATATTAATATAGTTTAATTTAATATTAATATAGTTTAATGTAAGATCCCAGTTTTTCACGGAGTTAAGTATATGCTTCAGTATTCTACAAACAGATTACGTGAAAAATCTGTATGTAGAAAAAAATACCTGAATGTTCTTTTATTTCCAGCCAGGATCCAAAGTGGAATCTAAAGAATATAAAGTATGATATTCAATTCTAGATCCCATGACGCAACAAAGGAGACATTCTCGAAAGGAGGGGTGAAACACAACAGAAGCAGGTTGATCACATGATTAAGTAAATGTTGTTGATATACACTGCCTGGTCAAAAATTAAACTGGCACCGGAAAAAATCTAATAATTTGTTTAGATTAACACATTCGCTATGGCATTGTTTCGATAAGTTTCTGCAATATCACAAGATTTTCAGACATTGAGATATTCAGAGTCTGACCTTCTCGAGCACATCCCAAAGAATCTCAATAGGGTTATGATCTGGACTCTTGTGGTGGCCAATCCCTGTGTGAAAATGATGCCTCATGCTCCCTGAACCACTGCCATCAAGGAGAAAAATATCCATTGATATAATTTGAGCACATAATATTGCTGAACCTAGACCTGACCAACTACAGCTACCCCAGCTCACAGCGCTGGCCCCCAGACTTGTACAAGCCAACTAGGAAGTGACTTTAACTGCAATTCTGGCTGGCTTCTTTGCCACATTTGAAGCTATAAAACTCATATTTCCACTTTTGGTTCTAATAGTTTTGTTGATTTAAATCTCTAGATTTGAACCTCATGAACACACTCGGGGGTGATTTTTTTTTTCATTTGTTGGTGAGATGATTGACAGTTCTTTCAGCCAGTCATGTCATTGGTTCAACATCTGGAGTCATTCCTTCCAGGTAATTTCATCTGAAGAACTTTGCTACTTTTTGTGTTTTTTGTCGAGTGTGTGGTTTTGTGGGTGTGCCGCCTCCTGATTACTGAGAAGTGACATACTGTCACAAAGGCAATTGCTGGCCAACTTTTAGTCAAAAACCAATGCGTGACGTCACTGACGCTTCGTCCATGTTAGATACAGTCAATGCTTGTACAGTAGGCATTAGGCATGATTGGTGAATCACTTCCTCTACCTCTCTTCTTACCCTGATGCAACCATCACTTTGGAACAGAGTCGATCTAGACTCATCAGAGCACATGACCTATATAGCAAACTGGAGCATGAAGATTGGATTTTGATTTGATTGGATTTTTGTAGCAGTAAATATGCGACAAAGATTTTGTCATGTATTTACTGCAACAAAACATAATGTGAGCGAAGAAGCGGAGCATAACCATAGAAACTAATCTCCGATTAGTGTTTATGACATCCTATCAAAGGCCAGTGATGCATGTAGTTATGCACAGAGGAAGAAGAAATAAGAGTATAAACCCAGCTTTTGTGCTTTCTTGCAGTAAACAACAATGGTGACTGAAACTAAACGTACTGTGTTTGAGCTTGAGTATGTTGATGTGGAAAAAAAAACAATTATTGTAACTCAAATCAAGATGTTTGAGAGAAGACGTTTGTTGCGTGTACACTTCAACTACAATGTCCCTCCCTTGATTCAGTAGTCTGTACACAGTATGATGTATAAACAAAATTTTGCTATAATTGTCAGTATTTCCATTCAATTTAGTATATATATTGACTGTATATAAAGCGTAAAAACTTGGATAAAATGGATAATAATAAATACAAACGTATTCCCATGAAATATATTATTTAGTGTGCCACAATGATTGTCAGATAACTTAACTATGGTTAAACATGGATACATTATCTTAACTGGTTAAAGGAACATATATTAATCAAGGTCATGTTGCATGAGCTGAAAATGACCTTGTTCAAGTATGCATTCATCATCAGGATCTCATGATTCCCTCATGATGGAAAAAGCAAACGTGAGCATGTCTATGGCATTAATCAGTCTCAAAATTCAGACCTTTTGGGTTTGTCAGTGTCATACAAGGACATTCTCAAGTAGATAGCCTTTCAAGAGTCTTCATTGACTAACAAATAAAGTTAAATGGTGGAAGATTATTAATAGTCAATTAATTCATTTTACAAGCCCCTTATTCCCTTTCGGGGTCATGGTGGTCTGCCGGTGCCTATCTTCAGCGCACATTGGGCAAGAGGCAAGGGTACACCCTGGACAGGTCGCCAGTCCATCGTAGGGCAGCATTCACTCACACATTCACACCTAAGAGGAACTTAGATTATTCAATTAACCTGACCACATGTTTTTGGGATTGTTAGTGGAAACCAGAGTTCCCTTGAGAAAACCCACGCAGGCACGGGGAGAAGATGAAAACTGCTTCCAGGAAGGTCATTGACGAGCTTTGAACCGACAACCTTCTAACTGAAAGGCCACAGTGCTACCCCTGATTATTAATAGTATTACGCATTATTGGTTGTTGGCAACAAGTTTGGTGGTCTTTTTGTGTAGGGAATTTTAATAGTTTCACCCAGCACTTTCCCAGTTACTTATTCAGACATAAAACAATTAGAAACATGTATTTGTGTGTTCAACATATCTAGTGCCTCCTAAAAGTGATTTAATATTTCAAAGTGAGCTATCTTTTAAATACTGATTTTCAAGCCGGCATTTCACAGATTAGGATCACAAAGAAAGGGAGATATGGAGAAGTGATTTATGCGCGTTTTTCCACCTCGATCAAAGTTCAGAGGTGAAAGTCTGATCCCTGAGCTCTCCCTTTCTTCTTAGCCGCAGGACACGCCCCTTTTTCCCGCGTTACCATGACAACCCCTGCATACGTCACTGTGGAAAACCGCACTATGTATAAAAGCTTTGCGCGCTCCGATTGTAACGCGGCTCGCCTTGGATGCGCTTCTGAGAAGATAGGTGCCCAAAGAGGAACTCCAGCAACACGAGTGGAAAAGGGGATTGGGGACTTTTAATTTGTTGTTTTTAAAGAAAGCTCGGATTTTTAAGGGATCCCTGGTGGTCTTTTTAATCCAAAGAAACAAAAATGGGACGCGGAGTAAGTGAATATATATATATTTCTTGCTTCTTCCCTGTGTTTGGGGTTTTAGTTAGTTTACAGGGTTTATGTGTTTAAACACGTGCTTTCGATGTATGGGACGCTGCTCTTGGCTAAAGTGTCAGACTTCCGCAGTTTTAACATTCAAATGAGTTCGTTTTTAAATGAATGAAATGTGGCTATGTTTTCACTCATAAAGTGTGATTTCCTCGACGGAGCAACAGGTTTCTGACCTGTGGCTCAAGAACAGGGGCAAACTCCATTTTAAGAGGTGGACTAGAAAGATTTGAGGAATGCAAACTTAACTTCCTCTATGGCCGCGCTCTTGCATGGCCTTCTCTTCAAGCAAATCGTCTCGTGACTTTTACACTAGAAAACTGAAGTAATCGTGTGTCGCAAGAGAAGTGCGGTAAATTCCACTGAGTTTAGGGAAAATAGCTGACGTCGCTCTCTTTAACCTGTAACCCGATATAAAACTTTGCTTGTTTCTTTCAACAACGTGTTTCTGAATGGAAAAAAAGCATTAGCGTCCACAGTGCGAACGGTAAATACAGTATCGTTAACGCGATTTTTCTTGAACCCTCCGGCTTATATATACTTTATCCCTAAAATGTTCGAAATAATTCATTCCATCATTCATATGTGACCAAAACCGTCTTGTTTGGGGAAAAATCTGTTTTGTTTTATTATTTATGTGAACGTTGTTATCAGAAGAGTAACGGTAGCAAACTCTCGGGTGGAAGTGGATCTAAACAGGTTAACTTTCTAAAACTACTTGATGGTGACTAAACGACAAACACGTAATCATTGTTTTACTGATGTTACTGTAGTCTTTGTTTTGAAACTTCTAAAAAAAATAATGTTACTAGCCACGTTTCCTGCTGTAAAACAAGGGGGCAATGTCTACAACAATCTGAAAAAAGCTTATTTTAAATACTGAGAAAAATGATAATTAATTACACGTTATCAAACATTTACATAACCACGCTAAAACCATTGTTTGCGTTGTTCAAGTTGCATCAAACGATGTTTAACTGCTAAATGCGATCATAAATTCTACATTAAGTATATTAAAATAATTTCAAAACATTGGTTCTACTATGGTTCATGTATGCCATTTGTGGTTGTAGTGATCTAAATGTGGAATATAATGCAAAATAACATGGTTAGCCACTTTAACTACAGCAAAACCTTTTCATTATTTCCTTTGAAATGCACGTATGTTTATTAATTTGGTTTGGATAACATTGTATTGGGGTGCAGGGTACACCTTGGTAATTTTGGTGTGGAAATGAAGTAGGCAAGCAGTAACACTAGAAATCATCAAATGCCATTTTCCTAATAAAAAAGCCAAGCCACACTGGTAATTTTCTGTAAATATTTAATCAATAGATATTATTGAACATGTCTTGGATTGCCAATCTCTTAGTTTGCTGCATGCTTTTCTTTTGGATCAATATCTTTTCTTTTCATTTCTCCTTTTCCCATCCATTCATAATCACATGATCTGTTTCCTGTTGGCTAGACTAACACTCCTTTATGGTTCCAGTATGCAGTGGCATTGCATAAGAGCTGAATACACCACTCCCTAATGTGTGGCTCAAACCGCCAGTGTGAATCTGAATTATGCATTCAGTTCAGTCCCAGGCTTAGCATGTGATGAAGAGCAAACAGCCCTCTGCATGTACCATCTGGGTTTGGTGCATTGAGCTACGCCCCCAGCCCCATCAAATCCCACCGCAGTGGGGTAGATGTCTCGCCTCTGCAGATGCAGGGATACAATTGTGCTTGAGCGTATGGGGTCGATACAATTAAACGGGTTTGTATAGGGGAAATTTCAGGATACTGTGCAGGGTCCAGTTTAGTGTTTCTAAGTGTCGGCATTAATCCAGATCTTAGCCTTCATTGATTGAATAAAGTCTTGTATTAATCCAACAATAAAAGAGATTTAAGTGCAGGATGTGTTAAAGCTTTATTTTATTTATTTTTCCTTTAAAAAATGTGTAGATGTATCATCTACATGAGTATTTATGCAATACATTAATAAATCTTAAATGTCTAAACAATGTTTCTGGCTGGCATCAGGTGTTGACCACAGCTGTGTGCTCACTCCCTGGAGTGTGTCTGTCTGTGAGTATAGGCTAAGACTGTTGCTCTGTCTCCGAGGGGTTTAACATTCTTTCCATTCATCCGTCAGGATGTGTTAGTGTAAGCTTTTGTCATTGGCCATCCTGGCCCTCTGCTGTGACCCAGACTGCCTGTCTCAGTGCCCCTTACCTTTTTTGGTGCGGTCAACAACTGCAGATAGTAGTGTACTTGAGATATTCCCTGCAATCTACTTAGTTAATATAGCACATTTTATAAACAGAAACTTTGCACAGAATACACCGCTTTCTAGCACATGTAACAAAATCTGTGTGTATTATAAAACATTTTAGCATGTACGATTCACAGATGGGATTGCCCTTCATAGCCTCCCTCTTATTTTTGGGGTTCTATTCAAAACTGACCCATGAGTATTGAATGAATTATGCCTACAAACGGACATTTAAACAAACCTCAAAATATTTTACAAAAACGATGAAAGAAAAACATAAAAACCTAATTACTCAAGTAATTAAGTGAGTGAAACGAAAGAGTATACTTTTGAAAAGTCAGAGAAGACTATATGAAGTCCACATGAACAAGCTTTTCAGTTATTATACTTCTCTTAGCCCGGATGTCTTACGACCTATTCTGTAACGGCTCAGCTCAGCATGCTTTTGGGGATTTTTCCATTGTGTTTTTTTTTTATACCCTTTTGCTGTACATTTTTATTAATAACTCTTAAAGAAAAGAGAGGATTTGTGTCACGCCATTTCTTTCCTGTTTCTTGTATAAAGCCACTATGAAAATTTATGATGAGTCCCACCTTGCGGCTCTTTTACATCCTACTCACGTCATCAAAAGAGCCAGACTTTTTTTCCGTTTAGATGTGTGATGTCCCATTGACTCCCATGGCTTTCGATTGAAGCGCGTTGTCACAGGACATTTTGCTTCCCAAATTTGTGTAGAGGCGTGATGCTTTTCTCTGATTGGACAGAAAGTGTGACGCAACAACTAGTTGATTGCAGACTTGAGCTCACTGATTGGGCAGAAAGAATACTCACATATTCATAAAAATGACAAGACTATGACAAGCAAAGCCTGAGTTGTGCCATTCTTTTCAATGGAAAGGTAGCATTAGATTTCCTTGTACGTTGTATATACTTATACATTAATATAGCCTTTACTTTTATTATTTTATTTACTTTGAATTTTATTTGGCCAGTAAAGGGCTATCATTCATTCAAAAGACCTTTTTGAACTGCAAAAATTCAGGCATCGATACCATATTCTTAACACCATTTGTAAAGTACAGGAATCGAAAAAAAAACCCTAGTAGAGATGGCTACTGGAGCGAAATGGTCTTCTCCTTGCTGTAGGGTCTCACTGTAGAAACAACCCATTGTTTTTGTGACGCACCTCTGTATTTACCACGAGAACGAGCTTTTAATAATTCTCGTGGTGATTCTCACCAGAAGCACACAAAGCAGACTCGTTTAGAGTTCAGTGTTCTCTTGATGAAAAGGCTTAACTTTTTAAAGTCCTGAACCTCTTAAACCTGTGCGCCTTTGGATTCCACTGTACTTGTCCATAAAACGCTTTGTGTTTCTGAGAGGCTGCATTTGAGCTCTAATTGCCCTGTGACTGCTGTGGAGGAGTTGGTACAGTTGGTACAGCATGTTTCCATTCGCCTCTTCAGAAACAAAGAGTGCTGGGCCTGACACGTGACTTTAACCATTTCAGTGCTCAAGAGGTGTGGCTCCGTTTCCAATGGCAACTGGGCAAAGTCCCAGAATGAGGCTGCTGATATGTGGCTAACCGAAATTATTTTTTTTTGGGGCTCCACTCACATGCAGGTTAATCAATCAATCAAAAAGTCTGATTCACACAAGGTTTATATGATACATGGTGTTAAAATAAACAGGGTGTGTATTTTAAAGAGGTGCTTTTCTTTTCTCTCCATTCTTTTTCTGAACACACATTATTTTAATGAGGATGGCTTGTTTTTGCTTTTTGCGTTCTCATTCATCCCATTTTTTTTTAAAGCCTCATGTTGATTAATGCTCAATTTACCACTGGACCTTCCACATTTAAATAGTATTTCCATTTTATTTCTGAATGTTTCAAAGAAACGTGCATTAAAATGTAAAAAAAAAATAATAATAATAATTTTTGTAATGCTTGCATAGAAAAGTTGTACGCCACACTAGATTAGTTGTATAGCTACAATAGATTAGTTGTATAGCTACAAAAACAGTCAGGTGTTCATTTTAATGTCTGGAACTGCTTGAATGTATTCAGGTTTTACTGTTTGTACAGAATTGTAACCCAAATATATTTAGAAATCATATTTAATGAATAATTACTGATTTCTAACTTAATTATGTTTACAAAACCAAACTAAAGACCATTTTTAGGTCATCCAAACAGTGCAGTGTCATAAAGCTTGCATTTGTAGCTAATTTGCTGCATCCCATAAACAAGTGAATGTTTATAAGTGGGCTTTGGCATGGTTGGTTTCTCTTTTACCCTCCGGCTCCCTTTCGCTAAACCTTGTGATATTTTCCGCATGCATGTGCGAGAAGCGAAGGTGCTCATGCATAGCGCCCCCGATGACTCAATGCTGGAGTAGAACCAGCATACGCAGACGTGCGTACTAAGGCTAGCTGTCAGATTCATTCAAGCACTACAGGTGTCATGTTCTTTGTGTCCACTTTCATCACCCGCTGCTTTCATGAGCATAAAACAGGCCTGGTCTGCAGAGGGCCTGCAGATTTTTATCAGGACATGGGTGTGGGTGAACTGGAAATATTAAGATAACGCGACCAGATATGTGTTTGGTGTCTTTTTAAAGTAGAACTTTAAGAGAAGGGTCAGTGTGTGTGTGTGTGTGTGTGTGTGTGTGTGTGTGTGTGTGTGCGCGCGAGTTTAAATTTTGTAATTGGGCCAGTTTCTGTTCAGAGGTCACTACAGTCACTTTTTAGAGACAATATTTCAACAACAAATTTTCAACAATGAAAAACAAAAAAAACCCATAAACTGATTTGCAGCTATTTAAGAGAATTATGTACTTAACCCCTTTTAGCAACTGGTGCTCAACCAAAGTTTTTGGAAAATGGTGGTTCAATTTTTGGAATGTTTTGTACCAAAGCACTATATTAAAAAAAGTTAATTTAAATTTAACAGGTAATTTTATTTTTTCAAAATGTGTATAATCCATTGGAAAAGGATAAATTTTTTGTCTTTCCGGACTTGTGTGTGTGGTTTTTTTTTTTTTCTCTCTTGCCCAACCACTGTGTTTTTAAATCTGTTTTCTCACCCGTCTATCAAAAAATTAACTATGGATTTTTTTTGTGTGTTTTGCCAGTTGATGAATGAACAAAGCTGTTAATCAATCTGTCGTTCACTGATTGACTCATCAGCTCACGTGTTTGTTAAATGAGTCACCTATTGTATTTTGAGAAGTCCTTGCAGAGGTCATGGTTTAATTGTTCTTGAAGTTAAACTTTAATTACTATACACATTATCTATTGGATTCTTGCAATGTGGACCCTGAGGATGCTTGCTAATATTTGACATATTTATATGCTCTCTTTGCTCTCACATAAAAAAAAAAGTTTGCCCCTCTTTCAAAAAAGCATTACATGGAATCAGTTTTTTTTTATCTTATTTTTCAAAGCCAGAGTTGGGGTTTTTTATGTGTGTGTGTTTTAAAAACCTTTGAGTAAGTAAACCTTGAGTACTCTAAAAATTGAGAAATACTCCGTACACATGAATTAATGTCTACTCTTAATAATTTACAAATGTGACTAGAATCTTTATTCTTGTTATGAGTCAAGCTATCTGGATTTCGTTACTTGAGCTCATTTTTCTTTCCTTTTGCACAGATAAGTTAGAAAATAGTCTCTTCTGTGTGTTCACGCAGTTTTTAACATTCTATATTGCTCTGGTGGATTTGTCTTTTATACATGCCTTCCATTCATATAAGCTGAATAATGCAAGTTCCTCTTAGACCACATTTCAGAGTATTTACACCATTGTATAGCTCTTTTGTAAACGTGTTGGGTAAAAACCTTCTTGGATGAGATTTAATTCCCGCTTTAAGGCCACCCCATAGTAAAAGCTACAAGGACAGTGTTTTATCATTATCTGAAAATATATTCTTTTGGTTGTTGCCCTTGTGATCTGATTGGTCACCTATAAACATCATACACCTGTAAACCACTGTTGTGATTAATTGATTGTTATATCAATTAAAGCCTATTTCTGCTCACAGTACCTCATAAAACCATAGATAATCAGATTTAGTGCGTCCTCTGATCATTTTAAAGATGGATCTACTTCTTAGTAATTGGATGCATATCAGAGCACGAACCATAAATTTAGACTAAGGAACAAACCTGGGGAAGGGTTCAGGAACACTTCTGCTCCTTTGAAGCACAGTGTCCTCCATCATCAACCCTAAGCACATCCAAGATATCAAAGTGGCTAAAGGAATGTTCATCAATGGTCAAGCTGAAGCTCAGACTTGAAGCTTTTTTATATATATATATATATATATATATATATATATATATATATATATATATATATATAAATGTATTTAAATTATGCCTTCATTTTTTTTTTTTCCTTGCCTTCCCTACATATTGTGTGTAGACCTTTCAGGGAGAAAACTACACTTGACTGTTTAAAGAAAAGCTGTGCAACTATTATTTTTATGTCATTTCAATTACTTCATCCCTAGATTTAAAATTAAGCATCTTTTGAATTCAATTAATGTTTAAACAATATACCGGTACATTTCACCAGAAGAAAATCAATAGTTTTTGAAACACAGAGGGTTAAAGGTTTTTTTTTTTTTTTTTTTTTGTGTGTGTGTGTGTGTGTGTGCTCCACCACAGGAAGGTCGAGAACAATATGAGTTGGCAGCCACTTCAGAGCAGGGTGGCAAGAAGTCCAAGCCAAAAGGCAAGAAGGAGAAAGATAAAGACATGGATGAGCTCAAAAAAGAAGTGGACTTGGTAAGATGACTTAATTAGGTCCTGAAACGCTTTCAGGTTTACTTTGAAACTAATTTTTCTGTTTTGCAGGATGATCACAAGCTGTCCCTGGACGACCTCACTAAGAAATATGGAACTGATTTGTCACGGGTACATCTGTTTATTTTTTGCTTGGAAAATATTAATGTCAATTTGCTTTAAAACCCACACGTGAGTTCCATTATAGCAGTTTCATTGACTAGAGCGCTGAATGTGTTTACTATAGATCCGATTTCTGGTTTCCATTTACAGGGCATAGGAACGGGGTTGTCAAATATTCTGCTACCTGTACAGTTTAGTTGTAACCCTGGTTGGTTCTAAAGCTCTTAACCAGTTGGATTGGGTTTTTCGTGAAGGGCTAGACTCTTTGAGGCTTAATATTCCAGTTCTAAGATATACAACTCAAATGTTACATATGAAAGTTAATATTACAAATTACCACTAGAGGCTGGCTTCAAAATGTTCAGGATGTGTTCATTACCTGGCACAAACAGTTGATTTATCATTCATTTAGATTAAATGAAGACTTAAAATAATGCATGGTCACTTGAGATTAAGTGATGTTATATACCGAAGCTGAAAAAGACTGTCTTTAGTATTAGCTTTAGCGTCTGGCATTAACAAGGTATGATGCATTATCACATGGTTATATATCCAGCTGCTGATTGGCTGCTCCCAAAATTACAGATAACGATAAGTTCGAATGATTTTAAATATAAATATATAATATATTATATATAATAAATTGTTTAGAATCCAACTACAGAATTTCTAGATAAAGTGTTTGTGCCTCAATCTTACTGTTCTTTCTTCTTAGTTTTTATAAGGTGTTTTTATTTCCAACCATGATTTTAAGCTTCAAAATATGGATTTAATGACCTCTCATAATAAATATAAGAGCAATAAAAACTGTTCTTAATTACATAATGCATCTCTTTCTCTAGGGATTATCTGGCGCCCGTGCTAAAGAGATCTTGGCTCGTGATGGACCCAATGCACTGACTCCCCCACCAACCACCCCCGAATGGGTCAAGTTCTGTAAGCAGCTCTTTGGGGGCTTTTCAACCCTCCTGTGGATCGGGGCCATCCTTTGTTTTCTTGCCTACGGCATCCAAGCAGCCTCCGAGGAGGAACCCGCCAACGATAACGTGAGGAGAAAGCTTTGTTTGTGTGCACACTCGACTAACCGTAGGGATCACATCGCTTAACAAACGACATCAAAGATAATCCTCAACGACCATTAGGAGAAGGATGGATGTACCAGTGAGATGGGTGGTTATGATGGGAATTAATGCTTTTGGCATGTCATCGTTTATTATATTTCTGCTTTTGTTTTCCCTCTTCTATTTTAAAAATGAATAGTTTGAAAAATACAGGAGAAGCAAACCAAGGCTTCTGCTTTCCTTAAACTAACATTCAAGGCATTTCACAAGTGAAGATGATATGCCCATAGGTGCATCAGTCACATGCAGGGTTGCCAGATTGTGACTCTTATGCTCATAGTTTTATTATGAAAATTGTTGTGCTCTTAAGCTAAGATGGTGAGGATGGAAATGTTTGTTTTTTTTCAAAATGTAAAAATACAAAGATCTGAGTATACACATTTTAAAAACTGAATCTGTATTATTTATTTATTTTTTTCAGAAGAAAATTTAAATCTGGGTCCATTTGTAACATTTATAAATTGCTCTCAAAATTCAAAAAGATTATGCAGCTGTCTAAAAATGTAAATTCAAAATGTTCGATTTGAGCTGCTTTTCTCAAAGGAAAACATTTTATCTGTTGCTGATCTCATGGTTTCAGCTTTGTCTCTGTTTCCCTGTGCAGTTGTACTTGGGAATCGTGCTCTCTGCTGTGGTGATGATCACTGGATGCTTCTCCTACTATCAAGAAGCCAAAAGCTCCAAGATCATGGACTCCTTCAAGAACCTCGTTCCCCAGGTACTGGCCTCCTTCCCCAAGTACATATACCACTTCAGAGATTCTTACCACATAAAGCATAAAGGTTGCGCTCTCTCCCAGGGATTTAAATATGATTAATGTGGTTGTGCCAAAACATAAAGTAGGTAATAAATACATAATGTTGAATATCAATAATTACATTTTATTACACTAATAAAAGATTAACCATTTTTGGTTGTGTGACTAAAGCAAAATGAGCAGGCTCTTTTAGCAAAATGTTTGTGTTATGACTAAAGCCAGGCATTCAGATCTATTAATATTTACTTTCTCATGCATTAATACAAGCATTGGGGAACCGGTGTTTGTAGTCTAAATTATAGTGGGTATACAAGTGGAATCGTATTATCAATATATTTTATTTCAAATGTGTTGCCAAAACTGATTATTTGAATGCTTAATATATACGTGATATTCTCTGAAAATGTAAGAGAATTTGTTGCAAAATGGTTTTTGAAATGAGGACAAAAAGCTAGTTTCACAGTCCAGTAATCTAATAACGGATTAATAATAATAATGTGGAGGTTTTTTTTCTCTCCTCCATGTAGCAAGCCTTGGTTATCCGTGATGGAGAGAAGAAGAACATCAATGCTGAAGAAGTGGCTGTCGGAGATCTTGTGGAGGTCAAGGGTGGTGACAGAATTCCTGCTGATCTTCGTATTATTTCTGCTCATGGATGCAAGGTAAAACCATTCAGAATATCTGGAGAACATTTTAACTGTGCAATAAAACTTATGAATGTGTTTTTTGTTTTTTTTTTTCCTTTTCTTCTCGCATAGGTGGACAACTCTTCTCTTACTGGAGAATCTGAGCCCCAGACTAGAACCCCAGACTTCTCCAATGACAACCCACTGGAGACCAGAAACATTGCTTTCTTCTCTACCAACTGTGTAGAAGGTATAAACATCATTTGGATTGCAATGGTGTCATCGGAAGATCTTAGACACTTTACAAAAGTCCTATTGATTCCCATATGGCCACCATTGACCCTCTAGGCTGCTTTTATTAAAGTGAGTTATTTCTGGCAGTTATAGTGTCATTAAGGAGAGCTTGCTTGCTTGAGTCAACCAGCCAATCACTGTGTGCTGATTAGCATCAAACGGTCAAGCCATACCCTAGCAACCATGCGGGCAGCCATAGCAACTCATAGTAGTTGAAAAAGTTTGGGTGGATTTCTTGGGATGGAAGGGTCACTTTGGATCCTCAGCTTTCCTACTAGTGCTTTGCTGTGAAACATGCATGTCTTCAGTTGTGTTTATTTGTGTTCCAGGTACCGCTAGAGGAATTGTGATCAACACGGGTGACCGCACAGTCATGGGTCGTATTGCCACCCTTGCATCGGGGCTTGAAGTTGGCCGTACTCCCATTTCTATTGAAATCGAGCACTTCATCCACATCATTACAGGAGTAGCTGTTTTCCTGGGTGTGAGCTTCTTCATTCTCTCTTTGATCCTTGGATATTCATGGCTGGAAGCTGTCATCTTCCTGATTGGAATCATTGTCGCTAATGTGCCAGAAGGTCTCTTGGCTACAGTCACCGTAAGTAACAAAACAGACTATGTTGGAATTTATGTCTTGTTGCATCTAATACATTTAATATTTCTGCTCATGTAGGTTTGTCTTACTCTGACCGCCAAGCGTATGGCCAAGAAAAACTGTTTGGTGAAGAATCTGGAAGCTGTGGAGACTCTTGGTTCGACCTCCACCATCTGCTCTGATAAAACCGGGACTCTGACCCAGAACCGTATGACAGTCGCTCACATGTGGTTCGACAATCAGATTCATGAAGCTGACACCACTGAGAACCAGAGTGGAACCTCATTTGACAGGAGCTCTGCTACATGGGCAGCCCTCGCTCGCGTCGCTGGACTCTGCAATCGAGCGGTTTTCCTTGCCGAGCAAGAAAATGTCCCAATCCTCAAAGTGAGTGAGGATATCTATTCCCTTGACTCAGATGAAAAGCATCCTGCAAAGAAGCCATTTGAATAATTTGTGCGAATCTCAGATCGAATCTGTGTCAGAGCAAGATATCAAGTCGCACTGTTTCAAATGCTGCTCGCTGCCATTGTTAGTGTGTCTTAATATATGAAGGGCTGAAGGTGAGCTGCACACATTCAAAGTGGGCTCAGAGGATGAGTGTGCATTCTACAGAATTACGTTACAGTATATTACGTTAAAGATAAAGGGTTTTTTTTTCTTCTTTTTCAGTCAAGCACGTTGATGTACACCACTGAGTCGAGTTAATCTATAAAATTGTTTATCACTAAGACCTACTAGTAATGATGAAAAAATTTATATGAAGATAGCAGCAGTAATACGGGATTATAACCAACAGTTGTAATTTAGTCTTGAAGTTTGATTTAAAAAAAGTTCCTTGTTATTGTTTCACTCTGACACAGTTCCACCAGGATTGTTTTTTTCAGGGTCTTCTTTTGATGAATAATTTTGGTGGATGCCGGGAAAACTTCCAAAATATTAAACTTCATCTAAGTCCTTTTTTGTGCGTGTGTTTCTTCTGTTAGAGAGACGTGGCTGGTGATGCATCTGAATCTGCTCTACTCAAGTGCATTGAGCTTTGCTGTGGATCAGTGAAGGACATGAGAGACAAATACTACAAGATCTCAGAAATCCCCTTCAACTCTACCAACAAATACCAGGTGAAGACCTCTGCTGCAGGAATAACATTTGTTTCTCAGTTTAAATAGAAAAGTTGGTATAATGCTAGCATGAATTAAGATGCTATTAGCATGAAAATGTATAATTGTAATGTTGAAAGCTCATATTTTGCTGTTTTTGCTCTGAACCACTCAACACGTGTGCTACGTTTTCAGTTGCATCACTCACCTCTTATGTTTTTGTGCCTTTTCTAGCTCTCCATCCATAAAAACCCCAACAGCTCTGAGACTAAGCACCTGCTGGTAATGAAAGGAGCTCCTGAGAGAATTTTGGACCGATGCTCCTCCATCCTGATCCAAGGGAAAGAGCAGCCGCTTGACGACGAAATGAAGGATGCTTTCCAAAATGCATACCTGGAGCTCGGTGGGCTTGGAGAACGAGTGCTGGGTAAGGAATGGCATTCCTATACCAAGCTCATCATTAGGCTGCTTCGCCAGCTTAAACCTATGTATCTCCATAGGCTTCTGCCACTTCAATCTTCCTGATGAACAGTTTCCTGAAGATTTCCAGTTCGATACGGATGAAGTGAACTTCCCCACAGAGAACCTGTGCTTCATCGGGCTCATGTCCATGATTGATCCTCCTCGAGCTGCTGTGCCGGACGCTGTGGGCAAATGCAGAAGTGCTGGAATCAAGGTGAGAATGACATTGACCAGCATTGGGAAGGTTTATTTGAAAGTTAACTGAAAAAGTTACTTGAAGGTTACCCTTAAAATTACGGGTTAAAAGAAAAACATTTTGAATTTCCAGTGAGTACTAAACTACCCTCCTTTTTAGGTCATCATGGTTACTGGTGATCATCCAATCACAGCCAAAGCCATTGCCAAAGGAGTGGGGATTATCTCTGAAGGCAACGAAACTGTGGAGGACATTGCAGCTCGCTTGAACATCCCCATTAATGAGGTCAACCCCAGGTAACGGCTTCCTCGTTCTGAATGTTTATAGAGGACGTTCATAGCGTTTCCATTTTTAAGTCCATCTATTGGTGTTTGAAGGGATGCCAAAGCCTGTGTGATTCATGGCGGAGACTTGAAAGACCTGACGGCAGAGCAGTTAGACGATGTGTTGAAATACCATACAGAGATTGTGTTTGCCAGGACTTCTCCGCAGCAGAAGCTGATCATCGTTGAAGGGTGCCAGAGACAGGTCAGTTTGCTCCGTCAGATCCTCTCTAAACAATCAAAACAGCCAAGACTTTGCAAATATTAAGAACCGCTAATCAGTCAATCTTACCACCATAAATATTTCATATCTCAACGTCCATGAAATGACTAATGTTTGGTGTGTCATTGTTCCCTGCCAAAATTAGAAGAGTTTCACATGCACAGAAGTGGGGGAAGGGGGGGGGGGGGGGGTATTTCTGTATTGCAGAAACTGTACAGATGGCATTTAAAAAACTTTTGGCCTCAATCAGGGCACACTTGTTTTATATATATATATATATATATATATATATATATATAAAATGCCATTAAGCATTGGTTGAAATACCTTTCAAAAAAATCAACCGAATTGTATGTGTTTATGGATAAAGGTCAGCATCATTTGTGTTCCGCCACAGGGAGCCATTGTAGCAGTCACCGGTGATGGAGTGAATGACTCTCCTGCTCTGAAGAAGGCTGACATTGGTGTGGCGATGGGTATCGCTGGATCTGACGTCTCCAAACAGGCTGCTGACATGATCCTTCTGGATGATAACTTTGCCTCAATCGTCACTGGAGTAGAAGAAGGTAAGACGGTTGGAAACACTTCTAAATGAAAATATAAATCTTCTCATTCTAAAAATGTATTTGTATTCTCGTTGTTAGGCCGCCTCATTTTTGACAATTTGAAGAAGTCCATCGCCTACACCTTGACTAGTAACATCCCTGAGATCACCCCCTTCCTTCTCTTCATCATTGCTAACATTCCTCTTCCTCTGGGGACGGTCACCATCCTTTGTATTGACCTGGGCACAGATATGGTGAGCACTGGTGCATTTTAATAACAGGCCAATCATTGTCTTTCATTCAACAATCACACGCTATCATCTAATGCTCAAGGTTCCTGCAATCTCATTGGCTTATGAAGCTGCTGAGAGTGACATTATGAAGAGACAACCCAGAAACCCCAAAACGGACAAACTGGTGAATGAGAGGCTAATCAGCATTGCTTACGGGCAGATCGGTAAGTTTTATTACCAAGATGCACTTTAAATGAAGAAAACAATGAGTGCAGAGACGTAGGAGGGAGTGGCTGATTGGTTCCACTCTAGAGCTGGCCGACGCATCATCAATAATATTAAAAACATGTAAATATACTCAGATTATGTGAAAATATGGTTGAATATGTATGATTTTAAAATCCATTTCATTCCAGCATCTTCAAAACACAGATTTTAAAACATTTGTGAAATCGTGATTAAAAAAAATGTTTACTAGGATGTTGTGGCACAGTGTCTGGAGACAAAATCAGCTCTTGTCCATGGTTTTCATGTTTCGAGATATGGCCCATTTTGTTTAAATACTTTAATTCATGGAAATAGAGGTTGGTTTTGCCAATGTTTACATTACCCAAACTGGGGGTGGGCGATATCTCGATATTTAAAATATATCAAGATATTTTTTAAACTCGATATGAATTCTGGCATATCGTACATATCGATATAATGTCTATATTTAATTTTCGCCAATTTGCTTGTTGGCTTCTGCGCTCGTCCCCGCCTCCTTGCTTTTGTTTCCCCTCCCCTTGCCTGTCGTCTCAATCAACATGGCGGCGCCCGCAACCAGCCCGGAGGTTACAGAACTTGTTGCAAAAAAAGAACAACTGGCTCCATTATATGGAAATACTTTGGTTTTAAGTCGTCAGATGAACAACAGACAGATGTCTACTGCCGTGAATGCCGTGAAAGTTGCTGCCAACCAAAGCTCAACTAATCTCCACAATTCTATAACGCGGAGTGTAGAATATGAAAGACAGAGCGGAGAGCGCAAGGTGGTGTAGCATCACAGAGTCAATGGCATTTCACATAGCGGTGGACATGGCACCCATATCCGTCGTTGAACAACGTGGCTTTAAACGTATGCTAAAAACACTTGATCCCAGTCAGATACAGTTTACCCAGTCGGCATTACTTTTTGAGACAGGAACTCCCGTGACTGTACACTACAGAGAGAACGTGGCTTGCTGCTGAATTGGAAAAGGTTCCTTACAACAGAGGTCCTGCAAAGATGAGCTTGAGTTGTTTTATTTTTGAATGAAAAGAAGGCAATGTGTATTATTTTACAGTTAAATTATTATTTATGTTATCAGGGATTTTGTTTATATCCTAAATGTTACAGGAGCACTTTGTTCCTATGCACTGCCTGTTTTTTAGTTGTTTTATTTTTGAATGAAAAGGCAATATGTATTTCTTTATTGTTTTATAATATGTATACAAGGATTTCTGAAAGAAAATTTGCAGAAGCACCTCTGAGCTTCAATAAAAAACAACTTTGACATTTGTATTATTTTTTTTGCAGTAGGATTTTTATTGGGGGTGGGTCGGGGGGGGGGGGGGTTTATAAATCCTGTAAAGATATCGAGATATAGCAAAATATATCGAGATATATTTTTTGCTTCATATCGCCCAGCCCTAACCCAAACTCCCTAGAAGATTAACAATGAAAACATTATAGCAGGTTGTAAAGCCATGCAGAGGGTGTTTTAACCAAATATGTTCATTACATGCTGGATTTATTAGCAGCAGTGGAAAAACCTGAAGCCCATGCGTGATCCAAAAAGGTTAATGATGTAATCCTCCAGCACTTCTGTTTTTCCTCAGGCATGATTCAAGCTCTGGCTGGCTTCTTCACCTACTTTGTCATTTTGGCGGAGAATGGTTTCCTGCCATCAAATCTGCTGGGTATTCGAGTGCTTTGGGACGACAAGTATGTCAATGATCTGGAAGACAGCTACGGCCAGCAATGGGTGAGCGTTTAATACCTCAATCAACATGTGTATTACTTTTTTTTTTTTTTTTTTTTTATCTTATCCGTCTATTGTGTTGGTCTCAGACATATGAGCAGAGGAAGATTGTGGAGTACACGTGCCACACATCGTTCTTCACCAGCATCGTGATTGTGCAGTGGGCCGATCTGATCATATGCAAGACCAGAAGAAACTCTGTTTTCCAGCAAGGAATGAAGTAAGGGCATGACTTTGAACCCTAATTTCCAGATCCTGGAGATCAAACACCTATTATCTGTTATCAATAATAACTGACGATGGGAATTGGCGACTGGCAATCTCCTTATTGATTAATTTGTATTAGTAGTTCAGCATGGATTCGGCTTTAATTAATACAGCAGTTATGAAACAAACTTGTATGAAAAGATTATTACTATATACATGTGGAAAATGGTATACATCACTGCAAATTCTACATTTATTTATTTATTTATTTATTTTTTTAGCATAATCTCACCAAGCCTTTTGATCTGTTCATCTTTTCTGTTTTTTTTTGCAGGAATAAGATCCTCATCTTTGGGCTATTTGAGGAAACTGCTCTAGCAGCGTTCCTGTCCTACTGCCCGGGCATGGATGTAGCCCTCAGAATGTACCCTCTCAAGTAAGCCTCACTGTCTCAAGCACTTTCACTTTGAGAAAGTTCAATGACTAGCTGTGTTTTTATGTGTCGAGACGTTTGTGAAGGAACTCAAAGAATGTGAATGTTGGGTTTTCCTTCTACTTGCTTCAGTACAAAAATTGTCAAGAGTCTTCCTCTTCAAATGAAGTCACGATTAAAGGGTCAACTGCATTTTAGTTTTTTCTGCTTGAGTGGTGCAAGTCAAGGTGGGTTATCAGTCACATGTGCAACAATCTGGCTGTGGGTAAAAAGACGACGGACCTTGATGCATGATGAAGAGCATTAGGCCTGCACTTGTTTGTGATTTTTGTTCAAGTCATGTGACTCTGTGACACTGGAGCTATAATCAGAGGGAAGACGCACATTGTTGTGGAGCAGACTGGACTTGTACGGAAAGCCCACTTTACCATAACTGCTGCTCGAGCAGGGATCTTCGGAAAGCTGTGGTGCTAAATCTTGCCGGCTATATTCCAGGAAGGAGCTGTACCATCTGCCATAGACTAGTCTCCTGCCCAATGCATAAAAGGGACAAGGTGGCCTCGAGAACAACCGTTAAATGTAGGTAATTACCATGTTGGTGGTATGTGCCAAGTTTATAAAGTCACAGGAGCAACACACCAGTGTTGAACACCTTAATCTGACCAAAGGACGAGACATGCAGGTGATTGCTTCCACCAAAATGGCCAGTTCTTGCCACAGATGGCTCATGTTCTTTTATATTGACTCATATCCACTGCCACCGTTAGACTCTACATGCTTTTGGGAGCTTTTCCTAGTTTTTTTTTTTTTTTCATTATTTATGAAACATTTTTGGTAACTTTTCTTCTACGCCTTCGAATGAGGTTTTAAAAGCCGGCTAAAGGCCTCTACACACCGGTCCAAATTGTGATTCGCACAAATCTTTTAATGGCTTCTCAGCAGGGTGCTCTTCTCTGAGTCAAGGAAATGTTTATTCGATGGTGCTCCATGTCTGAAGTTAGTGTTTGCGGTACAACAGATGTAGTCCATGCCACTCTTTTTCTCCACATTTTGGAAATCTTTATGGCACAAATCAGACAGGGCAGCAGGGCATATTGAAAAATCTGAATGATTGTTAGGATCTGAAAAGGAGTAGAAGATGGGGGTTGTTTCTGATGTTCACCAGCCTGCATTCAGCATCTGAGTGAAGGGAAGGAGCTTGTAACCCGGGGCTGTCCATCCGTCTTAGCCAATGGGGAGGATTGCAACGAGCGACTCTTATGAGCAGTGGGGTGGGGTTGGAGTGCCTTGAGAGGATTGAGTAAAATGAGTGATTTAAAGGGTCAACTGTGTGTGACCGTGGTCTCAAATCTGCTCAGAGGAGCTACAAGGGTTAAATGGGGAGAGCTGGCAGTGCACAATGAGAGGACCAAGCTGTAATCTTGGCTAATAGTATTTTTTTGCAACAACTCAGAAAAGGGATGGCTACTGTATACACCCCCTTTTTATTATTATTAAAAATGCTTTTTTTGCTGCAGATGCCTCGTCCCATTTGGGTGTCAGGAAAATGAGGGCATACTAGCATCCCTATATCTCATTGTTTGATGTTTTTAGAGGGTATATTGCACATAATGTAATGCAAAATGAAAGCAAATGTTATGAATAATTTGGACTGTGGTTGAATGACCTGCCTCATTTTGATTTAATTTCTTTTCCAGACCAAATTGGTGGTTCTGCGCCTTCCCGTATTCCCTCCTCATCTTTATTTATGATGAAATCCGAAAGCTCATCATCCGACGCAGCCCAGGAGGTACCAGATGATTACTTTTAATCAAAGCATATTTTTTTTTTGGACCAGTATCAACTTTACTTTCTTAATATAATAAATATACAGTCTTAAAACTATTATTATTTATACTAACTTTATTCATGATGCCGTTTAATGCATCGTATTGCATTTTATTATGATTAGCAATTTCAAATTATTTAAATTTTAAGAATGTCCGTTATTTAAAAAAAAAAACGTAGTTTATATGTGTAAAACTATTATATTTTGGTGGGTTTAATTCTTATTTTGAAGGACACAAAAACACTAATACAGAAGACGACTTTGTTATTCAAACAAAACCTCTGCACTCCTGTTGGTTCAAATTTATAATTATGTGTAAAAATAAGATTATAGTCTGGTGCCGTGTTTAATAAAGTGCCTGTCTAAGAAAAAAAATTAGAAGATGCTTCTTGGAAGGCATGCATCTCAGGACGAGTGCCTCCAAACTTTTTGCCATGTTCCATTTTAAATGTTGAATCTTCACCAGGATTGAGCAGGTTTTTCTTTCTCTCCAACGTAAAGCTCAGATTCCATTTAATGCCAAAGCCTTCTCCAAATGAGTCCTTTATTTTATCAAAAAGTTGGGTTTCAGATGAATCCTTAGATGGCTTCACTAACCCATGATTCACTGCACATAGATGACGGCATCAGTCATTTTAACAGAAACAGACATTTTAATCAAGGTCTTTTAAAACGGTCCCATTCTTCAAATCCAGCTATTAAATGGTAGCCCAGTTCTTCAGCACTTTTATTTCCCTTCATCGACCTCGGACTATTTGCACTCTGATCTATTTATTAGAGGAATGCCTACAGGAAGTGTCACAGCACAGTGATATTTGGTGTTATGTGCCATTTGTTTGTTTGTTTTTTTTATCCGTTTTTTTTTTTTTTTTTTCAAATAACATTTTAAACACCATTTACAACTACGAGCTACTGGAGTCTCTCTTGAGTCGAGTGAATGAACTCTTCTGGTTGACCATTTCACTCTAACCTCGCTCTTCTTTTCTGTCGCAGGTTGGGTAGAGAGAGAGACCTACTATTAAAGAGTCCCGTCTGCATCGCTCCAGTTTATTTGCATGGTTGTCTCGCCGCTCGGAGCTTGAACCTGAGCTGTCTGGATGTTTTCTATAGCGAATGCTCGACTATACACACACTGAGATGGTGAACCAAGACATGGTGTGCCTTGTTTCTCAAGCCGGACCAATTTTATACCTGTTTTTAAATGTGTACGATGAAATAAACTTGCAGTCAGGTCCCTGATCCGTCTCATTTCCTGTTTTGGTTTTCATTTAGTCATTAGTTTGTGTTTGTTTGGAGCTCCAGTGCATGCTTTGAATGCCCCTCTGTTTGTCTGGTGCCTCACCACTGAACCTGACTCAAATTTACCATGGTAAACCGCCCTTGTTTACAGCTACAACTGCACTAGTGCATTTTAAAGGTTACCATGGTAAATTTTTCTAGTGTTTCTCTACCTGCACAAGTGCATGAGTTTTAAAAATTTGGGGAAAGCATTGCAACAGGTGTCTGGTGTGTTCCGCGGTGGTCACTAATCAGATACAGTATCACTGCCAGTGCATGGAAGGACTGAGAAAACAAATACTACTATTAACTTTGTAATTGGGGCGTTTGGTGAAATCTATGATTAACATGGTAAGTTATTTTATGACTTGGGTGGGTGGGGGTGGGAGTAAAGAAACGATCCTTGAATGCTGCTGTATGTCTGGTGCTTTTACAGTGTGACCCTTACTCAAATTTACCACAGTTCACTGCAAACTGCATATCATTGTCTTTACAACGATGATGCATTAGTTTATTTCATGTTGTGCACGCTTTTTAAAATCAAAGAAACTTGCCCTGATTGTTGCTGTCCACCTGGTGCTTTTTCCAGTGAACCACACCAACCCCAGTAATTACGGTTTACTCAAAGAATGTGCAGTCAATATTACAATAAAGATGGTTTTTGTTGAAAAATTACAAATTAGTGTCCGTACGTTCACAGTTTTTTCAAAGAGGAAGAAAAGACGTGGTCCATGAATTAATCTGGTACTTTTACCGTGTAACCTTTATTCTTTTTTTTTTTGTTGCACAGTTGAATAGAAAATAAAGCAATAAGCATTGGATCATTCCTCAATCTGATTCAGCCAATCACAATTTGCTCCAAAATACTTTGTGTGTCCATCTATCTATATGATAGAGATTTTTAGTTAAAGGGGAAAAAATAAAGGGGGTAGGGAATGCATAAAGAAACTACTTGAAAGTAGCTCTCTTTCTGGTGCTAAGTGTCCCCCCACGTTAAGTTCAATATGTTGTAATTATTTAAAAGTCCTCTCCATTTTCTCTTTATTTTGCTAGCTGATGTGTGACAAAATGGCTGATTTAAGAGCTCATTGTTGTTTTTGTACAAGCATAACTTTGAGTAATTCCTGAAAGATGATTCAAATCAAACATTTCCTAAATGACAAAACTACTGTCACTTTTACTAAAGATCACTTAAGACAAAGTACTTTGGATGTACTCAATGTTCCAATCCAAAGTAACAGCTAATTACAGTCATACGCATCACATTTCAACATGCTATTCTGCCTGTACGCGTGCATGCCAGAGTTGGAAGACTGGGTGTGAGTGACAGACTTTTTTTTGGTGACAAAATGAACAATAGGTGTCCTATTAATGAGGAATAATTGGCATCTAAGAAGATTAACGTTCTTATTGGCCAACAGCAAAATCACTGTTGTGTTCTGCAGTGAATTGAAATGCAGCTCGAGTTTAGGATGAATTATTGCTCTGTTTTCAGTTATGTTTTTTAGACCGACATGGGTCGTGTACCTTTACTGAAACACAAGGTTTGAATGACCAGTTCCACTGATTGTGGAGTGAGGTTTAATGAATTAGCTGAAGTTTTCTCCTGGAAAGATCTAGAGTTTATGAATGCAGGCATGTGATGCAGTTCTTACTATTAAACTCATCCAAACTTCACTCTAAAGCATGCTAAAACTCTCAATAAAACACTGCTAAAATTTTAAACTGGCACAGCAGAAAACCATTTCTTGGTTTCACACATCTGTAGCTGAATTTGAGTCAAAGTTTCTCAAATTTTCTCAATTTTAGAACCACAAACAAAAAAAAGCATATTTTAATAGTCCAAAATAGAAAAGTTTACAACATAAAAAAAAGAAACTGAAAATGTTTTGATGTCTAAACCCAAAGTGTTTAGTGTAGTCTTGATAAAGGTGGAGGGAAAGATTTGAAGCCACGTCCTTGGTACTACTTTTTGATTCTTTATAGAATGGTTTTATGAATTGAGTTCGGACCAACCTGGCTGTCATGTGACCAAGCAGCACAGATGCTCCTTATACTTTAACCAGTGGCATCCTGGTGAAATGTCATCCACAGAGTCTCAGAAGTTGTCTCCTTCTGGGGCGTTAAAGCCTAGCTACACTTTATGATGCCATTTATGCAACAAAACATGGTTCTAAAGATGTTCAACAATGTTCAATGGTTATGATAAGCACCACAGCCAATCAGATATCGTGCATGTTTGTACCAAATATAAATTAAATTAATTTGTTTTAATTGAGAAAAAAATATATAATAAAAAACTGTTTTTTTACATCCCCAAATAAAAAAAACATGAAAATTAGGTAAAGTTTCCTTTAGTTCTCATTGAAAATAAACCACTTCTGAAAATAGTTTAGAATTTGTTACAAATATTCTGGGATCATGTGAAGTTTATCCAATGGAATCGATTTTTCCTCTTGTGGACAATGGCTCTTATGAAATCCAAACTCTAAATTATACTATAAATAGTCAAAAGTTAATAAGATAATTATTTTGATTACATAATATATTAGATTTTTGAGTAATTTTTTTTTTCATTTTAACAATGAATTGATTTCACTTTTCAGTTTTTAAATTAAAAAAAAAATCTAATGTAAGAAAGATTTTTCACCTCTAATAATTTGTACTTTTTATGTAAATGATCGCTTCTTTGAAAAGCACCATTTCACTCAAACAGTTACAACTGAGTGGATTATAAAAGATTATCGAGCAGCATAAAAGGCCCGATATCTGAATAAACTGTTAGATGCTGTCGAGTGGAATACTATTGGAACCCAATATTACACAATGACGTGTCGCTGATTTCCATATGTACTGCTGCCTGTCAATCATTCCCGTGCCCAAGTCAATCAATGGCTTAGTATCGGTCAAGGTCCCTGGTTTTCCTTAAGTGAGGGTCAGCATGCGGTCAGTCAGTGATTGAGCACAAATGGCATTTCTAAATGTTGTTTTCTGCACAATGCACGAGGGATTTATTTCACTGAACACGTTTGCTCATGTTGTGTTGCTGCATGATATTTTGCATGACTTCCACACGACTATGCAGTTTGCTCTCTGACATTTAGATGTGAATGATCTGAGAGGGAGCGAGACCTAATGAAAGCTAGATGTTCTCTCTTACAGACAGTAGGTTTATTATAGACAGATGCGCATGTGTACATGATGCCCCTCCTGTACCACTGAAACCAAACAGTGCTTGTTGATGCGTTCCAAACATGTTAATGTCAAGCTACATGTGATTGTAAGGGAATGAAGACTGTTCTGATCAATCCAATAAAGTAGATTTAACCTGGCTCCTGCAAGCACTGTGTCAGTTCCTTTACTGTGAGGGAAGTATTCTGGGAGTATGGGTCCCAGGGTTGTCATGTGCTTGGCGTTGACGTTAATAGAGAGCTTTTATTTTGGTAAGGAGAAAGATATGGTATCTTCTTAAACTATTGTTTCAATTCCTTTTTTTCCTTTCCTTTTTTCCTTTATTCCATTTTTTTAGAGATTTCTCTATTTTTTCCATGTTTTATATAATTATATTAGAAAACGTGTCGGAATGGAGGGTGTCGTGGTAACTGACGCACTTCCATTGGTGGCAGTTCTCAATTCAGCCTCCAGATTTCACTAGAAACCCAAGATGCAACCACTTTATCTCTTAATAAATTACAAGTGAGTACCGCTGCAATTCATCGCCTGACCACTTGAGGCTGGTGTCAGAAAGGAGCAGATTCTCATTGACTCCCATGTTTTTAAATCAAACATTAATCTTTGGGGGAAAACTGTTAGGGGTGAAATTTATGTTACTTGCTTAGCTACTCAGGAGTCTTTGCTACCAAGAAAGGGCAGCCAGTGTACACCCTTTGCCCAATCATGATTACTCGGAAGTTAACTATCCGTATATTTTACATTTTTTGTTTGTTTTTAAATAATTCCACGACTAGGCACCATCTTACCTTTCCATCTTACTCTTCCCAAATCCTTGCTGTACAATCTAGGCTGAAGAGTAAGGGTGGCAGGGCTTTCTTTGTGGTTGCTCTGCAGCTTTAATGTTAGATCAGCCTCTGCCCTCTCTACTTTTAAAACGTTTTTATTTTTGCCAGCATTTTAATTACTCCGGTGTATATTTTTATTACATACAAAGATCTTGCTGAAAATAATTTTACAACTCTTTTTTATTTAACACTGTAGAGTGTTAAACTGTAGATTATGTGCTCCATCTGTTCTGTACTTTGGCAGCTTGCTGTAGAAAAAATACATTTTATATTTTACATTTTATACCCAGTATAAGCCTCCTGCCACTCGATGAGAAACCTGTGGGTGATGTAACAGACACTATGTCTGTGGGTTTTTACACAAATCTGGGGGTTATATGAGTTATCAAAAATCACTAGAATTGACATAAACTCTAAGCATTATATAGAGAAAACTACCACAGTCTGATCTAAACCAGTGACAAATGTCAAAATGGTTGAAAGAAGGACCTTTTCTTAATGTTAAATACTGTTTTTCCTGTGTCCACCAGGTGGCGCTATAAATGATACTGTAAGTTGGTATATAGATGTGTCTCATGGCAAAAATAATCCAAATTGGACTTTCTGTTGATAAGTTATTAGCAAATTTGTTTTTCGATGGCCACCATACGCACAAAGATTCATATTTTAATATCACACATGATTTAAGATTAGACTGATAGAGTTTGGAGTTGAACAGATTCAATCTCTTGGAGCAGTTTGTTAAATTATGAGCAAAAATTGTTATTTTCAGAGCTTTTTGCAAAATTGCAGACTGTCTGTCGAGTTTTGAATGCAATTTATTTCACCAATTTTCAAGTATTGGTCGGCTACACTTTGGTCCCGAATTTCATTCGCCAACAACAAACTTTTAGCCCACCATAAGCTGAAATGCATTAGATGGCGCTATGGAGTCATTTTGCCACGCCCACTTATTGAACCAATAACGTACAAGTTCTGATGTGTGTTCAAAATTTCGTGACTTCGGGCATGTTTAGACCCTCTAAAATAGTGTTTGAGCCCACCTTTGCAAAAAATAACCTTAACAAGGCTTTAAGCCATTGATACGCTTCACCTGCCTTCAAAGCAATCTCAGTGCTCAGCGTGTGCATGTGAGTGAAAAACCAATAACCCTGCTGCATGGACTATAAAACCAGCAATCAAACTCTCCCAGCGTGGATCCTAATGATGATTGCAGGGCTGTGTTTTCTATTGATCAGCCCCGCCCTCAATGCTTCAGGAAAAGTGTGTGTTCTTAAACAAGATCCATGAAACAGTTTCTGTCTGATAAACCCTCATCTGGATCAGTATCTGGATCAGGATTACACCGTAATACTCAGAGGTGAACCATGCTGTTTGGAGACACCAAACCTCTATTAAGTCCATCAGTCATGTGTCCCTGAAAAGGCGCGTGTGGGTTTGGTCGATATTAATCAAACTTTACGAACGGCTTGGGAGCAGGAGGCATTGATGGTGTCACTCAGGCGAAGAAAATGAGTATACCATCACAGGGCAAGTTGACACACCCAAAATATTGATCCTGATCAGGGCCTTTGCACACTCAGGACAACAAAAACCATCCCCACTGATTGTTTCGAGCTGTTTTTCTTGTATTGATCACTGAGATTCATACACATTAGATACGAGGCTTACTGCGAGACATAAATATAAAGGAAATGATGACCCAGCATTAGGGCAGAGTAATATTGGCAAAAGCAATCTCTCATTCGCCTTTAAAACCTTATGAACCGATGAGTGACATTGTGTTCTTAACCCATTAACTCGAGCCCTCATGAGTTCTCGAGAGAATTTAAACAGAAAAGAGCCAGAACATCAATAAACCGGCTCTTTTTTTTCTTGTAGATGTTAATGGTAACCACTGGATTAGCATAATAAAGAGAACGAATGCAGTTGTTTCATTTTACGAGCATAATTCCCTTTCAAGTGGATGTACAAACGCAAACCAGAGACTTAATTTGTTGGTTCTTGTTGATTTTATTACTTTACAGCATTCTTTAACACCTGCCTAAAACACTTGCACAGTACTGTATTTAAAATATATCAAGCAGTGCTCGCTTTCTGTGCATTTAATGCAGAATGCATTTTCAAATGCCCAACATCCACCTACGATAACTGAGAAGAGCTGCAGCTTTGGGCTCTTCCTGTCGTAGAGGAGGAAACGGGCCTGATTTAATTAAAGCAGTTTTGCTTCAGAGCTAATTAGCAAACCCACACAACCATTTGCATTTCCTACGAGCACTTCCTTTCATGTGAAGAGCCCATTCAATGCCAAACACTCCGATATTCTTGTTCCCTGCACCAGCTTTGCTTTAATATGGCATCAACTGAGCAATTCTTCAAACATTATTGTATTAATATGAATCAATTTGCTGTGATTTATAGCAAATTCTGAAGAAATGTAATAATTCAGATTAGGTGCTTGAAAAGAAGCTTGTGGAATGTGAGCTGGATGGACTGACATCCCTGAGACTGAATAATTCATGCACGAGTGGATTTACTTTAATAATTTCCCTCGATGAGGAACCCACTGAGGCGAATTGAAAGATCCAGGACTCTTTCTTTGTAATTTGGACAAGTGCAATTTCTGAGAAGCCTCTTAAGGCACTTGGAGTCAGTTTTCATTAGATGAATATATTTATGATTTATATACCATTTTAAGAGACACAGAAGAAAATGTTAATACTGTTATATTTCAAGCCCTCAATGAAGACTAGAACTGAGACGAATACCAACATGGTTCAAATGGCTACTTTGACAAGTTGGGGTTATTTTCACTTAGTTTAGGGGTTTAGTAAAGAGTCTTTATTATGGATTTTTCAAAATGACTTTTCATGTGTAACAAGCCATAATTTTGTGTTTTAAATGTGAAAGTGCTTTGTGTATCAAATTATTGTCTTTAATAAGAAAGAATTGATGCAGATTTGCTGGTGTAACCGTATGAATGACGGTGTCCTGTCATAGGTCGGCGTCTGAGTATTAAACCGTGAGTGACAGTTGCGCTGCCCTATCGCAGAGCAGCGCGTTAGTATTTAGGGCGTTCTGAGAGTGTTTGGGTCATGCGTCATTTCCAGCTGACCGCGCTCGTTCCGCTGCGGCGTTCAGGCCCTACAAGGTATGGAGCTAGCATGGAGCTAACCAGTTGCTTTGCCTTGATTTACTGCTAAATCCTGTACTAATTATTGTAGCTTTGGTCGCGATTGGAGCCGCCTTTGTGCGCTCACAACTCGTTGTGCTCTGTGAGCACTCAGTGCTGGAGGAGCTCTCCGTGCACGGATGACTCTCTGCAATTGGTGAGTTTGGCTTTGCTGTTTCCCTGTAGCCCTTGTGACTGTGTTGCCAGAGCAACGGCGTCTGATGTGCTGTTTGTGTACCCCAGGAGTAAATAGTGTGTGCGTTCTGTGTCCATTGGCCGTTTTCGTGAGCACTGCTGGAGAGCAGTGCGGATGACTTGGATCTGCTCTTTTCTTCCCCGAATCATTTTCCTCTGAGAACACTACACTCCATCGTCGCCTTCAGTCGCCGTCCTTTGGAGTCTTCCGGGTTGGCGTGTGATTCCGTTCACCGTGTGACTCAGTTTCCCAGAGGGGGACGCTGCCGTTGGGACATGTGCAATACAGGTCATGTGCGAAGTGCAATAGCGGTTTGATTACCAAAGCGTGTTTATCCCTGGAAATCCCCATTTTGAGGAGAATAACGTGCAATACTAGGCTTTGGATTTAAGTGCAATAGTGAATATTAGTGTGTGTGCGTGTATGTTAGCGAAAGCTTATTTTTAACATAAAGTGTGCTTGCGAGTGTGGTGTGATTGCTTGGCGCCAGTGCAAGGGTGAGTGAGTTAGTTTTAATTAAATTAAGTGGTGATGGTGTGTATGGTATTTAGTGTGTGTGCATATAGATTCATGTAAATATTTACTGCTGGATTATTATGTATGGAATCCACTCCATTGCAAACTGCTAGAGTGCTGGGAAGGGCATTGTAATTGGGGGTGGAGTAACTGTTGGGTTAACCCTGTGTTTGGCTGTGTTACAGGAGCTGGGGCCTGGAAGTGGTGGGATACTAGAGTGCACCTTGGAAGGTGGTGAACCACGGGAAATTGTAGTGTCTCTCCTCCCCTGGTGTAGAACGGGGGAGGCCATTTCATAAGTTCACGGTGAGTGGCGTGTGGTTTGAGAACGTATCCCCCCACTCCTGGGGCACCCCTGGCTCCTGTGGTCCAGCATCAGGCCCAGCACCCCCCTAAAGGCCTTCAGCGTGTCCAGCACAGACTCCTTCTTATAGAAACCTTGCCTTTTAACATTGAGTAATTAATAAAGTGTATTTTTGCTTGGTATTTCGTTTTCCGTGTCCTGCCTTCTACCCCTTTTAATCGAGTGAATGAACTGCGTGCCTTACTGAGACTCTCCAGGTGAAATTCCTGGGGTGGCGTTATCGAAGTTATTAACCGAGACAGGATGCTACTACTATAGTTGGCCTTTCCAAATTTAATTCTCCTTGGCCCCACGTGTCGGCCGCCACACTGGAATAAGTATTTTTGTCTTCTCAGAAAAATCTACATGTGTACAATGCTGGATTCACAAAGTTGCTTTAATTAAAGGATGGTTTTACAGTTTATTTACATCTCTTACTATAAAAATAATAAATAAATAATACAAAAAAAAAATAACATTTTTGCTATTTTAAAATTGGATGTTAACTATTTATCACATGTACAAGATTAACTTTATGCACTCAAACACCTCACATTTTGTTGAGTTTAAAAAAACAAATCAAAGGCAAAACAAACATACATTTTGTATGAAAATTGCCCGTTTGTAAAATCAAACTCTGAAATCAAAAAACCCTTTTCATTATTGTAAAAAAATGTTGTACCAATTGTATCAATCTAGACCTTCCATTGATATAATTTTTTTTTCAGTGTGTAACATAGCTTTAAATAAAAAAAGCAGTTTTAAATGTGACTCTGTGCATCAAGTTATTGCCTTTAAATAAGAGTCGATTCAGAATTTTTGATACGGATCACCTCTAAAATGAATTGGTAGCTGTACAGACACACAGAATAAAAACATAAGCCTCCTCCCCTCACAACCTCATAGATTCAGAATGCTCTGTATTTAGCACAGTGTTTTGTTTCTCTCCCAAGAGTCATTGTAGCCACATTGACTCTTTGGGAGGAGTTTGCTTCAATGGTGAACCATTTTTGATTGTGCACCAAGCTCCAGATTAACCTGGCGATCTGCAGTGCACAATATCACTGCGCATGAATAACCCATGAGGCGATGTGTAGAACTAATATTTTATTAAAGCATCCCCAGCTTTACTGAAGCATGAGACACAAACAGCTCGAGCTGTGACAAACACATCAGACTCACACTCACAGGATTAAAGGCAGACAGTGAGCGATGGCATCGACTGAATATTGTCTGATAACAGCACAGGAGGCTTGCAGCAGGCAGGTATATGTGTCCCCTGAGGGTCCTCGCTCATTTATCTTACACACAAGCTGGAGATGCCCTGCAATCTGGGTTACTGGTCTGGAGAGTTTGTTTGGCTGGAATCGAAGAGGACATGTGACCCCTTTGTTAGACGGTTTCTGGGGGATCTATTCGTTTGTAGAAATACTAGAAATCTTTTCAATGCATTGGTGATGTCACAGAATACGTCACTGAGCTCAGATTTTCAAATAAGCTATATTTGATTATGAGCACAACTCACAGAGCTTGTTTCAATCGAAAACTTTGAACTTCAATCGAAAGAGCAACAGAAGAAATAGGTGCAGGATGTATGAGAGCAAGCAGGAGCATCAATAATGATTCGTTCTGAGATGGCACAGGAGCTGTCGTTAGTAATCAAGTGTATTATCAATCCACCCATTTTCTTGACCCACTGTTGCCACTTTTTCTCAAAACATTTGTAATGGCACGTCTGGCAAGCTTGGTATGGCTTCCCTCTAATCACCCTTTGCCTTTGTGTTTTCACCTACTTTCTCTATTGGTTCTGAATGGGCTTGTTTTGGACATGTTACTCAAGATACTCGGCTACATCACTGAACACAAATGAAGGATGCATTTGAATGCGATTTGAAGGGCAAGTTTTGGCAAATGTGAATGCCTTTGTGCAGCGTTGTGACATAAGAGCCTTGAAATCTGCACTCAAACCTGGATTGAGACACGGAAAATGTGTTGTGTCACTTTTCTTTCCAATAGCCTGCGTTTAGAACCTCATCCACATGAGGTATGGAAAGTACCTTTAATTGGAACAGAGTGTAGTTCGGTGGAAAAGCAACATAAGCCCTGTTTAGAGTCACAAACCAGGATACACCCTGAACAGTTCTCAAATCCATCCCAAGGCCACATTCACTCCCCTTTGGTTCAGCTGAAGCTTGTCTGTGGGAAGGAACCTGGAAGACATATGAGGAGAACGTGATTAAAAAAAGTTTTGTAAAAGCCAGGTTCAACACACATGCTTTGCCCTTTAGCAGTACTTTATTTGGTATTAATTTGGATAAAGTTTAAAAAGCTAAGTCAGGCTAAGGTGACAGTTTCGCTGACAGTTTTTGAGAATTTCTTGAGTGACATGTCTAAACTAAGCCTACTCAACTAATGGAAAGGGGTGGAAACACAAATGTGAACCATGGGGAGGGGAGCTAAACTATACCAAGCTGAATCATGCCACAAATCTTATGAGATGAGAGTTGAAGGAAGTGTGTATTGAGAGAGTGGTTTCTCCACTTAAGGCCAATACACACAACGCATCTCGATAGAAAACCAAAAAAGTTTTGCACTGCCATATCGGATCTGTTTTTCGCTTGGAGAACAACCACTGAAAGCTGGGACTACTGATGACATGAGTAGGACTCGGTGGTGCTCATCCCACATTTTCATAGTGACTTCGTGAAGGAAATAGGAAAGAAATAGCTTGCCACAACAGCTCCCTGTGATCAGCCCCCAAAAGTATGTTTTTTTCCATGTATTCTGTGATTTATTCTCTGTCGCCATCTTATTCTTTCCTGTTTCCCCGTGTGGCACAGAGTGCATCTGTTGTACCGCAATCGCCATCTTCAAGCAGGGAGCGTTCTTTATCAATGTTTTCTTGACCTAGAAGAAGAAGCCATCTAAAAGATTTGTGTAAATTTCATTTTGGATTGGTGCATAGAGGCCTTTGGGCAGAAACCCCTGCATCTAATTAATGGGATGGAAAAAAATGATGTTTTCTATGGCATTTAAGTGATTTAAATTGTGTTTTTCTAGGAACTAGGCTGCTACCTCTGAATTTCCCTCCATTTGGCGAAGTGAATGAAGCTACAGATCCCTTTCAGATAAGAGATTTATGAGGTTACTAAGAGGTGGACTTGATTATTCAGATTTATTTCTAATTCTCAAAATATGGTCTGAGTTTATGTGATTAGATTTCAATTGCTGGTTGGATTTGTCCAGTCAACAGTCGTGGTCTTTGAGAATGGCCCATTAGTGTGAGTTCTGTAATCATTGCATACGCCATCTGCTGCTGAACATATGACGAGGTGTTTGGGAATCAAGGCCGGAGACAAGCGAAGGAACATTTTCACATTCCAGCTATTTTTAGAGTGCACGGGCGACCCTTGGGGGAAGCTTATGGGGCTTTGGCTCTGTAGGTCAGGTTTGATTAGAATAGAATGAGCAGCACGTGAGACGCCACATACGTACAAACAGACAAAAACCTACCCAAACAGTGTTTTTCACCCTGCTGAAGATAAGATTTAAATACATCTCTTGTGAACACAAGAAAACATGTATTCACGTAATCTGAAACTGTATCAGGGACACGTCATACTAATAAATGTACAGACCTGTCATTCTAATAAATGTAAAGATTATTTTAGATCATTCCTTACAGTGTCTTCCTTTTTTATTTTTTTGTCAAGACCAAACAATTGGACAAAAAAAATCAAAACAATTACTTGCTGTTCCCGTTTCATACTACAATATCCAGTAATGCTGCTCCCTATATGCAGAATACACGGTCTGCATGGGCACCAACTGCCAGAGGGGGGCCCCATTATCCCTTTTGTTTACAAGAAATTAAATTTCACGAATAAATAAATGTTCATAATTTAGAGATTTACAGCAGTGAATATTTGAGTATTTTACGATTATACAGCATTACACAAAATTTATTCATTCATTCATTTTCCTGCCGCTCATTCCCTTTCAGAGTCACGGGGGTCTCCAACGCACATTGGGCGAGAGGCGGGGGTACACCCTGGATAGGTCGCTAGTTCATCACAGCATACAATCTTTAGATTATTATATTTTATTTGCATTAGGGTTCATATTCAGTAGAAGAATGTATGCATCATTGTAAAAAGAAGGTGAAATGTTTAATACAATTCAATTGTTTAATATAATTAACTGTCTGGTGTTGCTTTTTAGTGATGGTTGCATTTTTAAGTTATAAATCCTGAGTTTGGCTTTTTTGGAAAAAAAAAAACCCTCTATGCTTGATCTCTTAATGGTGGCAACATTCATATTAAGTTCAATACAAAACACTTTTGACTGCTGACAACTGCTGACTGCTGAGTTCCAAGTAAATATTTTTATATGGCGCTTTTATACAGATGGGTCACAGAGAGAAGCCGGGGATTCCTAAGTAGGAAGACAGTAGATGATTCATTTATAGATAAAAGAAACGTCCCCTCCTTCAGTTCTGTCAGCATAAGCAGAAAGCATAAACATAACCAGTCAACTTGATGTACGGATAATGTTGAACCGGATATCTGGTTGAACGGCTAAATGAAGTTCTGATGATATGATGTCCGAGAGGGTTCAGACCCATTTTCCATCTACAAACAAGCATTTCTCAACTTCAGTTAAGGTGGTATTTAGCAGTGCTTCCTAAATAATCAGTTTAATTTAAAACTTGCCAACTATACAGTAGACAACACTTTAGGCGATCCAAGCAGTACAGGTTTCAGAGCTTCCTCGTATTCCAGTAACTCCTCAGTTCATGAGGCCAAACTACATGTGCCCTGCTTTTCTGTTTCCTTGCCTGTGGCTATGTGTGTGCATGTGTGAGTCTCTGGCATTTAGCCTGGCATCTCGGCAAGAGCTGGACGGTAGGCACCGGAGCATTCCTGTCCAAACCGCCTACGAGTCCATCACCCACACCATCGAAGGCTGGCAGATCTCGGGGAGAGGGCCATGTGTTCGTGCCAGACTTTGTGTGAAGGGGATTTACAGTAAAACTCTCAAATTCCTGGAGATATTCACAAGTTTGTTCAGATGCAGAAGCATACTAGGAAACATCCTTTTGCAGTGATGGTTTATGCTGCGTCTTTGTTTGTGACAAAGTAACCTTTAAAACTGTTTTTTTGTGTCAATGTTAGATATCATTATTTTTGTACAACCCCATCTTCTTTAAAATTCAGTATTTTCAAAATAATAATAATAATAATAACTAGATTTTAATGTTTGCACGCAAACTTCGATGTTGGCTTGCATTGGTGCCGTTAATACCTATTTTTTAAAATGTTGTCAATTTTGTCTATTTTTCATCTATTTTGGTGTCGTTTAAAAATGGTCATACATATATGTATAGTGGTAATATATGTATAGTATGGTGGGATATATTATATGTAGGATGTAGTATAGTGGTGAAGCTGCCGTCCTTCATATGGGAGACTGGGGTTCAAATCCTGGTTGGGACATACAACACGAATGCTATGGCAAGCATTTTGGTGTCGTTTAAAAATGGTCATATATATGTGTAGTGGTAATATATGTATAGTATGGTGGGATATACTATATGGAGGATATAGTATAGTAGTGATACTGGCTTTGCAAGCCAACATAATTAGGTTTTGTGAATTTTAAAAACAAAACAGTACCTGCACAAAGATGTTTGTGCGCAAAAATGAGTTTAGAAAATTACACATAAATTCACAAACGTAACGTTCCTCTTTGACTGATGACTGACAGGTGTAACAGCCAATCACATTCCCCTGTGACACCACTGACAGGAGCAACAGCCAATCACATTCCTCTGTGACTGACAGGAGCCAACAGCCTCAGCGATAGGCAAAGTCACACTAAAGCTGAACATTTATAGCTTTTTCAGTGTTTAAGAACACAGTACAAGAACTTTTCTTTATTTGTGAATAAAAATTATTTATTAATAAATATAACACACAGCTTTAGCTTTTTCAATGTTTACCTTAAGCGCGACTTTGCCTTCGCTGATTGGCTGTCGGCTCCTGTCAATCAGTCACAGAGGAGCATGATTAACAGATATAATATTTAGTTAGTCAACGTCTCGTTATCGTCATGAGCAAAATGTTCCTCAACGAAATAATTTCGTAACCCTCATCGTTGATGAAAACACTGGCATGAATGTATAAATAATTTGTTTAAAGAATAAATCAATGCATTGATGTATATAAATATATTTAGAAACGTTTAAATAAACACTCTGTATATGAAACAATTTGAGTAGTCAATAAAAAATTAAAACGTTTGAATATTTGCTGTCAATTTGTGTAAAAATGACTAAACCAACATCCATGACTAGCAAATAAAATGTATCTGGATGTGAAAACATCCCTTTTCCCTGTCAATGTTTTCTAGCAAGCCTTTGACACAGAGAGAGAGAGAGCTGTGGGGCAAGGAAAACTGGCTTTCCTCTGATATGTGCAGCCCCTACGGCCGCAAGAAAAAAAAAATAAAAATCAGCTCCCTGCTGCTGTTTTTGTTCCGAGCCTCTGGATCTGATCCAGATCAATCTGATGGCCCTCCATTCCCCCCAGAGACCAGACCTACACACAACCACTCCAGTGAAAAATACAACACACTCCGCAACCAGAGGAACAGGCTGTGATTCTGACAAGAACAAGCCTGCGGGTGCATTGCAGGCCAGAACTCTACAGGACGAGCATGATGCACCGGCAGTGAAATGTTACCTCAAATACAAGAGTTATTCGACCAGATATTTTGATTCGTGTAAGAATTTGAACATATGCACCAGTACATTTGCTGTAAGTTGAGTCATCAACAATGTTTGCATTATTTCTGACCCTTGACCTTTTGTTGGAGTAGGATGTATAGTATAGTATGACCAGCAAATAACCTCATATTTTGACCAAGGTACTCAAGCACACTCAGATGTAGTAGCTTAAGATTCTAATAATATTTTCACTGTATTTTTAAGTTCTATTTTGCAACAATTAACGTAAAGGCCATTTAGGGTTTATTTTGTCCCATGCACTTAATTTGCAGCCAACTAATTAGAGTGTGACTTCAACTGAAGAGTTTAATTTGATTGGACGTCCAGCAGTAATGAGGTTTCCTGGCTCTGATTAATGAGACGCTAGTCTGTTCTCACTCACAAATCAAACACTTTCATGCTGACTCTGTTAAAAACGGGAAAGATTACAACAGCAGCCTGTTACAAACAGTACGAGTGTGCAATATGCAAATTATCCCGGAGAAAAACTTCCTCTGATAAGCTGAGAGCATAAACTGCTGCTTTAGATTAACAAGTCTCACAGACGTGCTTTCCTTTGGTCTGATTTATCCACAGCAGGATGAAGTAAAAAGGTGAGTAAAATAGTTTAAATAAACCACATCTTCTAATAATGGAAACAGATGCTAGTGATTACTGCAAAAGACTTAAGGTAGCATTAACATTTCGAAAGTTAGAATAAATAAATAATAATTGTTATTATACATTTATCTTCTTGCCCGCTTGTTCACTTTAGGGGTCTGCTGGTGCAGCTCACGTCGGGTGTATACCCTGGAAAGGTCACCAGTCTATCACAGAAGGACTTTAAATATAAAAAATGAATTAATAATAATAAAAAAAAAAAGTTTCTGAAGTCAAAATTGTTTCTTTAATTACGTGTTAAATTTTGTGGTTTTTTTTTGTTACAGCACAAGAAAAAAGCAAGAAAGACAGAGCAGAGCATTCATTAAGACATCTAAACTCTAAAGTTTGATTATCAGAATTAACTCTGAGCCTTATGAATATGCAAATCCTGGCCAATTAGAGAGAAGCTTTTAGTCAATGCTTTTGCAAATCCTGCCCAAATCAGATTATATATTCCAAAGATGGGGTTCTAAAAACAACAATTCAAAAAGACACAGAATACAACGCCTCAACAAAATAAAAAAAAAAGGTTAATGAACCCTTTAACAAAGCTGTTTCTCTTTTACACTACATCAGGTTTGATAATGACTGTTTAGACAAAGAGTATTAATACAATGTTCTTGAATCTTGTCTATTATTTTACTCTGGAATTATTCAACCCTCTCTTCTAGCCATCTTTGTACAGCAACACATTCGAAGGAAGCATATAAGTCCCAAGGATCACTCGATTTTTACAAAGTAAATGAAGACCGTGGCATAGTTCTGAGCCACTGAATCATTTTGTCAGTTGGGCTATTGCACAGCTCCCAGTCTAATCATTTGTGCAATTAAAAAAATAAAGTGTTTGTTTTTTTTATAAAGATCTAAAAATGATAATACTGGTGACGTTCAAGGCGGGAGAGAGTGAGCTTCACCACCTACGAATCCCACTGGAGCTGGGGATCAAACATGCCAGTCAATCCACTAGAACACAACTGCCCCTAAGTAGATCTTATATTATTTGAGTATTTCAGAAAAGCTTTGTTCTAGCTGTGTCAATTCTAAAAATCTACTTAGTGTAGAACTTTCTTCCATCATTCTTAAGATCTTAGGTGTTAGGGGTGTAACGATATGCTCTGCAAACACTACGATGCATATCACATTATTATGTCCACGATACAACATGCATTACAATATTGTGCAGAACCATTTTTAACCAACTATTTATATAATCAGTGAAAAAAAAACTATTAAAAAGGTGAGTCTGCAAAGCTATGAAGGCTAGAGTCTAATGCGATTTGTGCTGCTGCATTAAATATCATCCACCCTCTAGGGGGCAGAGCTAATGTTTTCATTAAATCCTCTCTTTTAGTCTAAGTGATAGAGAAAAGTAGTTTTTTTCTCCTGCTGCTCTTTTAAAATGTGTGTAAATGTGAAATAAAAAAAGACAGTTTGAAGAAGTTTCAGAAGTGACTAGAAACCCCATCAATTATAAACCAAATAAAACTTCAATTCCTAGGCGATGTATCCCAGTAATTCTATCCTGCATATTGTGACCAGTGTTTCCCTTACCATTATATTAGGGGGGCGCCCCACCCCCCCAACGGCACCCCCCGCCCCCCTTGAAGGTCAAGTTAATTTTATTTTATTTTCGTCGAATAACGACAGAAGTAATTTATATATAACAGGTCTTTGCTTTTTTCTTTTATTAAACTAAATAGCATTATGTTATTTATACGATGGCATGTAATTTCTGTCTCAACGTTTGCGCGTTTACAATTGTCCTCCGTATCGCGCACGGCGGAGTTCCGCCCCGATGCGCGCGCACACACACACACCCATCAGCGGACAGAGACCGCGCTTTAAACGCTCCCAAGGTGGTGACGAGGACAACACGTGTTCTGCTGCGAGCAGCAGCCAGTGTAGCTTTCCTACTCCGAATCAAAGTACAGAAAGAGCCCAAGTGCTGCATGTCTTGCCCCTGACAAGCAGCAAAAATCTAGCCACCACAGAACGACAGGTTTTGACCCAGCTTGGCTGTCAGAGGGGAAATACTCCCCTGGCTGTACAAGACTGATCTTGGTAAGTAAGTAAATACACACAAGCATGAATGAACAAATTGATAAATAAATTGCTTAATTAATAGCTAGCTAGTTAGTTATACAATGGCATTTCCTGCTTTAAACTATCACTATGTTAAGTTGATTTTTACTATCAGTTATCACTTTAAAGCCTAACAGTTAATGTATTTACAGGTCAAAACAGACATTCGCAATAGGCTGCAAGGGGACCATCTTGCAGCCTGCATGCGGATCTCAATAAATGGGCCAGAAGTTTCAGACTATCCATACCAAGATGCTCTGGAAATGTTCTTTCAGAAGCCCAGAAAGATGCACTGCAGTGACAAAAGCTGCACACTTTGTGAATAATTAACATATTAAAATAAATCTGATGTTTAGTGTTTAGTTCAGTGTACAGTTGTTTAGTTATTGTACAGTAATTGTTCAGACATTATAATATATTGGTATACTGCAATTAAAAGAAACATATAAACACTATGAAGTGTTTGTGTGAGTGTTTTGCCGCACCACCCATAACCCCCCCCCCCCCCCCGCCCCCCCAAGGCCATGATCCTAGGGGAAACACTGTTGTGACTACTTCGTATTGGGATAGTGCGTAGTGTGTTTCAGTTTCACCGTCAAACCCATGTAAATCGTCACCACCATATGCATTGTATTGACATTCATCTCATTTACAAAACCAGATATCCCTCTAAAAAGCCACAAGTTTGACGCTATGTCTAAAGTTAACCAGATCTCAACTTTTACTGGAGCCAGTGGATCATTAATTCAGTGCTGTGTTTCTCTGAGAAAACGATTCCGTTCACTCCATTCATTTACAAGTCAAGCTGAGAATAACTGCCCTCACTCCACTCTTACTTTCTTACACAGCGCAAGGGCTTTGTGCAGAGGAAAGAGGTCTAAGAGCGTGCGCCGCTGTTATCACCCCGGGCCAGACCCTGTTACTCACACAGGAGCGAGAGAAGCATCAACTTCAATGAACAAACTCAGCAGCCTTATCTCAAATGAAAAATGAGAGAATGGTATTCATTTATCTGAATAATATATGGACAAGAATTCCAAAACAAATCAAAAACACAATATTAAACATTGTGTAGCTTAAATGTAAAAAAAAGGTACGTGACTAGAATGAAGCTTTTCACCACAGGGTTTGAAATTAAAGTTACTTGATTTTCATGGAAACGTTTACAACTGGACTCAAGTGTAGTATTCTCAGAGGTTTTCTTTGATCTATTGTATGTATCGCGGTTTTTAATATTACTAGCATTAAATAACCTTTGCTTTATATTAGATCACTGTAAACGCACATCTCTGTAAGTATATAGTTTTAGTGTGGCACAATATATCGCAATTAAAAAATGTCAATAGACATTGTGATGCTACTGGGAGATAGCGTCCACGAGCAGAAGTGCATTTGCTTCTTGGTGTGATTGCAATTGTAGTCACTTCTGCAACTTCTTTATGTTGTCTTCTTGTTTTATGTAATATTAACTTGAAGGCAATTATACTTTACACACATTTTAGATGAGAAAGATAAATAAAACTACCTCTCCTCATCACTTTTCCATCAGTTGAACACTGCCCCTAGTGGTGTCAAATGCTGTAACTGTTTGCAATGAGACAGTTCACTCGAGTCTAGTCTAAAATAGACTGCAAATGTATAGATTATTTTAACATATGAACTATATACACAATTATTACACTTTATTACTTAATGTTTACTAAAACGATAAGTTAATCACTAATCAAGTGATTTCAAAAAACGATTTAACGTTGTCTATTTGACAGAAGCACAATAAATATCTCCTTGTGTGGATTTCATCTCTCACACAGACGCCGCTGTTACTGAAAGGAAATTATTTCATTAAATCACTTCAGAGCAATATCCTCCCTACGTGCATAAGCCACAACATATCATTCATTATCTGATCAGACTAACACCGTTTATAATCTCCTTGATCCAAGACACTAGAAAAGTGATTACCTAACAATTGGGTGACTTTTTTTTTCTGAGAAATTTACATTTGTGAGAAAAAGCAGGCAGGATTTACAGCTTTTAAAAACAACAATATATTTTGTGTCTTTGTACTAAAGCCTTTTTTCACTCAACCACAGCATTTCGGACACTCAACATTACAAATACGGTTCAATTTCTACCTTCATTGGCTTTGCTTACATTTACATTTATGCATTTTGCAGGTGCTTTTATCCAAAGCGACTTACATTTGAATAAACAAATTTTTTTTCTGTCAGTTCTTGCTTTCCACAAGAAAACTTATGAGATTTTTCTCATACTGCGTATGAGATTTCACACCATGCAAAAGTTCCGGAGTGCCGCAAAGGTTAGTTCTAGGACCACCTCTTTTCACATTGACTATGGTTGTGTAGCAATTTAGTTTCAAAACTCTATAAATCAATGTTATATTAATTGCTAAATTGAAAACGAAATCTACATTTTGATGTAAAAAAATTAATTATTTTTACACAAAATGCTTGAAATCAATTACCTGTTTTCTACAAAATTGCATACATCCATTTCATCAAAATAAAAAGTATTCGAGATGGAACATACGTAACATTTTTGCATTATAGATTCAATTTTAAACCCTGAAGCCATCCATAAACCTCCTGCTTTCCCTCATAAACTAAAAGGTAAAATGATTAAAAGAAACATTCTTCATCTGGCTGCTCGAGGCTAGTCCTGATGGGAAGTTAATCCTATGGCAACATCATGCGATAACAAGCTTTTACATTGCTTACTAGATAGAGCTCTCATCATTTATTAGTTGTTCTTTATGTTTAATTTAAGCCTTAATATAATTTTGGGGGTGTCAATTAAAGGACATCCATAGCCTTGTCCTGAGAAGGGCAGTTAGAGATTTCCTTCTGCAGTCGTCTGCAATACTCAATTTTAGACCCTTTATTATTTGCCTTTAACTTATTTTCTAGATAAAGGATTTGACTTGTGAAGGTTTTGTTTCCTGAATTATTTAATTAGTTATTAACAGATGAAAAGAACTTCAGATTAGCAACCAAATGGCTCTGAAGGGTCGGCAAATGTATAACTTCTGGTCGTTTGTAAACCTACACAAGGCTATATTGTGAATCGGTAATGATATTCGTCTAAATATATCCTAGAAAACAATTATCTTTTGTGGTTTACAATAACTTATTCAGACCTAAATATGCACTTATGACATGAAATCTAACTCGAGGAAATCCATGTGAACCGTTACTGTTGTATCGGTGCATTTTTCATGTAGAACTGGAACGTTTTTAGTCATTTCAAGTACATTTTTGTATAACTTTTTGTCATGAAAACTGATTTAAAATGATTGCTTCATAATTTAAAAACCTTTGCAAATGACAAAAAAATAACTATTTGTGGTTGCTATGGCAGCCATCTTTGTTAAACACCCAAATGTGAAATCTCAAGCACACTCGATTTGACGTTTTCAATTTAACACACTTCGATTTAAGACATTTTAAAGCCTAAAATTTGGATTTAAAAAGTAACTTTTTAAGACCGAGTGGAAACTCGTATATAATGTGTTACACGACGCCAGTCATCAAACGCACAGTGAACCCGTTGTACGACAGTCACATAAACGCACACATTGCAAACATAGCTGTGTGAAAGCGAAATATCTGCACAGTAGCTTGTGACAAGCTTGAGACGCTTAGATACTGAACACTTGTAAAGTTTCAGAATCATCTGAGCTTCACCCGACTTTTTTTCCCGATAATAATGCTCTGTTACAGCAATCTTTGCACACTTTTATATTCAAACTCACTCTTTGGAAAACCATTTGTGACTTAACAGACACTACACCCATAGTTTTACGGTCTTTGGATGACATCCAACTTTATATTTCCACAAAGTTCTCTTTTCTTTGGGGTGGATTCCAAGCATCCATCTGAAACGCTCAACGCATCACTCATTATCGTAGCAGACAGACACAGTTATTGCCTTCTGAATCTCAATAAACCTCAGCAGCGTTGATGATGGGAACCAGAGACTTCATAACACCCTTCAATTCCACTGAAAATCGATCAAAACATCAGGAAGGTATCATAATAACTCTTCGAGCTAAACACATAACACGGCTGTGTTTGGACGGCAGTAATTCACTCCATCTCCAGCTTGATCTGTGGATTTAGACGAAATCAAACTGAAACACTTTCCACTGCATGGACCCGGAGAACGTTCAGAGAATTGAGATTCAAGTGCAGCCTTTCACAAACCTGGCTTTCCAGATTAGTCTGAAATGGTGCTTTCATTTAAATTGTCCCAAATCTTCAATTTAAAGATAGACCTAGTGTGTTCAAATGGATATATAAATATAAAAAAAAACACCAAGAACAAACATATAAAAAAAATAAATAAATAAACTTCTCAGTATCTCAGAACAGACCGTTTCCTTCCTGGGCTTAAATGTAAATCTCAAGCAGGGGAAATGCTTGAGTCAAGGTTCAAGTGCCCCAGACCTGAGAAAAGGCATTAGCATCACACACTTTAACATGAGGAGGGAGATGGAGAGAAAAAAAGCCGGATAACAGCCATATCTCGTAATATTCTAAGATGGTGAAAAGACTAAAAGCAAAACTGGTGAAAGGAACATATGGCTTTGCAAAAAAAAAAACAGGCAATAACCTTTACGCAGTCTTCTAAAGATTCTAGAAAATTCTTAAAGCTGAAGCAGTCAGATTCTCATCTAGATCTAGTGAAGGTCATCCATGCCATCATTTCTTCAAGGATGGATTACTATAATCCACTTCATGCTGTTCTTCCAAATGGTATGATAACCAGGTTACAGCTGGTGAAAAACACCGGTACGAAGACATATTACAAACCTCTTAATGCAGCAAACATTGCTGCACTTTCCTGTGTGATATAGGGATATTTAGATCTTTGCACATATTGTGAGATCCTTTGAGACATGTCTGAAGAACAGTTCCTAAACACTTACTTTTGCTTTTGTCGGTCTCCCTAGTGTATTCAAAGCAATCCCATATAGGGCTATGCCGCTTTCTTCCAACTTTAGCTTTTTGCTCAATGACCGATTGATACAAACGTGTGTACATAAACGTATGGTTTCAATTCGTTTTAGAAAACACAATATTTTTTCAGTGATTATTTCTTTTGATAATCATTTTTTAAATATTTTGTAATTTTGTTTATTTTCATTAGCTTTAATAAACGCTCTCCTACAAAGATAACACAACTCCTCTCTCTTCTCCGGTACACAAGGTCACTTTAGTCAGCCAATAATACCATGGTCAAATGGTGACAGGACAATTACTGTGCATCAGATCCAGCTTCCACCAGAAATTCGTCTGGCATCTCCCTTTATTGTTTTTATGTATAAACTTAACAATTTGTTCCTCAAGGCCTTTACATTTTTTTATTGTCTTGGGTTGAATGGAATTTTATTACCTGCATGCTTTAATATCTTCTTGCTGAGATTGCACAAAACTTTGGGCACTTTAAAAGTAACGTTAAAATGTCTTTTTGCAACACTCTGGAATCTCTTGATTGGTTATATTATTCAACTTATTTGTAAATTGCATGTGATACTGCTCATTTTAAGTCAATAGAAATCCTGTAAACCCTAAAAGTTGTCAGGTTTCCCAAGTTTTCATGATACTGATCTCAAGTGAGGGACTGTAATCTCTCATCTTTGACTAAATAATGCCGAGCTGTAGTTTCATCCTCAGAGCTGAACTGAGATAGAGAGAACTATTTATGACGATTCAAATTTGGGGTGAACCGTCGTCCCATTAATATTCTTAGAAACAGATCAAAAATTTAAACCATGAAGTGTTATTTTTATTCAGAGCTTGTTTTGCTCGTATTTACCAGATGCCATTTTGCAAGAACATAAGAAATGGATAAAAGTAGAAGTGCATGTAATAAAGTTGAACATACCGTAATCTTAAGACCATGTTAACAGCTCCCTGAGCGCCAGAGGATTTATCCAGCGGCTGGACCTACACAAACGCAAAAGAGGATGCTAAGATACTTGCTAATAACCAAGGGTTTCCTTGTAGGTGTCAACAGACCCAGAGACACCTTAAGATAAAATGTAAAGGTGAGTATTGAACTGAACACCCATTTAAAATAAGTCTTAAGACGCACCTTTGTGTTTCATTCATGTTTATTAACCAAATAACGGAAACGGTAATGTGAGCTTTGATAAAACACCACTCTGTTTACATTTCTGAAACTCGCATCTCTTGTAATTGTATTTATTCATATGCATTTAAAACATTTATACCATAATATTAACCAGCTTAATTATTTCTTCGTTTACTCATGGCACTGTGTTGGGTAGGTGTGAAAAAATGCTGAATGCTTTCAGATTTTATTTTGTTGCAAAGTGAGAAAACAAAACATAAATTTGAAATAATTATTTGGTCTCGCGTCCTTTTGCCTTCAACCAGCATCAATTCTTATAGCTATAGACGCACAGAATCAGGGACATTCTGATTATAGCCAGGTGCACCACATATACTAAACACATGCCAATGAATATCAATGTTGTGCGTAGTCATGATCTGAAACAGAAACAGCTGTGTAGGAGGCTTAAACTTTGTGAGGAACAGCAGCTTCCAAGGGGAAGTTGAGAAGGAGTATCTTGTCATTGGAAGATTGAGCACAACAAGACACAAGGTGGTTCTACTGCATCAACAAGGTCTTTTTGAATTAGCACAAAGAAAGGGGCAAAGTTGAGGATCGTAGGTGCGGTGGTCAGCCAAGAAAATATGCAAGACACACCAACAGAAGATGCCCAAAAGTGTCATCCGCTCAGAACTGATTGTTTTCTCAGCTCATCTATTGTCTGGAGAAGTCTGGCCAGAAGTGGTCTTCATGGAAGAGCATGCACAAAAACATATTTGGCTGTAGCAGACAGCCGTGTTTTTGTTGAAGAGATAGATGGTTAAGCATGATGGAGGTTCATTGTTCGAGGCTGCATTTCTGCAAAAGTGCTGCAAAAAAACGTGTTTAGAATAAAAAAAGGGCAAGAAGTGCTGGGGGTACTGGGCATGACCCCCACAGAGCCCAGATCTCAACAGAGACTTTGAATTAAATAATTAAATTTCATCTTAATATCAATGATGATACTAAATAATGTTAGCCAGTCGAGCTACAAATATGACGTGCTTCTGGCCCTTTCTCTCACGATTGACCCAAGGGAGCTTAGCACAACAGAGCCGAGTGAAATGCGCCCCTAGGGGGCTTGAGGTGAATACATCCTTTTCTGTACCATCTTATAATGCCAAATAAACCAGTTTCCTTTCTGTTCATTACAATCCCGCCTCTCGAGGATAATGTTTTAATCCGTAACAAGAGAGAGCAATCTGAGAAAGCAACATTGGTTAGCTTTCCGAGAAAGACGAAAACAGTGTGTAAATATAATTTAATCTCTTTTGTTCATTCACTGCATTCATTTTAAAATATTTATAGTACCTCCATTTCGGAAAGATTCTTTGTTTGCCTAAAACTTTTGAACAATACTCTCCGTTGGTTCGACAACGTGCATATCTATTTCTATTTTAGTTGTGTCATGCATGCTCTTGGAGCCTCACCTGAGGATGCTGAATGGACAAATCCTCCAGCGGGAGACTGTTTACATTCACTTCTCCCTACAAATTGAAAAAAAAGGGGGCACTTGTGAGTGAAGGAAGCTACAGAAAGGTGTCTCTCCTGTTTCCTTTCATTCTCTCAAAGGACACTCGCTCAGAGCTGGGGAAACAGCTTCTCTCGCACTTCAAAGCCTACAATAAGTCATGACATTTCATCACCCAGAGAGAGAACATACGAGCCGTAGACATGAGGAAATTACTTTTGTGTTTGCATTGTTTAATTACTGTCTGACCACCGCAGCCGGCTTGTTATGTTACATTTCGTTTATGAAGATTAAAGCTCTCGATGAAATCTTACATAAATCTCTTAAAATAATTCACTCAATCAGGGCCAGATGTTTTTAAACCTCAAATACAGCCACTACACTTTGTATTTCATTTTCTATTCACTTGCTTAAACAACTTACAGTTGGAGAGCAAACACAACAACGTTTGTTACAAAGTCGGTTAATCCTAACAAGTTCAGACAGAAGACGTTCCAGAGATTCTGAATAAATTAAGTGCTTCAGAATTTAGTTTTTTTTTTTACGTTTTGTTAGTAAGTGCTGTGGCAAAAGTAGAGTTTTACAGGCTTTTTAAAAGTTGTGAAACTCTGCTTTCCGGACTGTGACTGCAAAAGAATTCCACCAGATTGTAGCTATAGACCCTGGAACAGAGCAACTCATTCTAATCTTCGTGGCCCTCTTAATAAACTTATGTCAGCTTCTGTACGGCTCGCTATGGCCTCCCCCTTTGACTCGATGTTCTCTCAGGTCACTTCATTGATGGCTCTAATAAAAGCAAAATTACAAAAACCTTATTGTTCCATGAGCTGTTAAATGTCAAAAGATCCAGCGCTCCTTGATTTCTCAGTTCGTGACCCCATAACGCTCTCCTACATGCTACTAAAAGCTCACGTAGAACCTTTTTCTGATAATCACTGTATATACAGAATGAACCGTGGAAATCTTTCCATGTAAATGTGTACATTAATGAAAGACAAAACTCACATGCTGGTTTTCCTGTTTGACCCTGCGTGACTGCAAGTGAAACAAGAAGACAGGATTGAATCACATCCTCCACAGACAAACACACTGTTTGTGTGGGAGTGCAATCAGAGCCGGCTCATTTGCATTCTATAATAAACAATAAACAACAGAGAGATGTCTGCAGCTTCATTAGCAACCGCTGATTCGCTTCAGGGGCTCTGATTGGTCCTTCCTGACCCCGGCACTTGAGGATTGTTTGTTCTGCATTCATGGGAGAATCTGCATTCACCTGTTTGTTTCAGACACAGCACTTCTGATCAAATATTAAAAGAGCTTGAGGTGAATCGCTCAACAACACAAAGGAAGTGCACTCGGATAAAAACTGGGATGAAAACACAAGCGAGTATTGCAACATTTTGTTTGGGAAAACTGTTTTGTATCGCCAGAATCCTGGTTATGCGCAAGCCCCAGTCAAAACCAATCTGTGCTGAAGGGGAATTTTAACAAATGTAACAGAAAAAAAAAATCTTTTGAATTCTCTTATTCTGAGATAGAACAGGAAGTTACATCACAAACAGGAAGTTACATCAGAACCTGGAACGAGTTAGCTTAAATGAGGTTGCTAAGGGACTATCTCTTTCCTGTGCTGAACTTTCAAGCTCCTCCTTAAACCTTGCTTCCAGGGCCTTCTATAAAGGTTACTATTAATATTTTCAATAACACAAAATAAAGACACTCACATTATTTTATATTATGTTTTGTTAAACACTAAAGAAAAGTTTAAACACTCCTTAAAGTTTGTAATAAAGTGTCCCTATTATTAAAACATTTTAAACCAATCGACACCATGGAAAGACTGTAAAAGAATATACGTGTTCGAAACAAGGTTAGAAGCTTTGATTTAACAGAAAACGCAGCTTTATTTAACTTAAACATGCAGGCATGATGAGAAATTTTGTAATTTTTATAATTGACTTTCGGCACTTTTTTTGGGATTTTTTTTGGGTGCATTTTAAGTAAATAGCAGTTAAAACCGGTCAAATTGAAACTCTTCTGTGCATAAGCAATAACGTATGTCAGCAGGTATAATGCAAACCTATCGAAAGGAAAAAAGAAGTATTGGAAGGAGGTCTGCTAATGTCTTCATCCTGGAACATTGTTTAGCAGTCAACAGTATCTCGATACATCATTTCTTACCCTTCCATGATTGACAGCAACATTCCCTTCTTCACTCTTCTCCTCCAGCTCGTCATCACTCCATTCCCAGTCTCCGTCTTCAGTTTTGTGCAGGTGACCACTCGAACCTGGGACTCTTCTAACCTTGGAGGTGAAACAGTGCGGATGCAAACAATTACAGCACAGACTGTTAAATTCTCATGTTAATAACATAAACACTATAAAGCTACTGACACAGTGACGTCAGCAAAGTGTTTGACAAAAATCCTAAGAATCATAATTTGGGTGTAGCCAATCAAGTCTTAAAAAAAGTGACGCTTATAGGATTTGACAAGCAGGATTTGCAGGACCAGGATTTGGCGGCGATGTGGTCAATCATGTCATCCATGTCACCCATACACCAGTCCATCCATTCACCATTTAATATTGGCCTGAGCTTCCACCCCAACATCTCACGAGTGGGAGGGGGCAAAAACACAGGTCATATCCACATCAAGGCAGGTCCCAGTAGAGATCTTGTGAATGGGTAAAAACCACCATTAAATCACTTGAGTGTCAAAGTTATTGATGGGAATTATTTTTATTTTTATTTTGATGGGAATCAGTTGATTTGATGCAAGCCTCAAGTGGCCAGTCAAGGAATTGCAGCTTCATCCAGTTTCTTTCTATTTCTCTGAAGAGAAAGTGGGAGAATGCTATTTTGTAAAGAATAATAAACATTTCTTAGTTTTTAAGATGGCATCAAGGGTGTGGTACAAGTTACATGCATTTCTTATTTTTTTGTGCATTTTAGTATTTCAAAATGTAGTTTTTGCTCAATTATCTACAATAATTTTAATTTCTGTAAAACGTGAGAATTAGTAAAGCATTTGGCCACTGTATATGGTTTTTATGTACAACAGTAAACTGACAAAAAAAAGATGTAACTTTTACAAAAATCCCTACAACATATTTACATTTATTCTCGAACATATAAAATATGAATAAACAACCAGACACATTATAAACAGAAACAGCAAAATTGTGGAAAAAAAAAAGTTTGAAATTATTAAACATATGTAATGCTATAAGCAAAGGATGGTGATTTTGAAGAGTATAAAATAAAAGTACAAATGTTTTTTTTTTCTCTGAGAATCTAGAATGCATACGGTCAATAAAATAGAGACAAACCCTTAAATGAAAGAAAACATGGTCAAACTTTTGGCTGGAAGTGTAATCATCACTGACGTATTGTTTGACTAATGGTTTAATATCTATTTTTAGTCAAAATATTTCTTACAGGCGCTTTTAGGAAATATATTGGCAGACATTGGTCTGCTGCTCCCCCTGCTGGAGGGTAACCGCCATCACTTCAATTAAGCAGAAAAGGCACAAAAAAACTGAGGGAGATCTTATTGCAGGAAGTTAACAAAAGACTCTAAATTATCCAAATATCATTGTTTAATATATTGTGTTTTACTTCTAGACACACATAAATGCTTTTTCGAAGACCTATAGTTTAAAAAGGTCAAAAAAGCAATTAGTCGTCTGGTGACTGAGAGATTGAGAGATGGGGGAATGCAGGAGCACTGATGTGAGGAAGAAAAATGCTGTTTGTTCAGAGTTGTACAGGTCAGAGAGTTTGTACATGACAGTCTCGCACCTCAGGGACAGCCAGCGCTGACTGCATTATATCACTTCAATTGATTTACTTTCAACTTAAATTGCATCATGTCCCCCTAACACAACAGCCAATGAAATCAAGCACAGCACCAGCACAAAAACAACTGTTCTGGATAATTTTCACCCTAATGATGACAGAACGATAACTTTGAGGAGAGGGGGGTATTCAAACTTTTACTCAGGCAAAAGTAGATGTCGTTGTGAAGGTTGGGCCAACATTGGACCACAATTTGTCAATCTAATGAACTTTTCTTTTTTTGTTTACAGAATTAGCATTGGGTGTTGTCTATATTTTTTTTTAATCTTACAACAAAAAACAGTACTAGTTAACCAAACCAAATAAATGTAACTTAGCAAATATAATTAATCAAATGCCTCTTACATAGTCATATTCATAAAGTCAGATTGTGATTCCAGCATATAACTGTCTTTTATTCACTGCTGTGTAATCTAAGCATAGAGTGGTGGCATGAACATACAAGGCGTGCTATCTGGTGCGGATCATATCCGTGTAATACCACCAGTGAAGAGTTTTAGGAAGGAGGGTGAGGATAGGACTGGGTTAAATACCAGCATGAGTGGATGGTTTGATTAGAAACACTGGTGGCATGCCCTGATTGCTCCTCCCGAAACTTATTACTAGTGCAACCATACAGTTTGACTGGATGGCTACGTCTGAGAAACGTTCTTTTCCTCTGACAGAACTGTACTATACTGTCAGTATAATACAGTTACCTATGATAAACTCAAGGTAACTTTCCTAGCACTCTCGCATTACCTACAGCTAATTGTGTAACACTATTGATATTAGGCTAATAATTACATGATAGAAAATGCACAAAATACTTTGATAAGTGTATTACAAATTTATATAAACATTTGTGAAATTAGCATGAAAAAAAACAATACTAAGCTTTTGTTTATTTTAAATTATTGCATATAATAATTCACACATTAATACATATCTGTTACAATAAAAATTATATATATATGTTATGGTAATTATTTTTTTTTTTTTCAGAAAAGTTGTTTTAAGAATACAAGTTACAATATTTTTAGTTTTCATTTAAAAAAAATTAATTTTGGGGCTAGGTGCATTATTGAAACATTGTACAAATCATGACAAATTGCCAACAGAAGTTTTGGAAAGATTATCGGCATTATTGTGCTCAAGTTTGGGACATGCCAAATGTACACGTCATTTTTATCTGTTATTTATTTAAAGTGTATGATTTTTTTTTTAAATGTAAAATGATTTCTTGTTATTAGACTCAAAAACATCTATTATATTTTTTAAAAAAGAAAAAAAAATGTTTCTTTCAACTTGATTTTTTGACAATTTATAGCATTTTGGAACAAATGCCACAAAGTGATCCAGTTACAATATGCCAACGAGCTCAGATACTTCTGGAACAAAGTTATTTGGACCAATGAGACCAAAAATGGAGGTTTGGCCACAATAATGAGCAAGAAATAATAAAAAAACTGTGTTAAATAGTTAAACTGAATGTTTAAACGTATTAGCACAACTGTACCAGGTATTAGAAGCTTGAAATTGCTTAGTGCTAAACACTGAAATATTTTTCTCAAGTGTACACAACAACTGTTTTTGGTGCCTATCCCTTTGAGAACAGAACCCAGCTTCCCATCCCTCAATCGAAAGCAGCAGCGGATCTTAATCAATACAGAAGCATTTTACTGAACACGAGGGCACTGAGGAACCCATCTATCCTGAGGCGTAACACCCTGAAACTGTGATGAAGACCCATCAATCCTGAGGGCTGACACACTGGAATCTGAGATGGAGAGTGAGACAGACTTACCTTCTTGGCTCTTTGGCTTATATTTGGTCCTTTGTTGAGCAGCTTTTCAATCAAGTACTCTCCAGTCTACAACAGCAGGGAATAGGGAAGGTACATCAGAGCAGCAGGTAGGTATTAAAGGCTTCAACTTGAGGAATACATCTACATATCTTTCAGGCAACGTGAAAGAAAATAGGACACATGAGCACCTGACGTCTGAATGTAAAAACTTTCATCAAATCACAGCATACAAAGACACCGTCTGTCAGACCTTTCGAATATTTCAAAATGATGCAATTTCTTTAAAGCCCTTTTTACCACTGATATAAACATAAAAAGCCCTCAAGGAGGTGATCATAATGGGAAAAAGTGCAGTTCATGATCCCTTTAAAGCATTTGAAGTATGGAGCGAGGCACAGAGGACCGCACCTTTGCCTTTTGGAAGAATTTACATTTCAGAAGCTCGGCTGCAGTAGGCCTGTGGAGATAAGAAGAGCCGGTTATACCTCTGACATTTACACAGCCCTCGACTTTGCAATATGGGTTTCTGGCTCTGGACAAACTTGAACTTTACCAGTTTTTGGGATGTTTTCATAAATATATTTTATATATATACTCTAGCTTCCAGTATTGTTTCAATCAATTAGACTGTATATTGTACCACAAGCTCGTCCGGGATGCTGAAAGTTCACATTTTAAAGTCACAGCTGTAGAAAATATATTTTTATTACTAATAACACACCAGAATTATCGCATACAGTAAAAAAAGGAATGCAGGGCCACAATTACACTTTTTGAAGCATTGAGTCCAGCTGCAGTCTACTTTGTTTGTATATCTCCCTTTTTTTTAATTGGGTTTTGTTTCACAATCCTCTCCAGGGTGCAGTTATTGCAATTGGTTGTATCGTTTCTCCCATAACTTTAAATTCCCATCGCCTCTCTTGGACACAGCTCTGTTAACAGCAGCCTCTTCTGAAACAACCTCTTGTGTCGTGCCCCCCTTGTGGAAGGTGTCAATGGTCGTCTTTTTGTGAACTCCCAATACTGTACAGTTTGTAAAGTTAATGTGTCTTGTTCATGTGTTTGGCTTTTACAATCGTAACTGCTGTTATATTTAGTACAGACATTATAAACAGGGTTTGATTTAATGTCTCTATTTAATTAAAACAACACACACTAAAAGTAGGAATAAATGCATGACAATAAACAAATATAGATAAGTAAATGTTTAAATATGAGCATACATAAATGTAATAAAAAATACATGTTTAGATAAAACAGTTCATATATTAGTAGATAAATATGTAGCAATGTATTTCTACATTTCATCTTTATTTAATTCTATCTCAAGTAATTATGCATTTCAGGGAGTACGTATACAAATGCTTTTATGTGGGTGGCTATAGCTTCAGATGTTTTTTTTTATACATTTATTTAAACTTAAGTCATTTTTTGACTTCCATTCTTGCCACACATCACAGTTAAGCTAAACAAAAAAAATAGATGACCATAACCAAAACTTACCCTTCCAAGCATCTGCAGTGTGCTGCAGTGATTTCTCTGTAATACTTTGCAATAACGTATTAAAAAAAAAAATTTTTTTTTTTTTTTTTTTTTTAAAGAGTAAACCTTTGATATTACTTAACATCAGGAGGCAGAGCAGCTTTAAAGATTTTTCCAGGTCAATAATAGCGTGAAAATAATAATAATTCACACGAGGAAAAACCAAACAAATGCCATTTTAAAGCACCTAGGAACCAAGATCAATCACCTACAAACAAACCCCTTTCTGCATCCATACATTTATACCCTTTTATCTACTTTGTTGAATAGAAGCATCTCTGGACGACATGGAACACTTTCTAAAATCTGCTGCACCTATTCCGTATTCTTTAATACCTAAAAATTGACTTCCTGAAGCGAATCAAAGAATATATAGATTTTTTTTTGTCACAGAACACTGCTATATGAAAATTGCTTCGATTACTAAACTAACCAGAGTTTATTTATCATTTATTACCACTTGACAGAAGATGCTTTATAAGTCACTGTACCTCTTAGAGGGGTCCTTCTGAAGGCACAAGGATATGAGTTTCCTAAAGGATTTTCCGTACTTCTTTAGCATCTCTTTATCCTCAACCCCAGTGTCCAGGGTTGGGGGGTCGTTCTGTAGCGTGAGCATTAAAACCTGTGAATATTTAACAAAGAGCATGTGTAAATTCTTCAGAATGGGTCATTCCTATAACTAGAAATAAAAAATAAGTCTGACTTTGTAAATCAAATCTGAAAAAAAATCAATTGAGATTAAATCTAAATGGAGTATTCCAACATTTCATCACTTGGAAAGTTTCTATAAACACCATTTGTTTGTTTTTTTGACAGTTTTTCAACTATGAGTGAAAAAAAATGCTTTTGTGTTATTTATATTTTCTGAAAAATGCCCAAGAAATCATAATTTTTGCCAGGGTAGGTAAACGTATGAGCACAACTGTGTAATCAAGACTTGGTTCAATGATCCATTTACCAACCATTAAAAACACAATGTATCCTGAAAAGTATGAGCTTCAGACTCGAATAAAACACAGACAGCACCTTCATCGGAGGGTAGCGATGGTATGGGGCTGAACCCGTTGCCAGTTCAATGGCTGTGATCCCAAAACTCCAAATGTCAGCTTTGAAGTCATAACCTCGTACCTGCGGTCATGTGACAAATCATCATACGATCAAAGAGATAAAAGCAACGAAAGTGACATTTGCAACACTTCCTTTTGTTTCCAATAGATGGCAACAAAACACCAATAATTTCTGTATTGTTTCATCACTTTTATGAGAAATATCGAAAAACAATTTAAATGGTGGGAAAAATAAAGAAAAAAAACGAACAGATTCCCCACTCAAGCAGAGCCCTCACTCGTGCACAGATGTGTGCATGTTTTTAATATTTATTCGGTGTAAACTTACCTGCTCCATCACTTCTGGCGCCATCCAACATGGCGTACCAACAAACGTCTTCCTGACTTTGTGTCTAGTGACGTCTCCACCGGTGGCAAGAAAAGCACTCACACCGAAATCTGTGAAGGGGGAAAGAGTCAACAGCAATTAAAATGAAACTTGTCTGATGTTATTAAAGAAAATTAAGATGATCATAAGTTTTACAGGTGAAACAAATCATGTTGCTTTGTAATTGTTCTTCGTCTTTCGCTTCAGACTCTAAATGCATCTCCTTACAGACCCTACGAGCTACAGCCTGCAAACTTTGCAAAAACATCAACATTGGTCTGACTCAGATTGATCTATCTTTTCAGAGTGGTACTATTAAAGGAATTCTGGGAAATCGCTGAGAATGCTGGGAAATTTTCCATTGACTCATCATGGGGTCAAACTTTGTAAAGCTGTAACTCAAGCATAGAAACTTCAAAAAGACCACACTTTAGATATACAACTGTAAGCTGTATAATTGGTATTAAAATGTATTTCTTTGAAAACTAATTGAAAAAAATAATAAACACAAAGGAAAAGTGTGAAAATAAGCTTGGTTTTTAAAGTGTAGAGAATAGTTTTCCCTAACCGCAGCCATCTGTTAAAAGACATTTTTTTCCATGTCACATTTCAACAGAAAGCCCTCTGACATGAGCTTCACGCTCAAAGCCGAATCAAGGTCGCCCCGTGGACGCCCTGTTACATAAAACTAATCAATAATCCAGAACTGGATCAGCCGATCACCCCCCAAGGGATGGAAAAAGCCCATTTTCAGGAATCTAACACTTTCTGCTTCAGCGTGTCTCAGGCTGGCTGTTCGGCTCTCTTCACAGAAGCTCAAGCCACAAATCACACACTGCATTCCGTTTACTGAAAGAAAACAAATCACGATCTAGTGCGCTACTGTGATTTAAATTAATTAACTTGTTTCAAATATCAATATAAGCTTTTTAAAAACCAATACATTAAGCATGACTCAATTTTGTAAAATGATTCATTACCTCGTGAAAATGAATAATATCTGAAAGCTCTGAAATGATTAATTATGTGCTGAAATACAACCTGTTGTACAGATTTTTCTCATTTTAAATTAGTTTTATTAGTTTTTTTAGACTATAGAAAAAAAAAGTGTAAATTCACCTTAGGCTTTACACATTCAAAAGAGCTTTAAATATATTTTTAAAATATTTTAAAATAAATCTTTCCATAGAAAGTGAATAAATTAAACTTTTAACATACAATTACTTAAAGCAATGTATATGAATTAATGACTGCAGTGTAGTTACGAAGCAAAAAAACAGCAAAGTACATTTTGGGTTGCTAATGTATTTTTTTCATAATGAAAAACATACCATGCAGAATGTAACATATACTATTGTAAAATAGTAGATAATATTAGTAAGTTATATGCATCATTTTTTTTATTATTATTTAAGAAATTATTTTTTGCTTTCTTGAAACGGCATCATTAAATTTTTGGTATATTTTGGTACTTTGTGGCTTTTGATGAAGTAAATCTCTGCATTTTTCGAGGATTAAATCAAAGATCCAAACCTGCGATCTGCACAGATCCATCTTCTCCTAGAAGAATATTTCCAGCCTTCACATCCCTGGAGTCAAAACAAATCAAAGGTGATCAGGGTAAGGCTTTATTCTGATTTGAAACGTGATTAACTTGAAATCTAAGAGAAAATCTGGACGTTTTAACAGATTCTAATTAGCAATTTGAACCCATAGAGGACAAATACCTCCAAACTGAGCTTCATGTTCCTTACCGGTGTATCTGGCCATTCTTGTGAAGATAATCTAACCCCTCAAGCACCTCCTTCAGAATGGTGGCTATTGTGGATTCATCAAGAACACCGTTTTTATGCTCGTCCTTGTTAAAAGAGTGCTTTATTATGTCTAATACTGATCCTGAAAGGAAAAACTAGAGTTACAACATTATTCATAAGGAAACGAGAAAAATGTTGCATACAGAAAGATCACAGGGTTAAGGGCTCCCTCACCTCCACTCAAAAGTTTCATGACTAGCCAGAGTTCATCTTTGACGACGAATGAGGTGTAGTAGGTGACGACGTTTGGATGGTTACACTGACTCATGGCTTGAATCTCTTTCTGTGAAAAGACAGGAAGAAGATCATCATCAAATGTATGATCCTTATCACTGCCGAACACACCAATGTATAAGCAAACAAAAAAATAAAAAATAAAACGAGGACACAGGATGGAATAAGTGATAAAAAAATGTTTAGAATTGGTTCGTTTCTGTGTATCTTGTTCCATTAAAATAATGTGTGGTGCATACGGTTATTTTTTTAACTGACATGTATTCATTACTTGGAGAAAGGACATTTGTTTAATTCGTTTTTTTATTCAATAGCAACATATTTGTAATGTAATCAGCACATTCTCGCTTTTGTTTTAAAATTTTTACTTTTACTGTGTGTTAACTAACATTATTCATTAATTCAGATCTAACAAAATCAGTTAATTAATAGTAAAAGGATAGTACTAAATTAATGTTCACTTGTTATCATTTAGCTTTGTTTTTTGCTTCCAGGGTAAGCAAATGCAATTATTTTGTTGATGTATAAACACTTTGCAATGCAAGAGATTTCAATGTAAAACTTCATGAATATAAGCAAAAAAGTTTAGATTTTTTCAAGTAATGAATTAGAGAAATTGTTTAAAAACAGAAAAAAAGAAAGCACAGCTCTTTGTATGGAAAACAAAACTCTGTTAAACTCAAGAGATATCAGATATTGATTAAGTAATGATTAGGTGACTGAATCACGGCCCAGTATCACATGAAAGAGGATGAGAACAGCTCTGTTAAAATACTTTTCCTATCCCTTAATGGCAATAAAGCTAACTATTTGAATAAATGTGCACATTTTCATGTTTAAAACATGTTAGAAGTAGATTTAGTACAACATTTGTTCGTCCTCCTATTGCCTCTAAATCCCAGTTTCCCATGCTATGAAAATATTTGAATAGTTGCAATAAGAAATACCATTAAAGCTTTAAAGATCCTGCAATATTTCATAATTTATTGTAATTTTCTGTCGTGTGATTTTATGATCTTTGAGTAAAAACATATTGTGTTCCACATGTGATGATTTGACAGGAATTTTGATTCCAAATTATACTTTTTTAGAAATATTAGCATTACATAAATGTGAAAACATGGCTCCTTTTATGGAAAATAATACTTTTTATAGCCATTATTGGCAAAATTTGAATTACATGTAAGCCGCGTTTGTACGGATAATGATCAATAGTTCTAAAAATAATCATGTTTGACATGTTTTATACTTTTGAAGGAAATAAATACATTTTAAACAATCATTTCATGTTATTACTGGATAACTAAAAGTACTAGCTACATAATGTGTCTCAATACATTTCTAATATTTATCTAATTCAAGCCCAAGACAATCTGAATTAAACAACAACAAAATATATTTTAAATGCGTAAATTAACAATTACTTATTTAAACGGTTAAAGTCTAGATTTGAGAATCCCACACAGTTTTAAATAAAAAAAATGTGGGCATCCTAACACATTCACCCATGAAAACCTCATCAGATTTTAAAGCACTAAAACAGTGTTGGTACAACTTTATGAAAATCTCTCAAAATAAGACGGAACACCAAGCTGAAGAAATCTGGAAACATGTGTTTGGCCTGTAGGAGGACATTAGTTTACAGAAAGCCATATCTGACCACCAGCCAATCAGAGCATGAGGGATCTTTCTAGCTTATACTTGCCTCTGGGAATACTGTAAGCCTGTTTTCACGGAGCTCACACACTAATCAAACAATTGGTTTCTACTCTGACAGCTGTAAAATAAAGATCAATGGAAAGCTGGAAAAGCTAGCTCTGACAAATATGTGAATGGACTCATTCATGAAGAATCTACGATGGCCAACACAGTAAGAGCCCTTACTTTAAAACTTTTATGTCATTCTCAGTAAACAAAAAAAACTGAATACGGGTGTGGTATGTGAAGAAATACAGACCAATTCAATGCCGGACTACAGTTTATGCCCATCTCTATCTCTCTATCTCTCACAAAACAAATAAAAAAGTATGTAATTTACATTCAAATAGCCTTTCATGGATGGTAAGGATCAATAAATGACACTTTCATTTAATCATTCAATGTATTCTCATATTGATCTATATTTAAATGCCCTCCTGCCATATATCTCCTAAATAACCCATTCCCCCACCAGTCTGATCAATATTATAGTGCTTTTAAGTCCAAAAATGAGACCCTGAATGAAAAAGTAAGATCAGTTAAAAGCTTTTTAGAGTCTTTATACAACGCTTAGTCAAATTAAACAATTTATAAAGTGGACATGATTTTGATCATGTCAATTTGGTGTCATGCTTAAGCGCCCTTGTAATAATCTAAAAGTTGTAATAATGCCAAAACCAGATTCTGACGCTAAAATCAAACCCTAGTTGCTCTCGCTCACCAGCAGCTCGTCCATGCTGGTCTGGCATTTCTCCAGGTTGATTCTCTTGATGGCCACTCGTTCCTGTCGATGGCTGCACAGCGCCGCCTGCACCACCGCCGTGGCTCCACTCCCTGTCAGATGCACAGACATATGTTTACATCAAAAAGAAACCAGACTCCATCTCTGTCATTGATAAAAAGCAGATGTGGAACATGCTCTCTGGAACACAAAGGCTAGCTATGACAACATGCATCATTCACCTAATCCAAAGAATCCATAAATCATCCAATGATCTGCGTTTTGGGTCATTACGGTTTGTAGATGACTTATTTTAACTTAGTTCTGTTTGACCTTACTACAAATGTCTGTATTATTAGACTGACTGGGAGATATCAACAGTGTCAGTCGGTGTCCAAAACCGTGTCGCATGTGTCTGTCATTGTATGTTTCTGTCGATTTCTGCCTGCCATTACCTGCATTAGTCAGTCACTCTGTCAGTCTCTATCTGTCAGTGGCTGTCCCTGTCGTTCACTACCTGTCTTTGTCTGCAGTGTCTGTATCTATCAGTGTGTGTGTGTACAGGTATTTCAGTACTATCTGGTTGTCAGTGTGTTTCTGTATATGTCAGTGGTAAAACGATCTGTCAGTCTCTGTATCTGTCAGTTAGCATCTCTGTGTGTCAGTGGCAAGCTATCTGTCAATGTCTGTATCTCTCAGTTAGCATCTCTGTGTATGTCAGGCAAGCTATCTGTCAATGTCTGTATCTCTCAGTTAGCATCTCTGTGTATGTCAGTGGCAAGCAATCCTTCAGTGTCTGTATGTCTCTCAGCATCTCTGTGTATGTCAGTGGCAAGCTATCTGTCAGTGTAAGTATCTGTCAGTCAGCATCTCTGTGTATGTCAGTGGCAAGCTATCTGTCAGTGTCTGTATCTGTCAGTTAGCATCTCTGTGCATGTCAGTGGCACGCTATCTGTCAGTGTCTGTATCTGTCAGTTAGCATCTCTGTGCATGTCAGTGGCAAGCTATCTGTCAGTGTCTGTATCTGTCAGTTAGCATCTCTGTGTATGTCAGTGGCACGCTATCTGTCAGTGTCTGTATCTGTCAGTTAGCATCTCTGTGTATGTCAGTGGCACGCTATCTGTCAGTGTCTGTCGGTCAGCATCTCTGTGTCCATCAGTCTATGCCCATCAATGTTCTTTCTCTCTGTCACGGTTTGTATGCATCTATCTCAGTTCATCAGTGCATGAACCCATCTGTCAGTGTCTGCATCTCTCTCTGTCTATCACGGTCAGTATTCTTCGATCTATGCCTCTAAGCATCTGTGTGTATGTAAGTGTCTGTATGCCTCTCTCTTTCTTTCCTCTCTTTCTTTCTTTATGCATCAGTCTCTGTCTTGAGTAACAAAATAAGTTTTAAAAACTTGACCCATGTGCTTTATTTATGCTAGAGGTCTTCCGCATGTAGGGGCCCCCCCCACCCATACACTTCCCCCTACCCAAGATGCACGGTATCTACCAGACAACCTATTTACTCTATTTTAGGTGTATAAAACCTTAATATTATTAATAAAATGTTTATACGTTAGAAAAGACAAAAATCAGTCTGTGCTAATGCACACCACAGGAGTGTATGACACCTTGCCAACTGCTCCTGACAGATAAGAACCAGTCCTGAATACACACACAGAAGATCTGTACACACACACTTGAGACCTGAATGCTACTGTAGAGGGAATCCTACTGTAAACTGCTTTTATTTGAAGTATAGGAAAATATTAAAGAATGACTGAAAAGAAATTAGTTTCATTTAGTTGATCAATAAACATTAACAGACTTCCTGCAAAAAGAATAACAACTGTTTTGTATCAAAAATACAAGTTTAATAACAACATTTACATTCCAGATGAAAAAAAAATTGTAACAAATTATATATAAACAAATCAAAAGTGGCAACAGTTGGGCATTTATTTATTTTATTTTTATTTCCATTGCATTACTGTGTGCTTGGAGATAAACATTAACTGTGCATAGTTCATATATTTTGTGCATGCTTGTAATAAGATCCTCATCCCTTTATCTGCTCTTATACTGGATTTATAGTTTGTGATGTTCATGACTAGAGACAAAAATAGAAAGGAAGCAGCAGAGGGCGACAGCAAGCTCAAAAACTTGCTGCTTAGACAAGAGACAGCAGCTTGACACAAGAGAAAGTAAAAGTTCTGCAAGAAAAGGGAAATTGTGACAACTTCTAGTTTTATTTTAGTATGCGTTTATGTTACTATATTACATTTGCACATCACCAAAATTACAGCTGCTGTATTTAATACTTTATAAATGTCAACATTGGAATTTCTCTACAGTGTTTATTTTTTGTTTTTAAAATCAATCATCAGCTAATTACAAACACATTCTTTACCAACATTTACGTCTTTAAAATGCTTTTCAACACAGTACGTTGTTTGCAAATACAGATGCTGAAAGTGATGTCATAAGCATGTATGCCCTGTTGACCACAGTATGAAACACGTGTGAGAAAACGCTCTTTAATATTCCGCCAGAAGAGGGCAGTAGATGCCTAAGCGCAATTGCAATTTCACCATAGCATTTCCTGTCGATTTAAATAATGATGACTGCTTCTAAAAAAGGAACGTTGGTCGAAAGAATCACAGCCTCCAGGACAAGTGGAACTTTAGTATTTTTTACTTAAATAGTAAGCAGAGATGGTATCTGTTTTCAAAGGATATAAACATGCCATCAAATGAAACACCAACTGCAAGCTAAATTGTTACAAAAAAAAGCCAGTGATTTTAAATATGGTTAAGATTTTATTGTGAATAAAATGTCCAAAAAAAGTCACATACTATCAATGATTGCATGCAGGCTGAATGGTCTGCCCATAAATTTTATTTATTCCTTTTACAAAAAAGTTTGCACAACCCTGCCCTAATTAGTTCTCAAATAAATGGTTAAATGTGCATCAAGCCACAAAAAAAAAAATCATGATTGTGCAAAATTACAACCTATATCCCATTTGACTTTATAAGATACATTAAATTATTGTTTAATTATGAGAAGTGCACATCTCCTGCAGCAGATGGTGCCCTTGCGCGAGCAAAGATGCACCAGATGACACCTCTGAATCTCATAGCGAAATGCTGATCACATCCTCCAATACTGCCAATATACTTCTTAATAAACGGATAAAATGATCATAGCCAAATCTTTTGCTGTCGTTTTCCAAGCATGTCAGTAATGTTTCATAATAAAACTACTCAAAGGCACATTGCAATAACTTCAAGCTCATTAAACTTGCTTGCACTAGGCGTTAAAATAACCTTCACTTGGTGACTTCACGAACAGCATTGCACATCTCTCGGGTTCGCTTGTGTTGCGCGTGACAAGACATCTCCAGCTCCCAAAATGATTAAACGGAAGCCCCTCTTGTCACATCCGCATTACAATACTGTGCATACGGACAAAAAAGCCGGTAGGCCCGAACTAAAGCGACACACCGGGGCAACTCACTGTCTCAAAGGCATCAGTAAAACACCCACCGATCACCTCCTGGAGCTCGTACGCCTCCTTAACGATGGGCCAGCCGGTGGAAGGCTGCACGGGCGACGTTGAGTCGCTCACCTCCGCCATGATGGCTCCGGTGAGAGAGAGAGGGGGAGAGAGAGAGGAGAGAGAGAGAGAGAGTTGCTCCGGTCTCCGGTAGCCTCACTCTCACCGCCGCTGGGTCACCGGTTCACTACCGCCCGCGAAGAGCACATCCGGAGAAGAAGAGCGACATCATCACCGACACCGCGAGGCGTGCTTGAGAAGGGGCTGGCCTCATGAATATTTATAAGATCATAATCTAGCGCAGACGTCATCACGACAGGCTTGTTAATATTCATTACATGTTTAAAACGTGATTGGAAAATATTAATAATAATAATAATAATAATAATAATAATAATAATAATAATAATAATAATAATAATAATAATAATAATGAGCCATTTTTATTTAATAAAGTGCAAAACAGACAAGCACATCCACTACAAACATTTAAAAGGATTTTTTTTTTCATTTAAAAACTTAAAAATAAAAAGCGCACACGCACGCATGTTTTTATTTATTTATTACTACTACTACTACTAATACTGATAATAATAATAATAACTAATAACTATTTAAATTATTTTTTACTTATTAGGATAAGTATCATCATTATTATTATAATTATTTCGTGAGAAAAAAAAACAGACCAATTACCTGTACAGAAATAAATATAGATGCTGTTATTATACACGTAAATTTTGTTGAGAATTTAAATTGTGAATTACAATTGTATGCTAATGTTGAATATTAAATAGGTTCCGTATTAAATAGAAAACATAGTTTTAGAAAACATTTTTCCCCATTTTACTGTAGAGGCTAGGATTACAGTCAAATACATTTGGCGTAATTATAATCTATTTTTAAGTCTGATTGTTCAGGGCTATTTGTAAGTGGCTTACACGGTGGGGGGAAACGGCTTTGTCCAGTAGGTGACGCAGTTTATCTAGATATTACAGCTTGAAACCCAGGCAGAAGGCTTTGAGCTTTACTTTGAAGTGGGTTATGTGTAGTACAGCACCGTGTTAAAAAGAGATGTTACTATATTAAGCAAAAAATAGTTATTAGAACAGAACGTCTGTCCTTAAACTCGACTGGGCGTATCACGACAAATAATTTTTCATCAATACAAAATCTCGAATAATCTTTCTTGTTAATAGCCGTATTCAGATATTCAAGATATTCAGATATTCATACTGAAAAGCAGAAACGATAGAATGACCATATGAAGAAAATGAACAAACTAGTCACAAAAATATACAAAATGCGTTCTAATTCATAGTTTAATCGGATTAAATGAAATACTATAGACTCTAATCTTATTAAACACTCTAAAACAAACATTTGTCTTCTTCATTTTTATTTAAAATTTGTCATATTTTCTAAATAATATCATTTAAAACGCATAGAAAAAAGAATATGAAATGTACATACCAATGAAGAGTCTGCACGCTCATTTCTTTGTTCCAATGTACGTGTTGAGAAACCTGCACACCTGACACTAATTAAACAGCGCTTCTTTAAAATGAAAAGTGCTGCCACCTTGAGGCTTGGAGCCAAACCGCCTTTCTCTTTCCGTTCCTTGAACATGAAATTGTGCAGAAAGGTTACAATTGTTTTGTTTTTAAATTTTGATTTCTATGGTGACAGAGATGAATAATAATATCAATAATAATAATAATATCAATAATAATAATAATAATAATAATAATAATAATAATAATAATAATAATAATAATAGTAGTAGTAGTAGTAGTAGTAGTAATAGTAATAATCTAACATTAATATATATATATATATATATAGCTCCATATGCTCCTCCTCTGCTCCTCCCTTGCTCCTTTCACTCATATGCCTCCTTGCTGCTATATATATATATATATATATATATTACATTGTAAATAAAAGGTCATTTATTTCAGCCTTTCAGTACGTCCTAGCACTCTATATATATATAAAGCTGCGGAAATCAGCTTTTTAAAAAACACGTAGATGTGTCCCTTATTTGTTCCTAAAATAATAGTTACAACTTAAAGATCCAAATAGGCTATCATAAAAGATTGGCTATGTGCCTTTAAATGTTTCGCGGATGATTGACAAATAGGAAGACCAATCAGCGTCGTGAAGGCGGAGCTTCTTGTGCGCGCTCTACAATCATAGGCCAGAGCGGAGACCCTGAACAGAGAAGGGCGGAGCAGAGTCGTCTCCATCATCAGCAACATCATCTTCCTCATCATCACCACCACCACACTGGACCCGCAAAGACCAGCCGTGGAAGAGAGTCGAAAGAGAGCCGTATTGGCCATTGCCCGCAATTCAGCATCGATACCGAGACACACCGGTGGGGAATAATGGCAGGGATTCTGGTGTGGTTCTGGAACGAGCGCTTCTGGCTCCCGCACAACGTTACCTGGGCTGACCTGAAAAACACCGACGAGGCCAGCTTCCCTCAAGCCGAGGACCTGTATCTGGCGTGCCCGCTGGCTTTCTGCGTCTTCATGCTCCGTCTCCTGTTTGAGAGGTACATCCGGTGCGCGCATCTTCATGGATCTTCTATCTCCGCCGGTATCATCAGCTGCAAATACAATGCAATGGAACTCAGATTTGCCAGCTTTATAATAATCTTCTGCAACACTAGCATTATCAACACGTGCCAAACACCATATTCACCTTTGTGCTCATTTCTTGAATCAGTAATAGCACTAGAATGAACTTCAACCCCAAAACATCACAGGATTAGGATGCTGCAGGTTTCAAATCGTGTGCATCACCACCGAATGCTCATCCACAGCACACGATGAGATAGTTCTACATGTCACTGCATCCGCTGCTGAGGAGTTTGATGCGGTGTCAGATTTGAGTTCCGTCACATTGGCATTGATGCTGATGATGAAGTAGAGTGTGATGATTGCATTAATGAAGGAGATGATGATGATTACATAATTTTTAATTCCTTCCATGACATTTGCACATCATGGATCCTCTTCTGCAACTATGATGAAACCAGAGCTTTCTTATTTTAATAGATTTTCAAAGCAGACGTTACAGGCTTAGAGGAACTCTTACTTTCTCCACTAGAAAGCAAACCAACTTTGGTGTTGCTACAGTGTAAACCCAAAAAGTTTACGGTGGTCTAAACTTAAAGTTATATTTTTGCGGCATTTTCCCATTTATTTTTAATGGCCATTGTAAATAAAAGGTCATTTATTTCAGCCTTTCAGTACGTCCCAGCACTGACTGATAAACTCCCCAAGGGTGGTCCATTGAAGTTTCTCTGAGGACCCCATTTAAATTTCCCAGCATTCTTTTAGTGGTACCAGTCTGAAAAGATATAGAAACCAGAGTCATACCAGTTTGAATGTTTTTGCAAAGTTTGGTGGCTGTAGCTCAAACAAAATGAGTAGAAACTCATTCATCTTGGTACATTTAGAGCTCATAACAGTCTCCTGTCGAGTCTGACTTGATACTACACTGCATCAAGCTTCCAAAGCATAGTAATAGCTCCACGGCTAACAGTGGCAACTCATTTACATTCATTGGGTCACATGCTACTGAGTTTATTAAAGTTTATGCAAAAAAACAGTCACGTATTACAATAAAGTGCATTGATTTGAGAAGTTTATTTTATCATTACCATAAAGGTCCATTATTTAAACTCAGAAACACTGAGAAATGAAACCCTAAATCTGAAGCGAGCTCTTAAATCTAAACAAGACTTCAATGTTGTTGACGGTTGTAGGTTTGTTGCAAGGCCGTGTGCACTCGGGCTGAAAATCCAGGCCAGTGGACCGCAAAAGGCTCAACCCAATGCCATTCTGGAGAAGGTCTTCACTGCCATAACCAAGGTAAAAAGATAAATCAACTGTGTTGTTGTGGATTAAGAGGATTTATTTTCTTTTTTTCCATGTTAACAAATCATGTTTTGTGAGATTTCCATGGGTTTCCCCTTTTAAAATGATGTGTAGTTTGCATTTCTAATAATTGCTGTTGCAAGTGATGGAATGATGCAGATCTATGAAATTAGCTGGACCGTTATTTTCCTTTGATTAAATTGCTTTATGATCAAATCAGTGAATATTGTGGTTTCACGAAGACTTCGTAGAGTGATCATTTCCTCATTCATTCATGTACTCTCTTTTTAACTTCAGTTCATCCATAAAAACGTCTCTTTCTCTTTTTTATCTTTACATTAAATGTACTTTTATTTCTACATTTCGATGTAATGTGTATAGTGAAGGACGTTTAATAAGAAGTGAAATAATCCAGCAGACCTAACTAACACTACACAGTAAAATCCTAAGAGTTAAATTAACTCTACTCAGAGTCTATTTGGTCCCACTCTATATAGAGTTAAACCAACTCTGAAGGAGAGTTTTTTAAATAAGTCTATTTGAACGAAACAGTCTATTTTTGTCTGTTTTTACTCTTTCTGGAATGGACTTGGTCCCTCTCTGAATAGTTAATATTTAGGTTGCATTTTCCATGCAAATTTGGAAAAACATGAAGAAAATAGATTATTAAATTACTCTTTCTCAGAGTCGGTTTAACTCTATATAGAGTGGGACCAAATATACTCCGAGTAGAGTTAATTTAACTCTTAGGATTTTACTGTGGACGTTCATCAAGGGAAAACAGCAGGGAACTGAAGACAGAGTGAAACAGGTGCACTAGGAGAAACTAGGTCAGAGTTTAGCGAGTTTTGTTCTGCTGAGGTGAATAAACTGAAAACCTACGCATGAAACGATTAAAAGAGAGTTCCAGGGTCATCACTTATCCCTCAAAATAAAGAATTGTGCCGTAACTTGCTGATAAATTGCCTTTTTAAATCGATTCGGACCGATTGCAGTTTTTTTTAACTCTGCAGGAAGTGTCTCCTCATCGGCACCAGTGTCTTTTAAATCAGTCATTTGACACGTTGCAAACAAATACAATTTGCTAAGTGTTTATTTTCACCAAGAAAACAAAATGTCGTAAATAAACAGAAGAGAAATCTGAATCAATCAATGTTTGCTGATTTCCCTTCAAAACAGCAGCAGATCTTCTAGGAACATAGGTTTCGAAGGAACTCTGCTGGTTGCTTGTTCCAAACTTCTTGGAGAACCTACAACAGATCTTTTGTGGATGTAGCTTTCTCCCATCCTTCAGTCTCTTCCTCCAGACACGAAGAGATGGTGTTGAGATCAGGGCTCTGTTGGGGGTCACACCATCACTACCAATACTTCTAGTTCCTATTTACTTTGGCTTCATGTTTAAGGTCATTGTCCTGGTGCAGCGTAAATTCAAGTTTCCTGGTGGTGTTGCATGATGTTTAAATATTTGCCTTCATTTCTCAACATTGAGAACGCCAATAATCCTGACCAAACCTCCAAGTTCCTTATCAAAAGTGCAGCCCCAAACATTTAATGACCATCCACCATGATTCACTGTTGGCTGGAGACACTCATTATTGTTTTGCTCTCGATCCCTTCGACAGGCAAAATGTCTTCTGCTGCAGACAAAACATTTTTTTAAATTTCATTAGTCCAGAGCACCTGCTGCCATTTTACTACACCAACTTCCTATGTTTCCATGGACGCCTCTCCCAACTCTTCTGGCTAGAAAATTTTGAATACCCTGCTCCCACTGGTTTCTGACATTCCTGTGCTGATAGCATCTTTGGGACACTGCAGACCTCAGTCTTCTCTGAAGAGAGACTGTCTGGGAGAGACCTTGTGGATGCAGTATGACTACCTTCTTGCCGTGCACCAAAGATTGCATGCTCCTCAACCAGTTTTAAGGCTCCTACACAGCTGTTGCTGTTTTGACTCATGACTGGATTTCAACCTTCTTGTGACATCGATGATCATCAGCACCTGTTTGGTAGAACTGGTTGACCATAAACACATCTCCGACTAAGTGTACCGAGAAGATTTAATGTGGGTTTGAAGGAAAGCGGTAGTAACACCAAATATTCTGAATATTTTTCTTAACTAGTATAGGCAGTAAACTTAACTAGTATACACGTTTCTCTAATTTTCTAATTTTCACGTTTTTCTAATTCTTAATTCTCTAAAATTAAAATCGACAGTCAGGAACCTTGGTGTTATTTTTGACAACTTCACATTCGATAAACGGATTGACAGTGTTGTGAGAGCTAGTTTTTATCAGTTACGCCTTTTATCTAAAGTAAAGCCTTTGAAAAGACTATTCATGCTTTTATTAGCTCTAGAATAAATTATTGCAACGCACTTTATGTCGGTGTTTCTCAAACTGCTGTCAGTCGCCTTCAGCTTGTGCAGAATGCTGCTGCTCGCTTTTTAACCAACACACCCAGACTTCAGCACATCACCCCAGTCCTTTTTACACTTCATTGGCTTCCAGTTTCCTTTAGAATTGATTTTAAAATTTTTCTTTTTGTTTTTAAAGCTCTTAATGGATTAGCACCTTGTTATTTGACCGAGTTTTTATTTGTTCGAACATCAAGTCGCACTTTACGGTCAAACAACCAACTTCTTTTGGAAGTACCCCGAGCCAGGCTCAAACACTGGGGCGATCGAGCTTTCTCTGTGGCTGGTCCCAGACTGTGGAACAATTTACCATTTGAGTTACGTAAAATCACTGATTTGAACCTTTTAAATCTAGGCTCAAAACACGTTTGTTCAAAATGGCTTTTAATTCTTAGTAGTTTGTGACACGTTTGCACTATGCTTTACTGTTTATACTTTACATTGTTTTATTCTGTACAATATTCTGTTTTTTGTATTCTTGTTTTTCTGTTTTTAATTGGAAAGCACTTTGGGCACCACTGGTGTTGTAAAGGGCTATATAAATAAAGATTGATAATAGTCTATGGAGGACTAGTTTAAGCCCAAAGTCTGCGTTGTGTGATAAATGTATGGGTATGGTTCAAACGGGTGTGATTACATACCCACCAGTAGGTAATACACAGTAGGTTGAGCAATTCAAAGTACGGTATGTAAAAAGTATTTTAACAATTTTAACAGGAACTGAGATGTAACTGGCGCTGATTGCTGATTGGTCACATGAAACAAGCAATTACCTCCATCTTTAACCGAACACTCATCTTTTCGAGGAAAAGAACCGGAAAAGTGTCTTGAATAAAAGCGAGAGCCTTCGATGGTCATGTCACTTCAAGTACAGTAATCATAATCTCTGAGCTCTAGTCAGAGTGAAACGCAGCTCTTTGACGTGCGCTGGGTTTTATCAAAGCTCATGTTCACTGACGTATAGGTGCTATTTTTAGCCTCCACTGAGCTAAGTTTCCTTGACAAATGTCCGGATTCCAGAGAAACCTCCGTCTATTAAACTTTGTAGTGAATAAGCTCCATAAAGAAGCAAGCAGTCAATGCAAGGGTTTTGCAATGACCCATCTGAGTGTGTTTCAGCATCCAGATGAGAAGCGGTTAGAGGGTTTATCCAAGCAGCTGGATTGGGACGTGAGGACCATACAGCGATGGTTCAGACAGCGACGCAACCAGGAGAAGCCCAGCACGCTGGCACGATTCTGTGAGAGCATGTAAGAGTCAGCTGCTCTTTGTTCATTTATATTCGAGAAATGTCACTATGTTAATTAAGTGTTTGTGACAGGTAAAACTTACCGAGGTTAATAAGCAATTTGAGGCCACTTTAATTGATACACCTTACTAGTAATGTGTTGGGTCCAGTGGTGTAAAGTTACTCAAAACAACAATGGAGAAGTTTTTTTTTCTCAGAAATTGTAATTTAGTGAGTAGGTTTAAAAATGTCTACATTGACTTTTGTTCAGTTCTAGTTTTGTATCCAACTACTTTTTTTCCGACCATTTATTATTTTTTTTTTATGTATTTTTTTTTCTACAGTGATTGGCAGCTATCTTGTCCAATCAAATTGTGTATAAAGAAACAATCCCCTAAAGTTAGATCTAGCGAATGTAAACGATCCATTGCCCTCACATCAATACAATCAGTAGAAATGGAAGTTATTTGGCAAGAACAACTCGTTTATTTACCTTTATCATTTTAATCACCAGGAAAATAGTTTAAAGTTTTATTATGATGTAGTTGTTCTCTTTCGTTCTCTTCTTTCTAGTGTTCTGCGCTCTCTATATCATGCTTTCTCTCTCTCTCTTCCACCATATCTTTCTCTCTTTATTTTTGCTCTCTATTTTTCTATCTCTCCCTCTCTTTCTTTACTTTCATCCTCTCTATCTCAATCTCCCGTATTTCTATTTTGTTCTCTCACTCTTTCTGTCTCTTTCATTTTCTCTCTCTTTCTTTCTCCCTCCCTCTTTTCTTTTTCCTCTCTTCTCCTTTCACTCCAGCTCTCTCTCTTTCTGCTATCTGTCTGTTTTCTTTCAAGCTCTCCCTTTTTCTCTCCTCTCTTTTCCTCCTCTCCCTCTTGCTCTTTCTGTTTCTTTCATCTCTTTTTCTGTCTCTTTCTTTACTTCTCTATTTCTATCTTGTTTAGAAACACCCTTTAGAAAAAGGCTCAGATGTGAGCTACATTTTTAATTTATAAGATTCAAGCCAAAGTATTTTTTTTTTCAATTTTAGTTTTACAAAAGCTACTTTTTACTCACACTTTGAGTCGTATTTAGAACAGACCTACGTTTTCACAAAAATAAAACAAACAATTGAATACATTAGTAAGAAAGTAAGAAAGAATTTCCTATTCGATGCGGCTCTACCTTAGTTATGTATAAAACAAATGGAAAAGTAAACATTAGAAAAGTGGTGATGTTTTAACACAAAATATTACTCAATACGTAATCCATTATGTTTTGCTGCTGAAATACCAGGATGATAAATAGTTCCATTTATGAAGGTTATATATTCCCAGCACAGACATAGCGTCTCCATCATTAGTGATGTAACTGTGACCGACTTCATGCAACAGGGTTTTTATTTGGTTGCTTTTTGAGGGAAGATTCACAGATTTCACTCCTGCTGAGAAAAAGGAGTATTTTTAGTCTCCATAGAAACCGCCCATGACTTTTAAAAGCTGAACGTTTGACTGTTTCATGCTTTTTCACTGGAGAGTTTCGTCAGAGACAGATAAACAGCAGATGCTTCTCCTAACATTTTTTTCTTTTATTGAGACATGTGTTCATCACCGTTAAACCCAACGTGGTTCTTGCATAATACTGAGCTGAATCTCCTCGCTGGTTGCTTCCAGTCCCATCCAGAGAAATACTACTTTAATGCTTATTGAAAACATCTCAGAGTATCTTTCTCAGAACTGTGATCATGTACGTTGTGCTTTATTAATCCCTCTGCAAATGTCAGATTTGGATTAAGAGGTTTACACGAGGAGTGCTTTGTTGCATCACTCGTGCTTCCACGAGTATACTTTACGTAAATAAAGAAATAACATAATGGTGCTTTCACAAGGCCCTCATTTAGTTTGAGTGAATCAAAATATTCCCCTTTGGTACAGTTAACCATATAAATGATCTTGCCTATTGGATACTGATGGGTAATTTTATGGTCTTGTTGGTGTTTGTTGTGCTCATGGAGGAGACACTCAGATATGTATGGTGTCACTCCAGAAACAATATCTTATAACAAACTGACCAATCACGGAGCTTATGGTGTACACTATAAATGTACAAAACGGATACGGCAAAGATGCGCTGTAGCTTGATGCAGAATTAAAAATTGGGCTCCTGAAATTTAGTCTGGTGATCACATTAGCTCCCAACTTTAATTAACCTATTTGTTGTGAAGGTGCTGTTTGTTTTTTTTATCTCGATGACTGATAGACCTTTCTTTGTGTTTTCCTCACAGGTGGAGGTTCACATTTTATCTTTACATATTTACTTATGGCGTCCGCTTCCTGAAGAAGGTAAATTACTTTTTTGTAAATCCACCGCATTATTTCTTCCCTCGGTTTTAATGCGAAGAATGTCCGAATTAAAATATAAATAAATCCCACAGGAAGTAGAAATAGTACCATCAGGATTGTATGTTTCATAAAAGCTTTTAGCATATTTTTCACAATAAACCCTAGGGGTTTAACGATATGCTGATCTCACGATATGATACGCATCATGATTTCATCTCCATGATGCAAACCATATCACAATATTTTAAGTACTAGAAAAAGAAACTCAAATGCCAATTATTGAAACTATTTTAATGTTTAAACTGTTATTAGAAAGAAAAAACTGAATGTAAAGAGTCACAACACCCCTGAGAGAGCTGTTTTAAAAACCCCAGGAAAAGGCATGAGTTGTGGTCAAAAAAAAGGCAAACCATTGCTCTTTTTCCCTCATGTGCACAGAATATTTGTGCTTCGGAGAGCAGCGTAGAAGCAGATTCTCCTTGACTTAGTTAATTATGTTCTCCGGTGAACATTGTTAACAGTGGGAGCACAATCAAACAGCTGCAGATAGGCGATTATAATTTATCAATAGATTATTGATAAATAATAATCAAACTATGAGAAATTACTCAGGACAAACTGATAATTCCCACATTTTGGAATAAACGGAATACAGATTTGTTTCTTTTTTACCATCATGTGCAGAGCCCATGGCTATGGAACACTAGAGAATGCTGGCACAACTACCCCAATCAGGTAAGCACATGCATGTCCGCATTTAATAGCTGGAATAACAATTAAAACATGCCTTTCTCAGTTTTTCATGTGAAAATAAACTTGTCTGTTTTTGGGAGGAAGGAGAAGAATATTTAAATTTTTTTCGACATATTTTATCGTCTTTGGATTATTATCTAGCATGCTCACTTTACTACTTGTTTGCAAAGAAAAAGTCAGAAGAGAGAGAAATCTGTCTTTAGCAGAGTAAACACCGGATCAAATGAGTTTAGTACACAATAAGCAGTTATGGAACGGTGCATTTAGCACAATTTTTCTGACACTTTCTATCCTCCATACACATTATGTGCCTTTAATAATAATGTATGACAATACTTAGTGTGTAAATAAAATTATAGTTATATGTAATCGTTTTGTATTTGTTCTGTTTGCATTTTTTTAGCCATTAACGGTGGATTTACATTATTACTACATTCTGGAGCTGTCGTTTTATCTCTCGCTGCTCTTCTCACAGTTCACAGACATCAGAAGAAAGGTATGAAAAAGTATTTTCTTTCTTTTTCCATTTTAAAGCAACTTTCATTAGGAAAATTTACTATTTTATGTTTTTTTTTTGTTTGTTTTTTTTTGTTTAGAGCAGGGTGAATAAACTAGGATACTTTCAGTGCAAATAAACTAAATATTTATGCACCCATGGACCTTGCAGATTGTAATTTCCACTGCATTGATGTGTACATTTGCATTTTGTGATAAAAGAGTGAATCTGATTTTCCAAACCAGCTGCAATAACATTTCATTCATCACCTCAGTTCCTTTCCGGGCCACACTATGACATAGTCCTCCTCTTAAATCTTTGTGTAAATTGGTAACAAAGACATACATCTCCTGTTATTTGGCAGCTTTCAGCGTGAACAAGCAAATCACCTCACCCTCAGTCTCAAACAAATCACATGGAAATGAATGCAAATGTGAGAAGATCAAATGCACCCAGGCCTGAAGGGTCCTCACACCATAAAACATTGTATAACAGAGACAAAAGATTAATAGTCTGTGACAATTTCTTAGGTTGTTTTCACATATTCCAGCCGTTATAAAAGAACCAAACCCGATTCCACCAAGTGAATCCGCTGAATGTGATCTTCCACTCTTAAGTTCACATAAAAACTTTAAAAAGCCCCACGTTTCTACAGACTGAGGAAATTCAAAGAAAGACTTGTGGCCACCATTTCGCGTCTGGTATACTTTTTAAAAGATTTTTTCCTTTATTTTTTAACAGACAGGATAGAGTTGAGACAGGAAGAGAAGTGGATAGTGAGAGGGGGAAGGTTGGAAAAGGATGAAGGGTTTGTGACAACTCCAGTGCACCCTCCCCTACACCTAAATCACTGTATTCGCTAATCAGTTAAAATAGTGTAGCATCCGTTATGTGCAATTTACTTAAAAACTAACATCCTTAGTTGAAAGCCAAGTCAGATATAATTTAAACGCAACAAACCATGTTTTGCTAAAAAAGGTATATGCACATACAAGCCTTCACCTACTAAGCCATGGTAGAAATATACAGTATATATATTTATTTTTCATCGTTAGCAATCTTATTTTTGGTGCAAATAGTATGAGGTATAAATTGTTATTGAAAGGTTTATGAATAAAATAGAAAAATGCAGCTAGCTTTATTTAAAATAAACACTGAAGATGCTAACAACTAGATCAGCACGCTGCATTCAGAACTAAAGAAGATTCGAGGAGATGTGTTGGTTGACTGAGAGAGCAGGGGTGTTTTTCACACAGAGTCTCCTTGGTCAAAAACAGACAGAGCTTAGTTGTGCTAAGAAATGTGCACCTTCCTGCTGTGATGTAACTTCCTGCTGTGATGTAACTTCCTCCTGTGATGTAACTTTCTGCTCTATCTCAAACAATAAGATTCTATTTTACATAGATGTTCTCATCCCAGACAAAGCCAAGCGTTGAGGCTTTTGAATGCTTGTACTTTCCCAGTTTTGTAATCAGGAGTCGCTTTATGTCCTTTGATGCATTCCTTGTTGACCTTTTATCGCACATTATTTTGTAAAAGCAGCTTTAAACACAATAAAATGAGTTCTGCATTGTATACACAAGCTTATTTTTTTTTCAAATATTCTCATTAACTTTGTTATTACTATACCTTTTTTACAATTTGACTCCAAAACTCATGGCAATTGCAGAGGTTGAAATATTCACTAGGCTATAAAATCATTTGGACAATGTGAAGCCTCAAAAGATTCTTATTACAAGGCCCTGACTAGAAATTATTAGAAAAAAAACTATTACTAAAAAGAGTGTGTATATAAATATTAACATGAACAAACATTATTTATTACATTTTCTGTGTAATTAACTACAGGCAAGATCTCAACCCTGTATCTCAATCTGGATAATTCCCCGCCCGAAAAAAATGACATCTTTCAGATACAATGAGCAAATTCTCATTCCCACCTCTGTATTTTGTTCCCATTCTGTTCCTCACCTCACTGCACTTCATCCTCATCATCATCATCTTGCTCGGCTGAGTCTGTGCTATCCCATGATGCTGCAGGGCAGCTTCATTGAAAGCAGAGTTTGTGAGGAGGCTGAAGTGTCCTTCTCGATTGAGCTTTTCTATTAGTCAGTTCTATGTCAGTTTTCTGTATGAAAGCTTTATGGTCAGGTAATTTACATTTAGAAACTTATATTTAATATAATTATATTTTAAGCAGTTTTGCCATAAAAAGGTTACAGGAAATGCGTCAAATATTCAATACAGTCCCTGAAAAAAGTCTTGTCGCTTTTCTATTTTATAGAAACACCTGCTATTAATGTGGCTTTTATTTAATCAAGTGGTGCTATTTAATCAATAAAGTGCTCCTTTTAACAAGGAGCTCATATGAAAAGCTAAAATCCTCCCAAATTATGTTTATTGCACTGAAATAAATTAGTTTCACTGAGAAACGACAGAAAGGTCAAAAATTGACAAGACAATTAACAACAGAAATGTAACAAATTAACTCCAAATACTTTAGCAAATTATATATTGGTGCCGTGAAATCCAAATTAATGTCTTGTATGACTTCCATAAGCTTGAAGAACCAGTGGTTTGGGAAGAATTCATACAATTAAAAAGAAAGCAGTCTTGTATGCCTCCCAGAGTTCATCATTATTCTTTGCCTTCATCTTCCTTTCTTTCATTCTACCCTAGACATGCTCAATGATGTTGATTTCTGATGACGTGTTTCTAGTTTTCATATTTTATAGAGCGGCTCTAGATGCTTGCCTCAAATTTCACACAGATCCAAAATAACTTGCTTTAGTGTACAAATATAGCGTGTCTTTTTGGCTTTCAGGATTTCCTGCTGATGTTCCTGCATCACATAGCTGCCATTTCTCTGATCGCCTTCTCCTACGTCAATAACATGGCTCGCGTGGGAACGCTGGTCATGTGTTTGCACGACTCTGCAGACATCCTGCTGGAGGTCAGACCAACTTAAGATCCCCAAAATGTACTTGACATAGCGCATAATGTTTATTTCACCACAACTACCACCATCAAAAACAAACAAACAAATAAAAAACACAAAGAACAACTTAAAACATTGCCTTATTACAATTGTCTCTACCACCAAAGACCTTTACCTTTATTTGTTGCCTATATCCAATTTTTTATCGAATCTTTACACTTTACTTCAATTATAAAGCATATATGATTAAATATGAGCTATAGCGTCATGCATTAGTCATTTTTAGGTGATCATTGCACCAAGATGGATGAAAGCTAAATATGCTAAACGCTAGCTCTACGATCTTTCCAAGCAGAGTAGAAAAGCCCAGTGCTCATGCCTCAGACCATTGGGGCTCTTGGGAGATCTCAAAATTGGTGGGAGACTACTTAGTTATTACGTTAGTTGAGGGCATCGATTAAAAATGCTTTCCCCGTTTTCTCTCGCCTCTAAAATGTCATTAAATCGGTGTTGTTTTCTTTTACTCTACTACTAGACAACTTTGGAAATAGACACTTTGTTCGCCGAACACATGGATTACCAATGAAGCAAGTAACCATGAAAACAGATGCTTGCTGGCCATCTTCTTTTTCTGTTTAGTAGCGATGTGCATTGTGTTAGCATCGCCCTCTATTGGATGTTTGGTCATACTATAAAAACATACATTCACTTGCGCAAATCTGTAACATCGACAGACTTTGTGTGTTTGCAGGCAGCTAAAATGGCAAATCATGCGAAGTGTCCAAGATTATGTAGCGTGCTCTTCATCATGTTCTCGCTGGTCTTCATCAGCTCCAGAATGGCGATGTTCCCTCTGTGGTGAGTGGGAGATGAGACACTGATCTCCGATCTGCTGCTGCTCCATCATATTCAGTTCAGCATTGACACCTTCACTCAGTGTTGCCGAGGAATAGTTACTATGGCTACCGCTAGGTAGAGAGAAGTTCACGATGAAAGAAATCGCCAGTTAAGGTTCTTCCAGACATGGATGTCACTTAATTTATCATTTGTGATTTTTTTTTTTTTTGTAATTGATTGAACTGCTAGACTTGATCTAAAAATAAATCCGCTGCACTGCGGGAGCTTTGGAATAACTATGATTTGAGGCGTGAATTCAGCTACATTTGTTGTCTTCAATTGTGTTCTAGAATGAAAGATTTATGATAAAAATGAGTGTGATGCAACATTTCAGCTTCTATGGGCCTTCAAGTGGCTGATGACCTGTCCTTCTGGGGCGGGGCTTAGCAAAAGGTAAATTTTAGTACTTATTGAAGTCTGTTGGGTGCTGTTAGGGTTTTGAAGAGCACGCTGCTGGAGAGCTGGGAGATGGTGGGTTCGTTTCCGTCGTGGTGGTTATTCAACACACTCCTACTGCTGCTACAGGCCCTGCATTCATTCTGGTCCTATTTAATCCTGCGCATCACCTGCAGAGCAGTCTCCTCGGGGAAGGTGAGAGGCTGGGTCTCAGTTCAAATACACCGCCGGATCTAAAAATATACTCTTTGTCAAAAGTGTGTGTCGCTGACAACTGACTGACGGTGCTTTAGTTGGTTTTTTTACTAGCATTTCAGATTCTAATGCATCAACCTTATGCTTTTTCACTCCTAAATGCTACAAAGGCTGGAAAATGGAATCCTTTGCATGTGAGTACAGCACTAAAACACTTTTTTCCATTATGATTAAACAAATAATTGAGTATTTAGCACGGAAAATATATTTTATGTTTACTGAGAGAGTTCCTCGTCCTTGGAGCACAACTGCTCCCACTAACCCAGAATTCTTCAGAAAAATCAAGACCCTCTGCTGTGTTCCGAGAATAAATAAGACTTGCGTCTTCAAAACCATGACAAAACAAATTCAAGATTAAAGCTGCAAGCAGCAGTCTAAGGGTCTCGCACCTCCGGCACCATTGCCTTTTTGTTACACTATGCACTACGACTAATCCTTATTTAGGATGTGTATTCAAGAGAGAATTGTCAAAACTTCTGAAAAACCAGGCAAACTAATAATGAAAACCACATCATGGCCACCATGGCGCTCTGATTGGGTCTGTTTCCTGTGGCGCTATAACCGAGAGAGTGCATTGTTTACAGAAATCCAAAAAGCTTCACAATTTAATATCTGACATAACTTAAGATGAGACTAATGGAGTTTGGAGATGACGTAATAAAATCTGTAGTAGGAGTGTTGGTATTAAGAAAAAACGACTCAAGCAAAAGAGGTCATTTTTAGAGGTTTTTGCAAAATAGCTGACTTCCTGTCGATTTTGGAGACGCGATCTACATTACATATATTTAAGTCTTACTACACTACACATGTGTGTCAAGCTTCATTTGCCTACGAAAAACGGTCAGTTCACCATAAGCTTAAATGCCTTAGGTAGACATTTTTCCACAGATCAGATGTAAATCTTTGCCCGCTCTTGGATGTTTAGTAAATTCTGTGGCTTAGACCCTCAAAAATGCACCAAAAGCCACAAAACAATAACATTAGAATTCTATGCTCCTTCAGTGCTCGAGCCTTAATAGTTAGTATTTTCTGCCAAACAGCTACATTTTTTCCATTCTTGTTGTTCAAGGTGTCGAAGGATGACCGCAGTGACATCGAGTGCGACTCTGAAGACGACGAGCCGCCTCCATCTCTTCAAAAACATCACACTAATGGGACCAACGGTGCTCACGGGACAAACGGGTACCTGACTTCACCGCTTCCTCTATCACAATGTCCAGATGAACACTAACTGGGCGGCACACAGGCCCTGTGGCTTCACACTCTGTTGAACCAAATTATGATGAACATTACCGGTTCTGAACGGGAACTTCTCGATAATGTGAATGCGCTTGTTCTCCATCGCTGTTTATTTACAGTTAATTTGCCATATTTTGTTGGTTTTCTTACCATATCTGAAGAAATTGTACATCATTACTAAAGAGGCCTGCATTGGAACTGGAAAATGAGAGAATAAAGCTGATGTGGTCCTCACTTTGCTCTGCAAAAACAGTCTAAAAAAAACAGTGGAGATCAGATTTTGATCGATTCCCAAACACAGGCAACAAGGCTCTAGTTTTGTTCCAATATGAGTCACTTTTTCCAATGTTGTCCTTGGTAAACTTCATTCTGACTTGGAAGTGGAGTTTTTCTTTTGGAAAGTGCATTTCTATGCAGGGCTCAGTTGACTGTCTTCCTTGAGACATCAGTTCCATACTTGTCCGTACGTGTCTTGGTAGTTTTTCTTGGGTCTCTCTCACAACCGTTCTCTCACACTATCCTTTGCTTCATGCCTCTGCTCATCTTGTTCTCCACTGTGCTGGCCTCTTCAAACTTCTTGATAATGCTTCTCACTGCAGTTCTTGACCCTTGTTTTGATAAATCTGTGCATCCAATTAAATAACCTTAACAGTTTTTATTTGTAAATTATAATAATTATATTATTTAAGCCTGGTAGGAAAAAAATTATAGAAAATAATGTAAAAACAGTATATCGTGGCACAATATATCGCAATGCAAAATTGTCACAATACACGTTAAAGGGATAAATCATCCACGAGCTGAAGTGCATTTCCTTCTTGGAGTCATGGTGATTCTAGTTACTTCTGAAACTTCTTTACCTTGCCTTTTTGTTTTATTTAATATTTAATGGTAGGTAATTATCCTTTACTCATGTTTAAGTGAGAAAGAGGAAAAAAACATTATAAAACAAGCTCTCTCCAACATTTAAAAGAAATGACAATGCAATAATTTGGCCAAAATATTGTATTGTGGACTTAAAATTATGATATGCATCTTATAGTGATCATCATTACACCCCTACAAAAGTACATTCACTGCTTTGTTGAGCATTACTTGGGGAAAAGTGCAGTTTTTCCTTCAACTATGTCAATTTTTTAAATCAGTTTATAGACTGCTTCAGTCTGTAAATGCATGTGAAACACATAAGGATGGCAAACTTAATTTTATGTGAGTAACGATAATTACTTTTGGCAACAGCTCTTCCTGCAAGAGGCTAATAGTCGCTGTATCGAAACATAGAGGTTAAACTGAGGCATCGTAGATCCCTCGATTACATGTGTATTTCAGTTCTGAAACATATATCTTTTAAGGTTTTGAGCAGAGGAATGAAAGCGCCATTCTTTCTTTCATAATCACGAGAGCATGCTGCTGCACACATATTTACCCGTCAAGGAAGTTATGGCATCTTTTTGTCCATTAATTAATTATTTGATTGTATATTTAATGATTTGCACTAAATGTGTTCTTTTTTTAATAATGGCAAATTGTTACTGTGCAATAATTTATTGTGTTTGAGCAATTTTCTCTGTTAACATGAGGCACCTAAATAAAGCTTCCGTCCTGCAAAGACAGCATTTTATTAAGTAAACGTTTGAAAGATGGTGTTTCACCTCAGTTTCACGTTTCCATTTGATTCAGATATAACAGAAAGATCATTATATAAGCAGCTAATCATCCTGTTCAATTTAATCTTGTGCTATTCATACTTCACATTTCAACGAGTCACTTGACATAAAGGATAATACAGCAAATCATAAAAAAACACCATTTAAAATTATCACAGATTACTGTGGACTGAATGCAGTTATTTTGACATTTTTTCTGCAGGGTTTTGCCATTCGTCCACATGCAACCAATTCTGCAACGGTTCAATGCAACCGATCATTTCTGAAAACTCAGGCTGAAGTGAAGTTTTTTTTTTTTTGTGAATGGCAGGCTTTATGTTTACACTTTTAATATAATGACTCATACTGCCACCCGTTGGATTAGCATGCTCTTTACAGCTCATTCTGGGGGGATTTTGCATTTTAATGAGGGCCAAAAAGCAAAAAAAAAAAAAAAAAAAAAAACAATATTATGTGGCTGAGATTTTTATATTAGGAAGCAAGAAGAACTCAAGGCAGTTTAACATTCACATTAAATACAACAGAGCAGCTGTGTAAGTAAAACCAAAAATCAGCCAAGTATACTTACAAAATATTCATTAAAATCGCTTAATTTACAACAAACACCACTTTTAAGTTGAATGGGATACGTGTACCAAGACATCATTCACTTTTATTTTCCAGTTTGCTTATTTGTTTAAACAATCTCTTTTAAAATGTAACATATTCCATTGAGTTCAATTTGTAACCAGTTGCTACTTGCTTGTAATCTTTATGTTGTTTTTGGTTACATTTATTAAAAATACAACCACATCCTTGGAATACTGGCATTAATCATATCATAACATGATTCATTCTGTAATATAATATCTGATAATCATGGCTGGTCTCTGAGTTTTATGTGTGCTCAGTAATCAGATGAACTGCAGTGGAGATCAATTTGAAAAACACATGTTTTCTTCACATTCACATCCATTTATTTATTTGAATTGTATTTGTATTTTGTTAAAATGCCAAACCAGCTCTAGATTTCTCTTTGCACTGTAGACGATCAGTTTACATTTGATGTTAAAATGTGTGGAGGCTGCATTCGCTGCTGAAACACAGGATATTTGCGGTACTACACTATTAATATGATGCCATGTTTTTTTTTCTTTTTAAATAAACATGACTGAACAAACTAAATCTCTTTGCAGCTCATTTAAACTGTCCAATCAGTGTTAAACATATCCTCAAGCATAATTAAACTAAATTAATTAACTTGTGCAAGCTTTTTTTTTTAATTACCTCTGTAAATATATGTGATTTGAGATGCAAGGATCCTTTATATATGTTGATCATTTTGCAAATTTTCTTGCAATCATAAAAAAAATTACAAGTTTGAAACATTTAGCTTTATCTAATTATCAGTAACAATTTGAGTAACTAGTTACATAAGTTATAATGCGCCTAAATAATACGCCCCATCAATATCTTATTTGAAGGGGAAAATTTGTATTGTCAGACTCGGATGTGACCAACGGTCAGGTCAAGTCCAGTCAAAGTCCAAACAATAAGGAGTCCAAACAAGTCCGAACACAAACAAGTCCAAGTCAAGTCAGATTCCAAACACTAACGAGTCTAAGTTTGTGTTCAAACACTAAGAAGTCTAAGTCAAGTCCAAGTCCGAACACTAAAGAGTCCAATCAAGTCAGAACACTTCCAAGTTCAAGTCAACAGAGTCCAAACACAAACAAGTGTAGTGTCCGAACACTAACGATTCCAAGTGAAGTCAGATTCCAAACACCAGCAAGTCTAAGTCCATGTTCGAACACTAAGAAGTCAAAGTCTGAACACTAACGAGTCTAAGTCCCAACATAAATGTGTCCAAGTCAAGTCTGAGTCTAATTCCAATCAGTTTAAATCAAGTCCATAAAAAACTGGTCTTGAGTCTGAACCTATATGTAAACATAAAAAAAAATAAACTCACTTCCTCTAAGCCCTTCATTGATTTTAGAAATAATTGAAACCTCTAAATAACTGATCTTTTGTTAAAAAAAATGCTTGTATTGTGTTTTATCCCAACATATAAGTAGTTTTGGGAAAAGGCATCTGCTAAATGCATAAACATTCAGTTTTTTTTAATCAGTCAACAGTTTAATAATTTCCAAAACCATGGGACAGGAGCTCTTTCCAGAGCTCGACTTGTATAAATTAAATCACTGTAACTTAAAGTCAAATGTCATGTGACACCATGCAAAACTAACCAAAGCAATTTCCGAGTAAAGTCAGACAAGCTTCTGCCACTCCTTTGCTTTTATGGTGGTTAACGATGCACTAAGAAATCTTAGAGAAACGCGGGTCAAAGTTTGCGCTGGAGAAAGAGCAGTGTGAAGATGAAGGACCCGCTGAGCAGCTGCACCGTGAGTCTTTTCACTTTAACATCGTAATACATTCTCGGAAAGAAAAACAAAAATACTGACACCATTGGTGACCGCTTTGGTACTCTGTGTTCTGAACGCGTTCATGTTGAATCTGAAACCTGTGACCGAATGTAATCGCTTTCAAACATGATTAGAGTTTGTGATCTACAGTGTTACATTTACACTCAGAGGAAAGCGCTTTTTCACAGAGACAAACTTAAATATTCAAATTCTGACAGATTTCGTCTCTGTGTGTGGCTGCATATTAGTAACTCTTATGGTGTACACGTGTTAAACATTAGCCAAAACTGAAAAACTATGTCCTTTCCAGGGGTAAAGAAATAAATAAACTTTATTACTCTGAACATACTGTAAATTGTCAAAGTCAAGTGATGTTTCACAATTTTTAGTCATTCTCTGCATCTGGCACAGATCAAAATTGGAAGTATGTGATGAATGAAATGCAAAAATTGGCTAATCCAGTTTTAAACAGGAACATTATTAAAACTGCAATAAATAAAAAGGCAAAATAATCACGTACTGTCTCTGCATAACTACAAAATGTAAGTAGTTGGCTAAAGTTTGGAAAAAAAAGACATGAATTTGCACCTTTTTTGGTACCACTGTTGCAGCTGTTTGGTGATCATTGTTAACAGTAGGAGCACAGGGACCATAAAGATCAAAGTCAAAGAAGCTTCTGGCTAATGTTCCATTTCTACGGTACTCTCTAAACACTCAGTCACTCTCCTCACAGAAGTGAACGAATGGCGCGTGTGAGAAAATGAGCAGCGAGTGATTCCTACACTCAAAGTCAAAAACACCACTATATTGTGTTTCAGTATAACGTGTTGTATCAGGAGCTGAAGAGGATCTCCAGGAATGGAGAGATATTTAGCAAAGAGCTGCTAGCCATTTTTCAACAGAGGTGATGTAAACTTTCCCTTCACTATCTCAGGTTTGATGTGGGCTACTTAAACATAAGTGAACTGTTCGTCCACTAAACACAGATCCCACGGAGCAGTTCTCTGAAAAACGTTCTGAAGTACTATTCTAAAATTTTGAAACATGTTTGAGGGTTGAGTTAATAATGTTTCTGCATTCAGATCAGAGCTGGAGAACAACTACTCAAAGGGACTGCAAAAGATTGCAGGAAAACTGCTCAGAGTGTCTAAAGAGATGGGGGACAGGTAAACCACGGTTTCTATTTTTTTTAGTATTCATTCATTACTATGTTATTTAATGTAGATAATGTCAGTGTAAAATTATTACTTGTTTAAATAATAATTATAAAAACAACTTTTTTTCCTGATATATATATATATATATATATATATATATTTAATATTATTTATATTAGTATATATACAAATTATTTTTATACATTAAATACGTGTGACTATGTACGTTTATTTTTATTAATTTATGTTTTAAAAAAAAGGGTTGCACTATGAATTCGGAAGCTCCATGTAAATGCTTTAAAAAATTGTTTTATACAGCAAAAGTGAAAAAACTTGTTAACTGAGAACTTTTTCAGAATTAACTCACTTTTCTCTTCAAAGCTCCACATATAGAGCGTGGTCCTACATATCAGAAGAAATGTTCTCCTTAGCAGAAGCCCACCGGTACGACGACCTCCTTTACTTAAATATACTTCCATTTAACTGAACATCTTTGTGTTATTAAGGTAGCATGTGTACTGCTGTGAATTAAAATCTAGTGTTTTCTTTCAGGATCCTAGGAAACACGCTCAGCCAAGAAGTTGGCCTGGAAATCCGGCAAATACTGGATGAGCACGGCAAGAAAAAAAGGCCGGTGTGTCACGTGTGCAAAAACAAAATCTTTTATTGTATGTCCTTTTGTTGAAAAAAAACTGCGTCTCCAGCATTACATTGAACATCTTATGTCCGCAGCTCGACAATGCTGTTGAAAAGTCCGGAAAGCTTGTTCTTGCAAATTGGAGTGAGCAAATTAAAGTAAGATAATACAAGTGTGTTTCTCTGAAATTCAATTGATGGGCATATGAGGACGTTTCTGCTACAACTTTAAAGGTGCTATATTATGCTAAATATTAAAACTAACAACTTCTAGTGTTGTTAATGTAGTCAGAAGTTTTCATGCATGTTTGTGTAATATATTCCTTTTTTGTGAGCTGAAAATGCCTTGATGGATCATAGCACCACCCATAGTTCTAGCACCGCCCACTGACCAATCAGAATAATCACGAGTACAGCTCATCTCTATGCAGAGCTGGTGCACTGTTAGGAAGGGTGAGAGCACCAGACCAAAAGTCCGTTTTGAAACCGCCTGGAACAGATTCTATGCCCCCAAATACACCTCGGGTCACCAGGCTAATAAACAATATGGTGAACAAGTGAAATAGAGAGTAAAAGAGTGTTACGTGAAAGTGTCAACAAACATTAACATAAAATTGTAAGATATTACAAGATGGCAGTTGTGGGATGTAACGGTTATACTTATTATAAAATCATACATCTTAATCTTTTCATGGTGTGAATGAGTCAATTAGATTTTCAGTTATTATCTAGTTGTTTAGTTTTGGTCATAGAAGGAGCTGAAATGTGTTTTTCTACAGCTGAAAAAGAAGCTGATTGGCTTGACGCGAGAACACGAGGGGCTCTTCAGTTTTGTGGAGAAAAACAAGCAAATATCTACAGAGAAAGAGAAGCAGAAGGTACTCCTGTGTTTTGTTTGTGGTGTGTTCATGTTTATTCAAGAATTAAATAACTCGGGGGGTGCAGAAACTAGATGGCTAAAGTTTTGATGTTGGCTGAGATAAAGATTTGTCAAATTGGTTGCTATGGTAATCAGTCTGGCTGCTATGGAGTGGTCAACAACTTAATGTTCTCTACTTTTCCATAAGTCATAAAAACAAACCAATTTGAGCACAATCTACCAACCCCCATGTCTCTATGTTTTTCCAAAGTTGAGATAGAGATGTGCCAAATTGGTTGTTAAGGTAAGTAGTCTGGTTGCTATGGAGGTGTCAGTGACATAACATTCCTGTCTTTACCTTAATGTTATATAAACAAACCTAGAAGTCTATATCATTTTCCAAAGCTGAGATAGAGTTCTATACATTTGGTTGCTAGGATAAATAGTTTGGTTGCTAGGCAGTAGTCTTTGACAAGCCAGCAAAATGACTGGCATGCTTTAACCAGGAGTTCATTGATTCATTCTAATCTAGAGCGGATGAAAGCTTTGTGATGAATAGAATTTGGTTGGTGCATTATTTACTAGTGACCTCCGGTGAAAACACCCCCTGAAACATTTGCATACTTAAAATTCACTAAAATGTATTAAATCTTGAGCATGGAAATGGCAAAAACAAACACATGCACGCACACCAATATGATCACATTCTCTGATGTTTACACTTCCTTTCTGGAGCATTGACCCCAAAAATTTATGGTGAACCTTAAAAATATGGTAAACACATCACCGTCTTTCTGAAATCAAATAAATATCTCTTGAGAGGTTAATAACAAAAATTATTACCTTTTCCCAGATGTTCAACCGGCTGACTAAATCAGCAGAGCTTCAGTCCAGAGTGGATGAGGAATATTTCACCATTAACATGGAGGGCCACCACATTCGCCTGAAGCTGGAGAACACGCTCAGAACTTGCTACCAGGTTCACTAACTCAACCTCCTTTTAAAATGGTTTCTAAGTCATTTTAACTGATTCAGTCCTGGATTCCAGATCGTTCAAGAGCTTGAGAAGCAACGGATAGAAACTCTGTCAAACTGCTTGAACAAGTACAGCCTCTCCATGAACGCTTGCGCTCAGACCATCAATCACGTGAGCATAAACCAATCACCATAAATCTGTGTACAATATGAAACTTCTTACAGAAATGGGAGTTTGTTTATGTTATTCATAACATTACAATTACAAAAATGGGTTACTCTAGTAATCATATTATATTGACAAAGGGAACATTATATTATGTAAATGACCCCTCCATAGCAACCAGACTGTTTACCATAGCAACCAACAAGGCCTATCACTATCTCAGCTCTGGACAATCGTAGAAACTTGGGGAACTTTGTATGATCTCATTGACTTCTCCATAGCAACCAAATTTTGTACCATGGCAACCAATCCATTTTGCTTATAAAATACTTTTAAACGTCACATTTTCAGGCCAACATCAAAGTTTACGTAACCACTTTAGCCCTCTAGTTGAATTTTCTTACTTTACTTTATACATTTGTTCAGTGATTGGCAAATATAGTGCTTTATGTTACATTTTAATGAGTGCATTGTAGCCAATTTGAATGATATAAGAATTGGGGCGCTACAGTATCTCAGTTTCTTCAAATGATAAATGACAATTATGTCATATATTGCATACTAATTATGTAAATAGGTGTAAAATCTGTATAAATGGAAATGCAAGTCTCAAGTACAAAAATAATGACAATTTAAAAACAATCAATGTAATAACAGAAAGTAACTTTCAGTTATAAAGTTATAGACACTGCATCTTAGCAAAATTATATATATATATATACTATATACTATATATATATATATATATATATATATATATATATATATATATATATATATCTGTTAAATAAATTAAATCCAAAGCAACTAATGTTATTCAACCATGTGTTTTGTTTGCTAGAGTCAGAAAGAGCTGGATCAGGCTGTAGTCTGTGCTGATGTGGAGAAGGACATCCAGTCACTGGTTGAAGACGTTGGTGCTACAATTGATGAAAATGCTGCTGAATTTCTAATGGCCGACTACTTTGTAAACATTTAAACACAAAAATTGTTGATAAACTAAGCAGAGAGGAAACATAATTTCATCACATGTTTGTTTCATGCAGGAGGAAGAAGCAAAGACATTCATGGGAAAAGATAGAAGAAAAGACGCCATCGGGGCGAAACTTCAGCGTCTCGAGGACTGCATCTCAAAAACACAGAGCAACAGAGAAGGTTGGCTTCATCTAGAACATCCATTAGACTTGTATATCCAGCTTCTATCAAGTTTATCTGCAGTTGTACATCTTTAACTGTAAACAGGTTTAGAAAAAATGGTGAAAGTTTACACGGAGCAACCAAACTTCTCAAACCAGAAAAACCTTGAGGAAACCGAGCAGCTGCTGGATGAGGCAAGACGTCACGTTACTATTCAATGCTAGAAACACATTTAGTGTACACATGAAATTTTCTGCATTTTTTGGATTTAGTATTTTAAAATACCCAACCAAAAAGACGATCTGATGTCATGAGGAGAACTGTATCTGAATATCACTTGAATTTTAGGCCATCCTTAAACTGGAGCTTCTAGAGGCGACGCACTGCAAGCTCACTCAGAGTTTGGCCGAGGTGGAGGGGAAGCCCAAGTCGAGGCATCGATTCACAGACAGCATCACTAAATGGAAAGAAAAGGTGCTTCTCGCACATTCTGTTTAAGATCATTATATACTATACTATACTGTATAAACTTGTCAGTGGAGAACTTTATTTATCATGCACTCCGCAGCAGAAAAATGCTGAACATGGTAATAAAAAAAAATGCAATGCAATTATAACTAAAGGCACGTGTAAGATCACTACAGCAAAACCAACAAAGTGAAAAGAACAGGCTTTAAAATAGTTCTTGAATATTTTTATTTAGGATTAAATGGCAGAGCATTCTATAATAAGAAGTAGGTTCAGAGCAAGCTCTGTTCACTCTCACATTGTGTTTAGTTCTTGGGGCTGCCGACAAATTTGAAGACTTCAGTAAGCTAACGGGTGCTAGCCTACTGAAAACTGTATAGACTTAAAAAAAAAAAAAAAAAAGGAAGTGAGCCAGAAAGGGTAGTCTAAACAAGCATAGTTTCTTGACATCAAATAAAACACCATGAAAGCTAGAAGCTCTTCCTGATCAGATGCCATTCCATGACTCAAAGTTGTACAAAGTACTCCCACTATCTTGGAAAATATGAGCAAATCGCTCCAATTTTGGCTACCACTGAGTTCAACAATTTACCATTTGTTTGTTGTAAAGCCTTAAATGTTACAGTTCTTTCATACATCCTCAAAAGTTCTCCATTTCTCTGACTTTGAGCTGTTAAAAAATAAAGGAGATGGGATTGGTCCTAGAATTTGGAATGAAATCAGCTTCATACATCTGGGAAAAAAATGTTGCAAAAAGCAACCTCTTGTTTTCATAAACAGTCACCTCCACCCAAAATAAAAGAAACATAGAGACTAACACCCACCTCAAACCATAGCTACTGTTGGTTCCAAATTATAAGTGGTTGTAGGAGAGGGTTTGGGCACCAGACTTTGTTGAAAGATGCATTTTAATAAGGCGTAATTGTTGGGAAACAAACATTACATTTTAAAACACGTGTACTGGTTTTTAAAAAGTGTATAAATTGCTGTTAAACCGACGTTTTGATTTTCTGTAGTGTGAAGCAAAAGAATGAGTGATTCAAATTGAGCCCGAGTGTGATAAAAGCTTTTCAGATTCAGATGTTGTACTCCCTACAGGACTGTGAGCACAGCGTGGTGCAGCTTTCTCGACCGGTGAGGATCAAAAAGACTCCATTTAGATCACGTCAATCCATGAGGATGGGAGGGAACAACAAGACCGAGATGATGAATAAAAGCCCGGAAATAACGGGCGAAAACCCCTCGATTGATACAATTGATGCTGAAGAGAGCAGCACGATTAATGGAAGCACCCCTGAAACTGAAGACGATAAAGGTAAAGTTTACTTTAATTTCAATTCAAGCATAACATGTATAGCTATGGTTTGGGGCCCATTTTTAAGACTTTAAATCAGATTATAAAAGGGTAGTTCATGATCGAACCCTAAAGAAAATATTAAGGAAATCATAAACAGGTTGAAGCCCCTAAAGGTTAGATTTTAAGATAATTTATTTTGTGGTGAACTTTCTCTTTAGCTGCACTTTCTTTTCCCAAAACAGAATTCTGCTCGATTGGTCGATGCAAGGCTTTGTACAGCTTTAGATCAGAGAGAGAGGACGAGTTAAACATTAACGAAGGTAATGAGGTCACTTTAATACATCATCCCTCCCTATGCATCTATGTCCGGATGACACACTCTCTTCAATCTGGCAGGAGATTTACTGGATATCTTTCAGAAGGATGATTCAGGCTGGTGGTTTGGGGAACTGGACGGTCAGAGAGGACATTTCCCCTCAACGTATGTGGAGGAACTACCAGTAGTTACTGCCATGAAGTCATCTGATGCTTAACTCCAACAGTGTGTGGATACTTACAAGGAATGGTTCATTTCACACTTCTAGTTTGGTTTATTTGGTCTGATTACAATAAAATTAAATATCTGGTACTGAAGCATAAGGATAAGTAGGTTCCTGTAAGCACAAAACAGATCCACGCACAAGAAAAAAAAAACCTCTACGCAAAAGACAACTCGCCTCTCTTCCAGCTCCCTTGATTTGCACCAAAGCGTTCTTACTGCAGTCACCATGGCCATTGATTAAATCCTCTTTTCTGGAAGTCCGCAACATCAATCTGAATCTCCATTTTATAAGTTAAGGACATGACACTAAAGCCCTTCTGCGACAGTCCATCCTTTTACTCAATGGACATCATTTGTTCTTCAACTGCTGCTGATATCTCATGACTCCAACACGCCCCATGGTCTGACTTAGCTGGTCTGTAGAACCTCATCCAAATCGGTATGAAAAATAGAGCTAAAAGGGAAAAAGCTCCATAAGCACAGAGTTCAGACGTGCTACTACTAAAGGGGCCTGTGTAAAAAATGATTAATCACAGCATGGATTATTTTCATAGAACTAAATACAAGTTTGAACTTAATCCTATTCTGGAAACTCTTTAAAAGGGCAGTTTCCCTTTACCTTTTAATAAAAAGTGAATTACCAGAAAGTGACAAGAATAATTCACAATTATTTACAGCATTTCTGACTTGGCTGCAGTTTTCGATGCACTTTTTACGATAAAATCCACATCTTTAAACAAAAATAGGATTAAAAATGACATGTTTTAGGTTTGTTTAGATCATTACTGTAATCTAGGATGTTGTTTAAAATTTGAGAATTTTAAATCTATTTTATTTTCTATTTTATTAAAACATAATTCATAATGCAAATTGGGCTAGAACTTAAAAAAAAAAAAAAACATTAAGTCAGTTAAGTGCAAAAACAACAAATCGTTGAAGCGATTCCGACTGATGTTTAAGGTTGATAAAAGAACTATACACATGCCAATAACTTCTTTAAAGAGCATTTCGTACAGTTGGCATCGGTTAAGCCATCTTCGAACTCGTATGAAGAGCCACAAACTCTCTCCGGACGTTTGCGAGGAATGCAGTGAAGTTGTTGGTTTCTTGGAGTTTTTTCTCGAAGTGTGCCATTGTTTCCAGTGGAGGGTCGCATGAGATTACTGAGGGAGAAGCAGGATCCTGTTAGAACTTGCTTTAAATTTGGAATTATAAGCGAAGCTAAAATATGTATCTTAAGCTATAAAATCCCTGATTTGATGTCACTGGTTTAGATCCAAGTTCTCGCTGCATAGATGAATAGAGTTACATATTCTTCAACAAAATTGACAGAAAATGTAATTATGCACCACATCTTTGGTAATTTTTCTCAAATCTTCCAGTACAAAATGCAAAAAAATATTGTTATTATTATTAATCGGCTATTGTATACAATTATCAACCCATTTATAAGATTCTATAGGTGCCTACTCCACCTACTGTAACAGTGAGAAGGGGCTATAAGTTCATCATCCAGTTCTACAACAGAAAACATTTTTTCTCAATGGATGTTGAGTACACTTTAATAATTGTTATTTATACTGTTTATGTTTAATTTGCAACAGAACTTAATTTTCTCTTAATTTTTGTGCTTCTTTTGATGAACCTAATGGTTCTAATGGTTAATTTCTACTTTTCACCTGTAAGAACCTGTTTATTGAACAATATTTGTATTTATATTCACCGTGTTCTGTTTAAAAGATTTTAAAAAGATTTTAACACAAGAACTTACTGTGGTAAACCCCCTCTGCATCGAGATGAAGAAGAAACATATGAACTGCATCTGGATCTTTACGACTGATGTTCCTGAAGACAAACTGCAGCTTCTCTCCTTCAAATAAACAATACAAAAGCTTTAAATTATTTTAAATCAAATCCCATTGTTGTTGTCACCCTACCTTTCAGCATTTCTCTCTAATATTTAAATCTTTGACTGATTAATCACATATGTCATAAAGCTTTTTGGACACTACTCCAGATAAGCCTTTATAACCGAACTAAATTAATCACAAGTGAGAAATTCTTTTGAAATACTTAAAGCGGTTGCTATAACAAGAAGTTCAGTACGACTTCTCATGAGCTACAGAGTTCAAAAATTGCACAAATGACATATTGATGATAGAAAAACAACCAACACGGCATTGATCAAAGCTTCGAGAAGAGGTTAAACGTTACTTAAAGTAAGTTTGCAGTATATTCTAGCACTCCAGTGCTAATGATGTGCTCTTCCAAACATTGGCTCGCTCCCTGTTAAAAATGACCTTTACTTGTTGTTTTTTTCTCAGATAAAAAAAGTTTTGATTGTCGATCGCTTACATCCTGAAACTGTGCATCTTCTTTCAATCTGTGTGTTCATCTCAGGACACTTCCATGTGTCATGTGTAGCTAGTTGTGTCTTTCCCTTGTTTTTTTTTTTTACTGATTGCATATCAAAAGTGAAGATAGCAAAACTACAGGAAGGTATCAAATGTTCAACATCTGTAAACATTGTGCAGTAGCTTCATAGTTCCATCAGCTTTTATTATTTCAAAAGGTAAAAAGATCATATCACATTTAATTTGTCTGTTTTAATTACACGTTTTCTTTGAGTGGTAACTTTTAATATTGCACTTTTTTTTCAAGACACTTCAATGTAGACCCAGACATTTGCCCGTTGTTTTGTTCATTAAAATAAGAAATGCACTACTTTAACAATACTTTACCTTGTATTTTTCGGATCTCAAGGCTGAGATGTTTCTGAAAGACGTCTTTGCATTTGTTCAGCTTCTTCAGTCTGTCCTTGTTGGCTTTGTTTTGGGACTGAATCACTGCAGATTGTTTAAAACAAGAAAAAAGAAATCTGTTTTAGATTCTAATTACATTGCACTGCCAAACAGAAATAAACAATAAAGACCTGTACAGTTTATTTATGAAACATAAACTTGTAATAAAGGTTTCTTTTCAAATGTCTTGGTTTTTTTTTTAATTGGCATCAATTTTGTGTTTTGCAACTTGTTAAAAATGATTTAGTGTTCATAAATAATCTATTACGGCACTCTGTTTTTTTTATGAAAAATACTTTGTTTTAAGTTTTGTCATTTTAGAATCTGTTCACTGTGAGATTCTGGCTATAGCACAACATATTTTAACGTTTTTTTGTGTTAAATCATGAACTAAGCCCAACAGACATAATTTTCTAGGCTGATCTGGCTTGGAACATACTCTCTGCAAAATAATCCAGTACCATGGCGGTGATATTTCTTCAAAATTCCTTTAACACCGAGCATTACAGACTTCATATGAGAGTGAAAGAAAGCATCACACACATTCCATGTTTTTGGCCTGGTCCTTCTTGAGCTTTTCAATCTTCTGCAACAGGAGAGCTTTGTGATGCTCTTTGTCTTCAACATCCGAAACAATTTCAAGATTCTCAGCAGCCTTCTCTTTCAGAAAAGATGTGTTCCCTTTCATTTCTGAATTAAATATTAGAAAAAAAAAATTAAAGCGTTAATATGTATTTCTGCAATAAAAAGTTGAGCTAGAATGTTACTCAGCTCCTTACCTTGTTTGTATTTATGGATCATTTCAAACATGGTTTCATCCTCCTTGCATTTCTTTGTGCAGGTCTCTGTGTACGAAAAGCACATACATAAAAATTATGTATTACATAATTTACATAACATAATACATGATAGAATAAAACAACCCAATGGCCTTTTGTAAAATGGGAAGCTGTGGACTAATGGACATAGACTAGTGAGTCTTCCCTTCCTACCCCAGACTATTTGCTGTAAAATACATGTCTAAAAAGCACTCATACCACAAACAGACTTAATGTAGAGCCGGTGTTCCTGACAAAGCTCTGCAGCAGTCTCATTCAGTGCCTCTCCCATCGCTTGACCCAAAAGTTTGCTTCTGATCTCTTCCAATCTACTGCTGAACTGCTCCACCACGTTAGGGTCCTTTATGGAAGCCATGCTGTACTGCAGAATCACATTCAGCCACATAATGTTGGGTATTTTAGAGAAGTTAGCGAAGTGAAAACAAGGGCTTTACGTTGATCGGAAAGACGCATAAATTACTAGATGACTAGCAAATGGTGATTTAAAACAACAAATGAACATCGCTTCACAACGCAAAGTTCACACGTACAAATTAAAGTTAATTCAAACGTCGAATGCATGATTATCTAACTTTATATTGTAAAACATTGCGATATACGATAAAATGGGTTACCATAACAATATAAATAAAGAACTTGTCGTTAATGTAACGTACATCATATATTAAAGCGTTTCATTTTGACAAAAGTTTAATCTCTATAACCTCAAAAACACTGTTCTGATGTCATTTGTTAATAATAAACAATATTTAGAATACTCACTCGTTTTGAAAAAAAGCTAACGATGTCGAATAGGTTTCCTTTTATTTTTAAATTCGGCGCCCGTATTGTCAACAGTTTCCCGGAAATTGCGTTGAAGCAACGTCGTCAAGTCAGCATTTCAAAATAGCGGCATGGGGAAAAAACGGCAAAATTTTAACTGCTCGATCTTCACATTTCTGTTATATTCAGTTTTTAACTATATATTCAATATTAGTGTATTTAGATATTTCTTTACATTTTTTTAAAGTAATCTAATAACAGTAATGTTTTGTGGAACCACCTTCTGGAGGTTTTTTTTTTAAATCTGGTCTAGGAGGTACTATCAATAATCCACAGTTTATTGTGTAGATTATCTACACAATAATCGAAAATTTAATTAACTGGTGATAATAATAATGATAATATTAAAAATAATAATAAACAATATTTTTAATTATTATATACAGATTTAACTTTGCCGTTTGATTTGGATAAATTAAGTTCAAGTTCAAGTTCGTTTAATTTATATAGCGCTTTTCACAACAGACATTGTCTCAAAGCAGCTTTACAGTAAACCAACAAGTTTAAACTCAACAAAGAGAAAAGAAATTAATTACTAAGTGGTGTATATGTCCCTGATGAGCAAGCCTGGGGCGACTGTGGCAAGGAAAACTCCCTTTTGGAAGAAACCTTGAGAGGAACCGGACTCAAAAGGGAAACCCATCCTCATTTGGGTAACAACAGCAGTGTGATAAATTATGGTATAAAAGTATGGTATTACTTAACCAATTTACAACAAACTGCATTTTAGTAAGGCCCTTTTCAAAACAAACATTATATTCATAAATACGAGTGCATTTGTACCCACAAACACACACATGAGCACCACACACAACTACACAATGAATACGACAATGATATAAGTACATCAGAGATTATAAACATATGCAATTGTAATTTGACGACACTGTCTCATTGGCTCCTAACAAAAAAAAAACTGTACAATTCTTTATTAATATACTTCAACAAAATACAAATCATTCTCTCACTATGACAAACAAAATCATAGTTTTTTAATTTCAACACTTTTCAATAAATACAAAAACAAATCAAAATTGTTCAATTATAAAAATAAACCCCAAAATGAAAAAAAAAATAAATAATTCTATGCTAAACCGAAAAGGAACCAATTGTTCCCATAAGCAAATATTTTTAAATGCACACTAAACATGTTTAAGTGGGGGAGATCATACAGAAAGTTTTCCTATGTTAATTTATCTGCTAGAAATAAAAGAATATTGAAGTAAGAACTAGCCAGTAAGCTAAATCAGTTCATGTGACTTTTACATTATAAAAGTTGAGTTTAAAGACAGTGAATGAGAGTGCCATTCCTTTAATACTATATTGCACAGAAATACTTGTCAGCTTTATTGGATCAAACAAAGCAACAGTTCAAGTAATGGGCTGCACTTGAGGTCTGTGATCTTAACTGCAATACTAACTAATAGGGGCTCCAGTGGTGACCAGTTTGTAGTATGCTGCCTTCTTAGCCATGAGCTCTTCGTGAGTGCCCTTCTCGATGACCACACCCTGTGACATCACAGCAATGATGTCAGCGTTCTGGATCGTGGTGAGTCTATGAGCGATAACGATACATGTGCGTCCCTGTCGAGCTTCATCCAGAGCTGCCTGGACGGTCTGGAGAGTGAAAAAAAAAGTGATCAAATTGGTATCATTCCGAGTTTGCCACTCCTTTTCGTACCCTATAATGGAACTTTTTTCAAAATTTAACCCACGTCTTTCCCAAATTTAACCAAGTTTCACTTGGCAGATTTTGCTGAAATAAGTTGAAATTGTCACAATTCAAAAAGCAGGAGACTGTATTTGAGCATTTGAGTTAAACATAGAACACATTAACAGTCGCATTCAATCTCTACCTTCTCGCTCTCTGTATCCAGAGCAGATGTGGCCTCATCCAGCAGCAAGATTTTAGGTTTTCTAACAATAGCTCGTGCGATAGCGATCCGCTGCTTCTGTCCTCGGGATAACTGAGAGCCCTGAGCGCCCACCTGAGTCTCATATTTCTGTAAACACAAATTCCACAAATGACTCTACAGTTGCTCCATAAGCGTGTCAAAGATCTGATATTGAAATTTTCCCAAAAAATTGTCACAAAATTTAAAACAATTTATACATTTGCAACAAGGCCGCTGCTGGCTAAGTAATTTTTTTAACACAACCATCAGAGAAAGGAGAAATGGAACTTAAAAATGTACCCAACACACTTTTTTTTTGGGTAAAGCACATTTTCACTAAATTCGTTTTTATTTTATTTTTTTCCAAAAAAATAAATAAATAAAAGCAAAGTTCAGGATGGAATAGCTCAAAAATGTTACATTAAAATATTCTTACATTTTGCATTCAGACAGTCAATAATACTTACTATAATGATGTAAAAAGTTTTTGAAAGCATCCAAAAGAGAAAATGAGAAATGGAACCTCGAAATGCGTATGTTTACAATGGATTTCAAAAGCATTAATAAGAAGCTGAATTCAGATGGATTTAAAGAGCTCAACAAATCACTACTCAACATTGAAAACCGAGTTTTTACCTTAAATGTATGCTACACTGAGAAATTCAAGCATGATCTTTGCAAATCAATAAAAGAAATTAATTCATAATTACTTCAGGAAGAGTCATAACGAAGTCATGCAGATAAGCCTTCTTGGCGGCCTCGATGATTTCCTCCATGCTAACAGAGCGAGAGTTATCCCCATATTGAATGTTCTCAGCAATGCTGCAGTCAAAGAGCACCGGCTCCTGGGAAACGATCCCGATCTGAGAGCGCAGGAAGGGGACGCTCACTGTGTCAGACGGACGGCCATCGATCAGCTGATGAGAGAGAAGAACGTTCATATATGAATCACTATTTTCAAGCCTACTGTGCAGTCCCTCCCTATGGCTTTATGTCTGACGCGGAGTCATGCATTAAAGTGGTTTTTATTCTACAAAAACTTAAGTTCAATTCTCAGCAAAATATATAAACAAACACTTTCGTACCACTTGCCCCTCGTCAGGATCATAGAATCTCTCCAGGAGCTGAACGCTGGTGCTCTTTCCACACCCGCTGCTGCCCACGAACGCCAGCGTCTGCCCAGGATCTACACACACCTCCAGGCCACTCAAAACCTGCACATCAGGTCGGGTCGGGTATGTGAACCTGCAGCCTCGGAACTCCACTCGGCCCTTAAAGTCCTCCTGGGCGAAGAAAATTTGAATAAATCCCAGAGATACAAGATCTAAACATTGTTTCTTGCTCTACCCCGGTCTTACCCAGGTTTGTCCATCAGTGTTGCTGATTTTAGGAACCCTGTCCAGTAGTTTGAAGAGTTGGGCAGCAGCAATCTTGGCTTTAGCATAGTCTGGAGTGAAGGATGAAGCTCTGCCGAGAGCTGTGGCGCTGGTCACCAGAGCTGAAATCACCCTGAGGGACAAAAACCAGTGATCAGTGCAGCCAAACCAACTGAAATTCCCTTCTCGATCCCATTAGAAAAACCGAAATCCTTTCTACCTTTTTATGACCTTTAATGCATTCATTTTATCTGGCTATGGCTCTATTTGGAGCGCTTTATTAAAAAAAATGTACTGACCTGAAGACCATCATGTATTGCAGGCCTTCATTGTTGACCAGATATCCGCCGTATCGAAACGATGCAGCAAAAGCCATGAAAATAACACACTGAGAGAAAGCGAAACAAATCCCATAAATGTGAGCTTTTTTCTTTGCTCCTTTGTACGGAGCCTGCAGCTGCTCCTCATACTGAGCCACAAAGTGCTTCTCTTTGGCCAAACCAGCAATGGTCCTGATGTTGCTCAAAGCTTCACTGGACACCTGTGGGAAAAGAGACATATAAGAGCTGATGGAGTGTGACAGTATTCTATTTGGGATGCTAAAAGAGTGCGGTTATAAAGGCGCATGTGATATCTATATATATTTTTTTTTTAAACCATTAGTTAAATATCGATATTAAAAGCAAATGAAAAGCTAGGCTCACTTCCAGAACATTGGCAAAGGATTAAAATAAAAATTAAAATATGTAAACAATATACATATAAAAAAATATAAAACAATTTAACAAAACATGTAAATGTTAAAAAATTTAAACTGTAATTAAAAAGAAATTCCAGATTGTACATCGTATTTTAAAATGTATTAAAAATATGCACAACTGCATTTAAATAAGTTTGAAAGAAGTTCAGGGTCCGATATTTAGTACCCAGTATGTGTTGGACCAGACGTAATAATTCAAACATTTCTGCAATTTTAGGTGCAAAAAAAAATAAAATAAACGTGTTTTAGCATGTGCGCAACAACCTGAGATTTCTTTTGAAAAACAAGATCAGATTCAACACCAAGTCTTCTGGTTATAATTCAAAAATTGACACAAAATATCTGGATATTTACCAGCAAAATACTGTATAAATGCTACAGTGAAAGACTGTATTTCACAAAACATGTTAGAACTGTATAATTTACAGTGGAAAAAAATTTAATAAGCATTTAAATTTAACAGTTAAAATTGAATGAAAATACAGTTTATTGTTGTAAAATTAACAAATGACTTTTATTTTCCCTAATAGCAAAGATATGTTCGTTCCAAAAGTTTGTGAAAGAAACCTATTGGATCACATATGTTTAGACAGCTATAAACTGTAAAATTTACTGAACAATCCTGTAAAGCTAATAACTACTGTATTTTTACAGTACTACTTATTTTTAATTACCACTATTATTAAAGCAAACCATTAAAATAGACATTAAAATAGATTCTGAGCTGAACAAAATATGGGCATGAACCAAAAATATTAAAATTTAAATCCTTGTATTGTACAGATATACACAGATTTTATAGCAGTGCAATTAAGTTAATTAGACAGTTATAAATTTAAGTGTGAAATGTACAATACAATACTGTAAAAGCAATACCAATGCAATGTTTTTTACGCTATATTTCTGTCGAGGTTTTAAGGTAAAATAAGGTTTATAATGGAATAAAACTTGTAGGCTGCAGCTCAACATTTGCTTTTATAGTGAAATCTGATTCCAACATGCCTTTATGAATTTGATTTCAGAAGAAAAAAATAAGCAATACACTTTTTTTGAGGTTGACATGAAATGTCCAGTTTTGTGTTTGACACCCTTATTTAAAACCTCAATGAGGTTGATCTCTACCTGTCCCGCAGCTTCCAGAGCTTTTTTATCCTCAGTAGCAAACCCGGTCAACATTTTGGCCTGAAAGACTCCGGAGAGGCCGATGAGAGGCAGGAAGCAGGTGACCACCAGACTCAGTTTCCAGCTGAAGTAATACGCAATGATGAAAGCGGAGCCGATGTTGGTCAGGGAGTTCACGATCATTCCGATCTGTGAACCTGTCGCCTTTAAAAGAGAACAAAGGCCCCAGAAATACTACCAACTTAGATTTAATATGTGATGTTCATATATGATATTTCCAATGATTAGCATGCCTTAAAATATTGCAAAACTGCTTTTTGCAATGTTTTACATTGGTTATAACATTTGAATATTGTTCTTTTGTTGCTTTACAAATTCAGCTGTCGTTTCAAAAATTTGTTGTATTTAAAGCCCATTTCTTGAAAACTAAATGAAAATGTATAGATAAAATTGGTAAAAGATGAAAAATATACATAATTGTCTCGTTATGTCACAACCAGTCATGAATTGAAACAGAAACAACCATGTTGGAGGCATAAAACTGGGTGAACAGCCAAACTCTGCTACCAAGGTTAGGTTCAGAATGACATTTTGTGTCATGGCAAGACTGAGTAAAGCAACAAGACTCTACGTAGTTATACTGCATCAACAAGGTCTCTCCAAGACAAAACAACAAAGCCAATATTTAGCAAATAAATGGAGAGTTGCCATCTTGGTCAACCCGATGATAAGGAATTAACCCATCACAAGATCACACCAGCTGTTTTGTATTAAGTAGGAATGATGTACCAGTAAAAAAGTATCATTTTAATTCCAAATATAACGTTCCACTTTTATAAACGTCATTAACTTTGATTATATTACATATTTTACGAGTTAATTCAAATAATATTTGAGAAAATGTGCAACCGTCAGTTGTGTTTCAGTTTTACAGACCCCAAATCTGTTTTTGGATACAATTTTCACATTGTCCTTGCTTTTTTTGGATTTATATATGTTCTCAACACTTTTGAGTTTTGTTATAAAACATAAAAACTGCCATTCTCAATTTTTTGTAAAATTCCAGGTTTGTTGTGGAATTATTGTGTAATAATGTAATACCTAAAATTGACATCAAGTATTGCCACAAAAAGAAATTGCAAAGTATCAAAATATTTTCATTTTCTTCAAAGGGTTAGTGATGTAGATTTAGAATTTAGCTTCTTAGTGTGTCATTTTTGTATTAAAATCTATGAATGTTTACAACACTTTTATCAATATCTTGTTCGCCATCCTCTGCACTCACCCCTTGAACCATGGAGGCATCAGTGGCGAGTCTGGTGGTTAAAGCTCCCGGACTGTTCATGGGATTATCAAACCAGCCGATCTCTTGTTTTAACATTGCCTGGAAGCCAAACTTCCTCAAGCGACGGGTCAGAAGCTCTCCTGATTTAGCAAAAGAGTAGCCCTGCCATACACATCACCATGATATCAGCCACATACTCATTACTCAGAGAAATGACCCAAAAATGAAATATACCTGTAGGAACTGAGAGAAAAAGCTTATGATTCCCACCATGAGAAAAAAAATACAAATCCCATTGATCTGCTTCCTCTGTTCAACAGCATCTTGAATCGAGAAGGTCTACGGAACAGAAAAATAGTCCTGCTTAATATCAGAGAACTCATCTTCCCGATTTCTGCAGTAATGTTTTCTCAAAAGTATCTTTCAATACAGCTGCAGACATTTTCAGTCTTTTTTAGTGAGTTCATAAAAGGGCAAAGTACAAAAAGAGTAATTCATACATTTTATACTTAAAATAATGTCTACTTTACTAATATCATAGTAATTACTATATTACAGTTTTCAACTTTCATCCATAAAGATTTGAACTTCTTTTTTATCCCCATGTTCGCATTATAGCCATTTTAATCCCTATTATACAGTTTATTTTTAATACATTTTTATCCTTATTTAAAAAAAATACGTATTTTTATTATTGTAAACATTTAATCTCCATATTCTAGATTTAATACTTTTTTTTACCAATTTACAATTTAATGTACACATATTTTAAAGTTTAAACCACATTTTTTTCTCTCTCTATTTAAACATTTCAACATTTCCACTCTATTTTTTTAAATGTTAATAGCATTAAAACAAAAAAATGTATTCCCTACTGAAGAGTTTAAAACCCCTTTTATCTCCAAAATATAGTATCTAGTTTTTTCCCCCTATTTTCTAAAATGCTACTATTTTTTTTTACCAATTTTCTGCTAAATAAATTCATATTTTACGGGTTAAATATTCTTTTTATCACTTTTTACTATCCTTATTTGTGATTATTTTAAGACATTTTTATTCTGTTTATTCCTTTCATTTTATTCCCTACTTTAGTATACTTTCACCTTGTTTTATCTCAAGTTTCAACTGATTTACAGTTTAATGTATGCATATTTTACAGTTTTAAGTGTTTGCTCATTTTTAATTCCTACTACACAGTTTTATTCCTTTATAACTTTGTTTTAACAAAGTTTTGTTTTGTTATCTGAGAAATCTAAGTGATTGATTTTTTTTTTCTTCAGCAAGGGATCAAACAATGCTTGGAATACAGGGGTAAAACAGTTAAGTAATAGAACATAGTTTACCATATAAAATATAATTTAAATATTTTTAAATATATGTAAAGCAGGTAAATCTCAGCTACAGAAAGCTTTTCTGAATAAATTCCTCACAATCATTCATACAACTAAACACTGTTTATACCGGGACTGTGGAAGGCTCAGCACTCACCCCGAGGATCTGACTGAATAAAAGAGCATAGACTGGGTTGACGCATCCATTGAGGGCAGCACCTACTGAGCCCAACAGCATGTACGGCCACTCAGGGCGGTTGTACTTGAGAATTCGAGCCACAGGCGCCGGTTCAACATCTTTACCTTTGCTTTTCTGTGGACCAAGATGTACAGATTAAATAACTTCACCACATGAATGATTTTGAAAACGCAAATGAACTCAAGACCTTCTTGTTCGTTTCAATTTCCTCCATTTCAAAAAGCTCTGAACTGACTTCCAGTTTTCCTGAAATGGCATCCGGGAGGTTGTTTGACAACTGAGAATACGTTCGCTGTCTCAAGGAGCGCCTTTGGGAGAGATGTTTTAACTAGGAAGGATATTTCAGAAAACGTAAATATGAGACATCATGTACCTCAATGAGTTCTTATAACTTCCTCTGCTGAAACTTCCTGCTCTTTCAAGTCCATCTTCAGTAACGACCATCTCAGAAGCTGTTTGTGAGTGAAATTTAATAGAACTGTATTTAAAAATAATGTCATTGACGGTTGGTTCAAAACGTCTTGTTAAGACTTTCATTCTCATGCATTTCCACCATGTAAAGATCTCTATTTGGGTTTATCAATTCTACATTAACATGGCTGCTCAAGTATAAGGTTAAAACACAATGTTTCAGTCTACACAACGAATAAACCTGGACGTAACTCACTTTTCTCTGGTTTATCAGCGTCTGTATCCATCCCTTGATTCTGGAGTGTGACTAAGGTGAAATAAACCCCCTTTCTGTCCAACAACTGGCTGTGCGTTCCTCTTTCTACAGCTCGTCCATGTTCAAAGCCCACGATCACATCTGCATTACGGATTGTAGACAGACGATGTGCAATGCTGATGGTCGTCCGCCCTTGTCGAGCCTGTAAAATATCAATGACAACACAAATCAGCTTTTTATGAAGTTCAATCAATTAATGGATTGTTCATTTACATCTAAAGCCAGTCATTTATAGTGTGGATGCCTTTAAAAGCGTAAAACAAATGTACATAAAGTGAATCACGTTTAAACACTGAAAAAAAAGAGAATGTACCAAAGTCAGTATTTTAATATCATTCGTTTTCTGGAGGTTCGTGACCGCGTGTGGATGTTGTGAGAGATTGTGGCTTTTTCAACTGCGTGTCACGCCCTTTTCGATTTCTGTACATGTGTTTAACTTGTAAAATTTGCGCTGCATCTCACCGTATTGAAGATTGTTTTAATTAGAACTAACATTCAGTGCAACTCTGACCTTATCCAAAGCCGCTTGAACCACAGCCTCACTCTCGTTATCCAGTGCTGACGTGGCCATGTCCAACAGGAGGATTCTGGGATTCCTGACCAGCGCCCGGGCGATGGCAATCCTCTGTTTCTGCCCTCCACTCATTTGCCCTCCACCCTCACCAACCAGTGTGTCAAATTTCTAAAACATCAACACTTTAGGTTCACATGCTAAACTATGCTAATTTAACTACCGGTAATATGGTCTTAACACTTGATCCATAACATCACAGGTTTTTGCTAGTTATCTTAGCTGTATACAGTAATCTCCACCTGAGGAAGACTCATGATGAAGCTGTAAGCGTTGGCCTGTTTGGCAGCATCTATGATCTCCTCCATTGTGACTCCAGCTCGAGCGTATCGGATGTTTTCAGCAATGGTGGTGGCGAAGAGAACTGGCTCCTGCTCCACGATACCGATCAGAGATCGTAACCACTGGATATTCAGACTCCTGATGTCATGGCCATCCAAGGTGACCTAAAAATTACCACAATTTATGCTGAAGCTATAATTATCGTAAAAAAAAAAAAAGAACAACAGGTTACCAGTTGTGTAATCGTTACGCAAACGCAGCAATACGAAAATACTGTTTTTATTCCCATGCGAAGTGACACTCATATCTCGCCGCTATCGACACAGGCCTTTGGCTTACTTCATCATTCTCAGACACAAGGAAAGTTTGTCGCGATAAGAAACAAATTGATTAACTGCCAATAAGCAAGCTTGATAAATTTACAGATAAAGATACTTGTTCATTTGCATGTGTGTTGATTTTGCTGGACTCTGGCTCAATTGGTTAGGGAATGAGACAAGGATCAGCATTAGTAAACAGACTGAATTAAATCTAAATTCAGTGCTTTTTTTTGGTACCACAACATACGTATCGTTTTGATTGTGCTCCTACTGCTAACAATGATCACCGGATATTGCTATCAACACTGTTGAGAAAAATCTGAGCATTCCTCCACTTCTATGGTGCTCTCTGAAGTACAAACAGTCGCAGCAATGATGTGTGAAGTCCCTGCCATTCTATTAACACATGGCTGACAACACCCCTTTTACCAGGCACCCTTCTGACAGTTACTTTTGTCAATGACACTGTAAATAACACTCATTTGTTAACAAAAGAACTTTTCACAATTCCTAGGTTATGGAGTCATGGGTAACATCCTAAGGTTGTGACATCACATCCAATGAAATATGAGAAGAGCCTATCTTTAAACATGGAGAAAAGTGATTTTTACTATATTATCATTTTATTTTTACATCAAAAGAAAAATTGTACCAAATTTATTCTCTATATTCAAAGGAAACTACACTTTTGTTTGTACTTTCATACCATCCCTTCCTTTGGGTCGTAGAACCTCTGGATGAGCTGCACGGTGGTGCTCTTTCCCGATCCACTGGGCCCCACGAACGCTGTGGTTTCACCAGCTTTCACCACTACTTTCAGATCATCTAAAATCTGACAAAAATATGTCATAAAACCCCCAACTCTAAACACGCACAATAAACAAAGGTAGATATTCACGCTAAAATATGACATTTCTGCTTCTTTCTATCAGTCAATGTGATACTAGATTAAAAAAAATAATAGTAACGTTCAAATCTCGGATCTGAATTCAGATGTGTGAAAAAACATGAGCAAGCTGCGACTTATTTTTCACAATCCATTCCCCACCAACTTCTAAATCACATGCTAGAAACAGCACTCACCTTAACTTCAGGACGGGAGGGATAGCTGAAGTTCACGCTGTGGAATTCAATGTCACCTTTCACTTTATCTAACGCATGACCTTCTTCTGAGAAGCAATCGATCTCGGGCTCCAACATGAGAACAAGACGAGAGGGTGATTAAACTCCCTCTAAACGAAAACAATCATTGATTCAGCAAAACGATCTTGCTCAGTGCTCAGTGGGTGATTCTCACTCGGTCAATGGTATCAAAGATGCTCTTTGCAGCGGCTCGTCCAGAAGCAAAAGCCTCCAGACACGGCGAGGCCTGACCCAGATTCATGGCTCCCAAGAGGACCCCAAAGAAAACCTGAGGGATAGATTTCACATACACGTTACATCCATGTGAGCAATGACAACAAAAAAACATGAAAACTTTTAACCCTCTCTTTACCCTTAAAATCCTCATACACCTCAATTTGACCCCAGCAATATTAAACTTCCGGAATATGATTTTTTTGGCTAAAAGGTAAGTGTCAGGTAATCTCTATGTTGACTACCTAAAAACACAAATACCCCATCCCACACACTCCCTGCCCCTTATACACACACAGATTATCTATTAAAATTTCAAAAGTATATACATATTGTTTTTTTATTTGCTTTGTTCTTTGATTATTGCTATATATTTTTGTTATTTATAATATATGCACAAAATAACAATTTCAAGTATAGAATTTTTGTATTGATGGTGCAATGAAAAGCCGAAATGCTGATTTATGCTTTAAACAAGACTGACAGCATGTCTGGTGGCCTTTGAAACCATTTTGATGACATCAGCAGAACTACATCCACCCTGTTGTTCAAGTGGAGAGCAGGATTATAGTAATTTCCCATTTTTGGAAGGCTGGTGGTTGAGAAACAACAGAATGGTCAACACAAGGAGTCTCATTCTCGGAAAACCTTTGCATGGAAGCCATTATGAATTGAGAGAGCATAAAGAGAGCGCACACAACACGTAAGTTTACAAAGTTTCTGTGCAAACTTTCATTGCTTTGCACCTTCCCTGTAAACCATGTGATATGTTTACCCTAAGTTCTCTTGAGAACTAGGGTTTTCCCTCCCTCCCCTATCATGGGAAATATCAAAGTTCTCACAAGAGAAGAATTCCCCCTACACCCATGTCATGGCAAACTGTCAGTGGTTCTCGCAATACTCCAGCTATGGTTGTGTTAGTTCATGTTAATTTTATGTTTATGAAGTTCTCCTCATTAAATTAGGAAAAGTAGTTCAATCTGAAGCAAAAAAAAGTTACTTGTGAGTTTATTTGTATAAGCTTAATAATACTGGGCAGCAAAACTGGCTTAGAGTTCATTACTAAATGTTTATTTAGTGTTTGCAAGCTATTAATCTAATTAATTTGAAATAAGTATAGTATCCAACCTACTAAAGCATGTGATTATGACCCATTTAGAGCTTAATTTGTTAATTAAAATGTAAATTAATACTATTTAAAGGCATCTTTCCCCAATGAAAGTTATGTCACTTTTGCTCTTCAAATTTGTTAGAATGCTTTCACATGTAATGCAACGACTCTAATAATGATTTAAATAAACATATATACAGAGGGTTTTGTTTACAAACCTTAATTTTAAAAGTGAAATATCTTAGTACCTGTACAAGGCCTCCAGCTGTGAGCTCTTTGGTCTCAACGACCAGTTTGGAACCATACCAGAAGGCCAGAGCATAACACATGAAGATAATGCACCACAGGTAGCCTTGAAACACTCCAATAATCGCCCCTTTCTTCACCCCCCAAACCTGAGCCTCCACCAAATTTCTGTCATACCTTTGGAAGAAAAAAAAACATAAATCTCACAGGATTTACAGCACGGCCACTGTAATGATGTGGTATCTATATGATATAGATCCCTAGATCCTGGGTAGACACAGATCCCTAAACTAGAGCCTGATGTGCACATCCCAAAAGTTTGCACAAAGATGGTGATGACAAGCTCTGCGATTGGTCGGTTTGGTGGAAGAGCTTTTCTAAAGTGGCATCATACATATCCAAGTGTCTCCCCCCTGGAAAAATCAAGACCAACATGAACCAACCCCCGATCGACTAATGGTAGAAGTGCAACATTAGAACTATCTGTATGAGCACTCTTCCTGTCTTTCTACAAAAGAAAATCAAAACACAAATGAAGAAATCAACGGAGAAGTATAAATTGGGCTAAAAACCCAAGGAAAGGGGCATGTTTACAGTGAATTGCGACAGTAGGGTGTGGGGCTATGGGATCAAAATAGTCGCAATATCATTTACAAATGTGCGTTTCCGATCTGCAGATGGGTATCTGCAAACGTCAGAATAAGAGTGTGTGCTCTACCTCTCTGTCTCTTTATGCTCTCCACCAAAAGCAGCCACAGTCCGGATGGAAGACAGAACTTCATCTGCCACTGCTCCAGCTTTAGCGTAGGCCTTCAGCTCACGGCCCGTCAGCCTCGCCACTGCCTTTGTGTCAATCAAACCCATAAATTCTTAACAAACTCACTCCAATACATTGTAAAAGCTGTACATCCTCAAAATGAAAATGTTCATGGAGCAGGAAATACTTTGTGCAACCAAACTGGAAATTAAAACCTTGCTTTTCCTTTTTACACAGATGTTTTTGTTAATCTGAAAGAGTGACTGACCATAGCCATGAGTCCTGCAGCCAGCCCGATGAGAGGACTCACAGAGATCACCACAAGGGTCAGCTTCCACCCACCGATGAATCCCACCATGAAGCCGAAGATAAAGGTTGAGATCCGTTCGATGAAGATGGACACCTGGTCTGCGATGGCATTGTTGATTTTGTTGATGTCACTATTCAGAACATATCAAAAATTTGAATGAAACTTTTGAAAAGCAAGACCCCATTTCTAATGGTCCACTATTTTTCCCCATGTGGGATAGCGCAGTCTGTAAAGTGATGGTGCTGGGTGCTGTTCTAGAATATTGTTTCTAAACCAAGTAAGAAGATTCTAAAAGCAAGGTTCAGATTTAACAGAAAACACTGCTTTATTTAGCATAAACATTTTACATGAGTCAGATAAGGCACACTGCACACAGAAAGGTGGAGACAAAGGAGGAAAGGAATGGAGGAGGGGGAAAAAGTAAGAGCAGCCCAAAGCTGCTCTTAATATATATATATCCCAGTAGTAGCTCAGGATCATTTGAAGGGCCAGTCTCCAAAACAAAGTAATGTTGATGATGTTAAACGGGTTTAGGTTGTTTCAACTTTTTATTATTTCCCTAAAAGAATCAGATCAGCTGCACATCCCCAATTAAACCAGTCCCATAAAAAGATGCATTCGAGCAGAAAATAAAATGCAAGCATATAAATTTAAACCTTTATCAGTAACCACTCAGCCAATTTTACAAATTATAGATCATTTGGCATCTTAGATAATCTAGATCTAATCTAACTTATAATAAATTATAAAATATTTTAGTTTATATGATTTATTTGGTATCTACGTAATTTTAACTTGCAGAGGGTTTTCACATTAGTCATCTCAGTTGTTTTCTCCTTACTAAAGGACTGTGTCAAATACCACAACATTTGTTTACATATATCATAAATTTAATGAAAACTCAATCAAATTACAAACTATATTTAATATAATAGAACATCTCAGATTTGAGATCAAATTTGAGATAAAAAAAACCTATCAACTAACTCTCTTGGTACTGCATCCAAATAAAAAAAATTCTATTTTATTTTTATAACTTTGGGGCAAATGTAAAGTTTGTATTGTTATTCTTAATTTCTTATTTCCATAAAAGAGTTTAATTTGGTTAATTTGGTAAAAAACACTTTAAAATCAAAATTCAATAGAAGCAACTTAATTAAACTTTTTAATGTTATTATTTTACATATTAGTTAATTATTTTATATATTTAACATATTAAGTAATTAATTTAAACATGTAATTAAGGGGTACTTTCATCTTTCAAAGTTGTCCTATGACATGTGCTAAAATAACCCTAATTCTCCAACTCTAATATCACAAAGCTTGTTTTTAAGCAAAAGTGCACCAACGTTTAATATTTAACACCTCTAATGACAGTTTTGTGAGCAAAGCTAACACTGCAGCAAGATAAGACAAAGAAACTTGAACATTACTCAGAGATCCTGGTGTTCAGCTCCCCAACAGAGTTACAGTCAAACCAGCCGATCTCCATGCGCATGATCTTTCTGAAATACGTTTTACGAATGCGCTGGATCTGTCTGGCAGCAGCAGAGACCCAAAGGGCAATCTGAAACCAGAGAGAAAATAAGTCAAAAGACATCTTGAGGTTTGGAAAAAAAAATCAATGCGCCACAAAATCAAAACCTCAAGGAATATTTTAGTAAAGCTATGATGACCTCAAGATCGGGCTGTTGAAAAAGTGATTTTTGACTGGTACATTTGTGTGAACATTATAAAGTGTCAAAAAAAACATGTAAACAAACCTGAAAGTAACTCAGGACAAGAACTCCAAATCCAATACCAATGTAGTACAGCGCAAACCTGGTCATTTCACCCTCAATATCCACACTGAGGGGAAGGAGAAATACTTTTTTCAAAATGGTTGCAAATAAATAATTGTACACATAAAATTTATTAAATTATAGAACAGAACAGGGAACAGGAAAGAAGAAGATGTTGACAGAAGATATCAAGCAACACAATTGTTGAGATAAGAGATGATTTGTGGCTATTTCTTTCCAATTTCCTGTACGAAGTCACAATAAAAGCGTGAGATGAGCGCCACCAAGCGTCTCTTTAACTCCTACTCGCGCCATCAAAAGAATTAGCTTGTGAAACACGGATCCGATATGGCAGTGTGAAACTCCTTTTCGTTGGCACCACTCATTCGGTCAGATGTGTCCTGTTGGCACCCATGGTTTTAGATCAAGCCGCTTGGGCATGAAACTTCACATCGAAAATTCTAATCGGTGTGTAGAGGACTTTAGTTCTTGTTTCCCTCCTCATGAATCCCTGAACTGTTAGCATAGCTATAATCGCTGTGATCCACAATGGAGCCTCATGATTTATCACTAACTCACCCGCAGAACATAGTGGTGTTGTCCGTCCGCTCGACTGCAGAGCCGTTCAGCCAGCTGATGGTGTTATTCTGGCAGGTTTTGTTGGGATCGGCCAGTTCCTGAACCTCAAGCTCATAGTCAACAAACGTGTTGGTCATCACACCATACACCAGGAGCATAAGCGGAGTCGCAGCACCATGAACCAGAGAGCACACGCTTCCCACCACCATCATCAGAATTTCCCTCCATGTGGAGAAGCGAAACTGCATTAGATCAGAACAATTATCACCAGAAGTAATATTTATAGAAGCTTCATCTCTGCGTATATTCCTCATAATGTCATAATATTCTCTAATAATGTTGTTTGTTAAACAAAGAGAGCACTTTGATCACTAGGGGCCTCTTGAATGAATATTTCCAAGGATTTCTTACGAAATCTCCACGTACACAAGATGCTATACAGATTCTCTTTCCCCATCAATGTGAAAATGAGCGCATATGCTAAAGCAGAACACCCCATCAAGTCTCCTGCCTCATTCACATGGATTTAAGTACGATAATGAGTATATTAACAAACAGACAGTGAGTAAATGCCAAAATCAAGCAATAAATGAAACTTTAGAGTTGACAGAGCTTTTGGCAGCAATTTAGAAATAAGTAAAATTATTTAATTTGGGACTTTGTCTTTCACTGTTAATAAAGAAGAAACTGCTGCAGATCTTGTACTCTGAAAGTCACTGCATTGACTCTTTTAAACAGTTTGCCTCAGGTTCGATATCTCTTTGAAATTTCTCATCCATGCGTTTATTTCAAGTCTCTCTGAAACATTCCTGTCCATAAATAAAAGCAGTACCTAAACCATTGTAACAATAGCATGTTGTTGAGATTCAGTCTGGTTTTTAATGTACATTCACAGACTTAAGAAACTGAGAAAGATTGCTTCACTTTGTCGCCTGTATGAATCGCCAAAAGACCAAAAAACAGAAATGCGCCAGACATGAAGCTTGGATGGAGAAATTAATATTCATCTCACTAATAAAAAAACATGAGTGTGAAATGTGGCATACGTCAGGCTTTTGTGTTTATGCAGGGATACGTGAGGACCTAGTCTGGTCATTAAGTTTCATGACCGTAACTTTTAATTGAGTGTAGTACTTCAATTGCAAATGTTGTTACCAATAGTTTGAATTATGCACGTAAATTAACGATTCAGACTCCACTCTGATCCATCTGTATCATCATTTTTTGCAAAGGCACATTTACAGGGTAATATCTGCCTGAATTACAGTTTAAAAGTTCAATAGTGAAATACAGAAGACCCCTGCACCAGAAAGCTAGGAAACTCACCAGCTCAAAGAACCCAACGCTCAGGGTCTTCTCTTTCGGTTTGCCATTCCTTCAAGTAACACATAGACTACATAAGTTTTCTCCAAACATTGGTGAAATCTGGCTATTTGGAGAGATACTTTGTACAATGATGAAAATGTGGTATGGATTAAACATAAATACTCACTTAAGGTCAGCATCTGCATAGTGATAAAGCGAAAAGTTTTATGAAAAACTGCTCAGCACATTTTTAGCAAATTATTTCTTTTTGTGCCTTGTGTTTCCAGCTGTACCTGGGCCCTCTTTGTTTGACTCTGAACCATCCATCGAGGAGATTTCCCCTTTATCCTTTTTCATGTTTCAGTTTGTTCTCATCTGAAAATTGGTAGAAAATGAAAATATGATCCATTTGTTTTCACAAGTAAGTAAGTACAAGGCAAGGGGTTCGATAACGGAAGGTGTCTGTTATACCAGTGAAGAGTTGGGGGAGGAGGATCGAGACATGCTGATTGCACTCCCTGACTACTCTACCTGAATTCTACCCATTTATCAAACTTAACTAAGAACTGTCCACGCGTGAAATGTTTTTTTTTACACAAAGAGTTTCCTATAGAAACCCAGGGGCCACATGTGCAAACAATTGCATGGAGTTCTTACTAAAACATTGCATATGCATGAAGCCGAAAACGTACCTTGCGGATTTTGTTTGTACATTCAAATCAATTTGAAAAAATGAGCACACGTGCAAAAGCCGGACACCTCATTTGCATGCATTTAAATATGCTAATAAGCACAACTGAATGAACAAACATCGCCAAAATCAAACAATAAACACAACTTCTCACTTTTAGATTCAAAAGAGGGCAATAAAAGAAAAATTTTTCAAAAGTTTCTTTTCAAATAAATGTATTATCGGGGATATAATATTGAGGGTATCATGAGCAGAGTATATAGTTACACAAACCCTTGTAAACTTAAAGGTTTAGATTCACAAATACATGAAAACTACATTGGTAAAAGTGTATAAATATCAGTATCACTAAAAATACAAAAAAGTACACTTTTTTTATTACTTTGACATTGTTGAAACAATTTATATATTTATGTGAATACTTGCAGCATGAAACAAGCATAATTAAAATTGTAATTATTTCATAAAGTGACATTTTATAATCATATTTATTGTTCTGAAACAATAAAAAATAAAAATTATATTAATATTTTAACAAAAACATTTAGGATGCACACGAAAGGCTTGTTGCTTTATACTATGCATTCACAGGTCCTAAGCCAGAACAAGAGCAACAGGCAAAAAAAGAACTATAGAAATGAACGTACGCCAGACTTGAAGGTTGCATGGAGAAACACACTGATGCAGACGCACTCCAGGTTTGGGGCCTCAACAGACGAGTGTCTCTCTACAATAAGAATAAGAAGAACTCTATAAGAAAAGGTGCTTAGATTCATTATGAAAAATATTTTAAAAAGCTGAGCTGATTCTAACCTGTGACAATGCTGGTGGTGATCTTCCCTTGGTAAAGCCCAACTAAGAGTGCAGTCGCTATCAGGATCTTCCCCCTTTATTAGGCTGATAACACTTCAGATGTCCTCCTCACAGGGTCAAGGTGTGCTCGGGGTGTTCTCTGCTGATTCTGAAACATGAGTTCCTCACTTTTGCCATCTGTTAATCACTGACTAAAAGCATATTTCCAACTCAAATCAAAACACCATAATTATTATCTAGCGTTCAAAATTTTAAGAAAACCTTTTTTACAAACCTTCTGGTTTCCGAGGGTTTTAACTGCTGATGCTATGAGAAAAAAAGTAAGCACTGCACTGAGTGTGACACTGAGAGTGGAGCTAAGTCATGGATAATAAGGCAAGAACATACCAACCACTTAGCAAAAGTAGTTGAACCCTTGGGTATAGAAGGGGTATGTTTATGTTAATAGATTAAAAATATAGAGACATTTTTTGACAACTGACAGTAAAATACCAACCAAATTGTTTACCCACATTTTCTGAAATATATCATAACTTTAGTAAACGATAAAGATATCTGGGTTGGTTTGTATTACTTAATGTGACAAACGCAGCATTATATTGTCACTGACCCCTCCATAGCAACCAGGCTCTTTACCCTAGCAACCACACTTTCTGAAGTCCATTTTAACTTTAGTAAACGATAGAGACCTGGGGGCTGGTTTGGCAACATTATGTTGTCACTGACCCCTCCATAGCAACCAGACTGTTCATCCTAGCAACAAATTTGCCAGAACATTGATCAGATTTGGGAAATCACATAGACACAAGGGTTGATCTATATCACTCATGGTGACGAAATATAAGTAAATAGTTTTACATAGAATAATGTAAAGTTAAATGTGTTTCTATGCATGTTTTTTTTATAACAAGCAGGGGTCTTAAAATGTAAATTGTGCTATTATTATTATCAAAGATTTTCTTTTACACAGAGCTCATTTTATATACACAATTTTCTATTGTATTAAATTAATATTATTCCTAGATTTTCTTAATAAACTCACCATGATTGTAAATGTGATGGTTAATGGTTTAGCGGTCGTTCAACCCGACTGGTGACATTTAATCTAGAAAACAATGTAAGATTAATCACTGGTTGCTAATCTCCTACCCTGATAATAAAGAGTCAAAGGCGAGACACAGATCATTTACAATGGGATTGTAAATACACGACACAATTTTTTTTACAATTTTGTCCTTTGTTGTTGCAAATTTTACATAAATATATCAGTTTAACCATAAAAATAAAGTTTAACCATAATAAACTGTTATTATTGCACCAGGCTCACTGAAGTAATGAAAGTGTTTTTTCCCCAATTTTTTATTTATTGTAGGCACAATTATTATAATTTCATTCTATTTTATTAGACAATTTATGATTGATTTGCTTTTTGAAAGCAATTTAAATTATGTGTATCAATACAACAAACTATTTCTAAGTCGTCTATGCGCATAAAGATTTATTTTAAAAGTTAGAATCAGTTTGAATTATCGAATCAATAAAATACTCAATATAGGTGAATGACCGTCTGGTTGGTAACTGTACTTAATTTTCATCCCTGTAATACATCACTGATCACTTATTAATCAGTGACAAATAACCGTTTCTAATAATCTGTCACAAATTTATGCCTCTATTCACTTCTCTACTAAAATAAAAATATTGTAAGAACAACATAATAATACACTTCTTTTCACCTCATGTTGTGCATATTGTACATTTTCCTCTATTGAGAATTTAGCAATAGATTAATAGAGGCTAATAAATAATTAGCATGCGTAGTGATTCTTAAAAAAATGCACTAAAGTCACACTTTAGGATTACAACCCAGAACAAACCTGTCATCGTTTCCCAACCTTCCCCTCTCTCAACCCACATCACTTCCTGACGTCATATCGGTTCCAAATAAAGCCAAAAATGGCCATCTTTAATTAAAAACAAATCTGCAGCAGGACAATGACCCTAAATGTACATCCAAAATCATTAGAATTTAGCTTAGAGAAGAACCAGAAGTACAGGAGGCGATGCACGGCCTCCACCAAGTCCTGATCTCAACCACATCAAGTGTGTCGTCGACTACATGAAGATACCGAAGGATGTGAGAAAGCTACATCTACAGAAGTTCTGGGGTTAGTTCTCCAAGATATTTGGAACATATCCCAGCAGAATTCCTTCAGAAACTGTGTATCTAGAAGAATTGCTGCTGTTTTGAAAGGTAAGGGTGCTCACACCAAATAAAGATTTCTCCTTTGTTCACTCACTGCATTTTGGTTCATTAAGGAAAACAAGTGAGCATTACTTTGTTTAGAACATTTTTTTTTCAAATCTGCCCAAAACTGATCCGCACTCATGAGCCTAATAACTCAAAATCTACTGTTCAAATCCTAAACCTACCACCCTGATCGCTTTAATACCTTCATTTCTGAGCGCGATGGTCCCAAAGAAGCTTCACCCATTCCCAAACAGAGCTGGATCTACTCCCGGCGTGTTGTCATCGTCTGAGCTTTCTGTTTGTAGCCTGAAATCTCTACAGACTAAACTTTTCTTAGCTGCTATGAAACACACAGTTGACTTTTTTTTTAATCCTTTTGAAAAACAGTTTCAGCAGAAGAAGAATTTGAATAGAGCTCAAACAGGAAGAGTGCAGAAGCCTTGGAGCTGAAAACAGCACGAGCGATTCCTGTTCGATACAGTTTCAAAAGAGCCTCTTTTCTTTCAAGCGGTTTGAGAACGCTTCGCAAGCTTTTTACACTTTCATAAACACAGGAAGCTGTCTGTGTTTCAAGCAGACGTTTCACAGGAACTGTCTGTTATAAACACAACTAAAGATAGAGTAACTAATCAGAAAAGAATCCTTTAAAATAGCAACACCTTTGTTCAAAAACCCACAAAGCATTGGCTAAAATAAAAAGTTATTTATTAGTATTTTTCTACTCTTCGTTATTTATTACAGATAAATGTATTTTTAATTATTTAAATGCTGATTGAGTAATATAATTTATCGCGAAAACAAGTTTATACCCCCAAACATTTTCTTCAAAAAATTAATGCTGTCCAATAATATAAAATCTATATTTTTCCACTTTTAAAATAAGAAATAATTGTTATTATGTTGAATTCTTGGTATAGTAACCCTGAATTGTATTTTGTATGATTCATTTGTAAATAAACACTATTTTAAAAATGAATTTATATGTTTTGAGATTTTTAAATAATTAATTTAATCCCTAAGATTTGGTGGGTGATTCACCAATTTAAAGTTATATACAAATAAAATCCTAAGTAATAAAAGACTGAATTTACCTAAACAGAAGGTCCTGAGGTGAGTGCAGTAGCAGCAATCTTACAAATTTTACATCTGCAGTTCTGATTATTAAAGTGGAAATTAAAACCCAAGTGGAGGAAATAGGACTATGGGTTATGGGAATCAAAGTGGAACAGTTCTGATAGCAGTTTTCCTTCACCTTTAGGGGCAATAATCAAGTAATTTTGATGCACTTCGTGGATTTTATTTCGTTTCTGTGAGACTGCTCTGGTCCTCCAGCGTCCCCCGCAGCGGGATAACGGAACTGTTTTTATAGAAAGCGTTTTTTTTTTTTATTCTTTTTTAGATAGTTAACGCTGATTTAGAATTGGCTCACTTTCATAATACTGAATTTCTCCTAGATACTCGGTTTAACTGGGTATTATTTTATTAAATAATCTCATTCCTCTTCAAGAGATCAGAACAGGGAGTTGTAAAAATAATGTATAAATTGGGGTACACAAATAACAATAAACATGAAAAAATGTAAAAGAAAAACATATTTTTTTGTACTTGAGGATATCATAAGAATATTGTATTTTTAAATCTAATTTCTAAGGATCTCCAACCAATTAAAATATCAGATAATCCAATTATATGTTATTTGGAGATAACATAAGAAATCTCAGTTAAAAATGAGTATTTGTTGCCTTTTTATATTTGTCTCTCTTTTTTTATTTTCAAGCGATTTTTAACGGATTTCTGCTTGCGGTTGTGTTGTGGTCTTTTGGCGTCCTCTGCTGGACAACCAGTGAATAGTTATTGCACAATAGCAGCAGCAGGGTCACCAAAAATATCTCTCTGGGGGATACTTTCGTTATGTAATGAAAAGTTGGAACAAACGTCTGCGACACGGACTTGTCAGTTTAAAAGTGGATTTTGGTTTGGAAAGGATTTCAAAAGAAATACGCTAAAAATATTTCTACTTTTAAGTGGTTCGACAATACGTAAATTTATACAATCTGGCATCCCGGGCTGACTGTCAAACTCTCCTTTGCTGCAGAACAGAACAGAACAGAGCCTTCCCCCAAATCCACCCAAGTAAAAATCGAAAAATTCATTTGGCAAGTAGAGACGAGTTGTACCCCTCTGGAAACGGTGAGTAGCATATTAGTAAACTCATTTAACTTCAATTGAGAAGTTCAAGGTCCTTTCATAGCCGATGCGTTAACTGATTAACGTTACTTAAACATTTTCTATTTACTTTGACTCGTTTGTCAAACTTTTTGGATTGTGTTTAAATTAATTAAGTTCTGCCCCCTTTATCATAGCCTGCTACGTACTATCCAGCCAAGTAACGATTTTACGTACAACATTAAACGGTCAGGCTGCAAACTAAAGTATTAATTGATTTCGTCTACAGTAATTCATGAGAATCGACTCTTTCAAGCGATTCAATTCGGAGCGTCACGTGGCTATGCGTTAACGTTACGTTCAAATGATAAATGTTCTTTATTACAATAAAGCGTGATTGTGTGGCAACGGCTTGTACATGTCAAACCTTTATTAATTATTTTTACCTGTTTAGTGAATTGTTTTTGTCATCGTATTGCTTTACGTGCACTAATTTAACGTTAGTTTGGATGTTTACATTACCTTCCCTTCCCACAGGTCCAAGCTTTATCTCCTGATTTGGTTAATAATCGCCATTGAAGTCGTATTTCATGGACACTTTTTTTACAGTATTCTGGCTTTTCGACACTCCCGATTTAATCTATATTTATATATTCAGCGGATTTATGATTCAAAGAACCGCCCCAAAACTTATACTACAAATACTTTAACGAAGATTATTGGCCAAAAAACCCCACAAAAATAACCTAGTTGAGTAACAAATTAAAACAAAAGTTTAAAGTGTTTTAAAAAATTGTTGGTTTACTTAAACCTCAACAAATATATTTAATGGAAACTCTGCAAGTCGTAATCGTAAATTAAAAAAAATGTTATAGACTTGAAAGGCTATGCATGCAACAATACGAAACTGGAAGTTCATGACTCTGTGTAACTATTCCGGATACTGCTATCCTCTAATAATACCATGCATTTATTGTTACTGAATTTTAACAACGACTCCCAATACATTTGTTTTGCTTTGCATGATGTAATCCTATGTGATTGGTAATAAGACCCGAGTCTGTTGTACTGTGTGCAGTGAGGAAAAAGTCAGGTAGAGACAAGAACATCTAGATCTAAACATCTGTAGATCATTGCTTTAGAGTGGACTTTGTCATACAGATGGTGGAGCCAAAACAACAAACTACAGGAGCTTATGGCTATACTTAGTTGTGATTGGGTGGAAGAGGTCAAAATAAATTGAAAACTGATCCATCTTTTAGCAAAAGACAGTAGAGCATTGCACTGCCATCACAAAGCTTGTGGGAAAGCAAGAACTGATTAAATGTATTCATTCTTTGAAATGTAAGTCGCTTTGGATAAAGCTAGATGTCTCAGGTTTGCACACAAACTTTAATTTTGTCTTCTAAAAATGTAATTGAAAACAAATTTATCACTGTTTCCTGATCTGAGCTATAGATCTTTTAAATCAGTTGCTAGGTTAAACAATCTGGTTGCTATGGTGGAATCAATGATGCCATTAAAGGTTCTCTTCCAGCTATGAGTGAACAAACCCAAGTCCCATGTCCATAGCATTTTCTGACGCAGATACAAATCTGCTGATTTGGTTGCTAGGCTAAAAAGTTCAGTTGCTATGGAGAAGTCAGTGTCAGTATTATTAAAATAAACCAACTCCCATGTTGCTACTATTTTACAATGCTGAGATAGAGATAGGTCGAATAGGTTGTAATGGTATACAGCATGGTTGCGATAGAAGAGTCAGTGAGATAGTATAATGTTTTCAATGTCAATATGAGTAAAATAGACAAACTACCAGGTCTCTATCATTTACCAAGCATGAAAGGTAATGTTAATTAAATTCAGTGTTATAAAAACAACCCCTTAATAATCTTAGTTCAGCGTACAGATAACCATCAGAAATAATGAAAGCCATGTGAGTGGAGAATTTAATTTTATGCCATGGTTTATGAGCTGAAACGCCAGCAATTAAAGTTGATTAAAGTAAATATTGACCATTTTCATTTTGTTTTCTTAATCTTTGATTATAATATTTCTGTGCCAGATACTGTTCTGCCCAGAGTGGCTAGCTTGGTCAAGTAAGAAAACACATTCTCAGAAGTTTCTCATAATTCCTAAAACAAATTTTGAAGAATGTTTCATCTTCTGTTTTTTCTGATTTGTAATGTAATTTTACACAATCCTCTTTCTGTTTGCTATGATCATCTAATCATATCCCTGTGAGTAAATGATTCACTAGGTCATTTACTGTTGGGAGCTTTGACCATTTTTCTTTGTTGGCTCTGGATTTACACTTTCTCTCTTGCAGACATGTTCCTGTACATCTTTGCTCTCATAGTTTTGTACTATGTCTTTCGGTGGTTCAGAGAGTTGGCCCGTGTCCCAGATAAATCCGAAAGGTATGTGTACATCACAGGCTGTGATACAGGCTTCGGGAATCTTCTTACCAGACATCTGGATGTTCTTGGATTCCGGGTTATTGCGGGATGCTTCACGGAGAGAGGAGAACAGGAGCTGAAGAATATCTGCTCTGAAAGACTCACAGCATTGCGTTTAGATGTGACTAACAGTGAGAGCGTTGAAAACGCTGCAAATATCATCAAGTCCTTGGTGGGAGGGAGAGGTATGGCATTATACTTCTTCTTTTTTAAAATGAGCTGGCTTGGTGTGATATGGTCTTACTTTTCTTGTGACCCTTCCTCCTTTAGGGCCAAATCCTTTGTGCTCTGTGTTAATCTTTACATGTAGCCATTGCAGAAAATTAAAAGATAGGTGTGATATGATCATATTCTTCTTTTATGTCAGCTCAATAGAACAAACTGTATCTTGTTTTAAGATAAAACAAATAAAACCTCTATTTTTAACCGTATAAGAAAAATTACCAATACATATCAGAGCATCATGGGCAATTGCTAAGTGGTGCAAAAAAAAGAATATATCACAGGGCCAAAACTGAGCTTTGTGCTTACTTTCTGTTTCTTTTCATCAATTACTCATTTTTGTAATATTTGGAGAATAAAAGGGAAAATAACACTGGGCCTAAAACTGAGCCTTGTGGCACACCGACCTTATTTACTGTTTCTTATCATCAATAACTCATTGTTGAAATTTTTGGTGAAATGCACTGCAGATTATCATGGCCAACTGCTAAGTGGTGCAAAAAAGAGAAAATAACACTGGGCCTAAAACTGAGCCTTGTGGTATTCCATACTTGCTGTTTTGAGACATAATGTTTAGGTTTGAAGACTTCTTGAGAAAAACACCATGGGTTTGAAGGGTACATTTTTCATTAGTTCCAAAAAAGAAAACATAGACAGACAATAACAATAGTCATTGATCTTTCTTGGCAGGTCTGTGGGCAGTGGTTAATAATGCAGGAATCTCTTTCCCTACGGCTCCCAATGATTGGCTAAACATCAATGACTTCAGGCCCATGTTGGAGGTGAATCTGATGGGGGTGATTGCGGTTACTCTGAGCATTCTGCCTCTAATTAAGAAAGCCAAGGGCCGAGTTGTCAACGTAGCCAGTGTTTTCGGCAGGATCAGTACTTTTGGAGGGGCATACTGCATCAGCAAATATGGAGTTGAGGCTTTCAACGATAGTCTGAGGTCAGTGTGCTGAGGAAAAATTACATTTTAATAAAAATATGAGGAAAGCTTGTCTTTTGAATGTTTATTTGTTAAAATATCTGCTGTTTAAATTCTATTATTTCTGTTTTCTTCTCTTTTTTTTTACATTGAATATTTTTTAAAAATATGTGTAAAAATAGGACGGCACGGTGACACAGTTGGTAGCACTGTTGCCTTCCAGTTAGAAGGTTGTCAGTTCGAGGCTCGCCGGTGACTTTCCTGGAAGGAGTTTGCATGTTCCCCTCGTGCTTGCTTGGATGTTCTTCCGGGTACTCCGGTTTCCCCCAAAATGTACGAGTGAATGTTGCCCTGTGATGGACTGGTGACCTGTCCAGGGTGTACCCCCACCTTTCGCCCAATGTGTGCTGGAGATAGGCACTGGCAGACCCCCGTGACCCACGAAAGGGAATAAGCGGGTTTGAAATGGAATGAATTAATGTGTAAAAATAAGATTTTTCACCAGAAAAAAAAAACACATTAGGGCTAAAGGGGAAGAATCAGAATTACGTTGAAAAAAAAAAGCTTCCTTTTTTGGTTTGGAAATGCCTTTATTTTGTTTCCTTATATGCATAAAGCAAATTTGTTTGTGTACAAAAAGCTGTAGGCAGTAGATGACCTTTCATAATAGTGATAATAAAAAAAGAGGTTCAAAAACAATAGGGCTTCTGCACTCAAGCTGCTCAATCCTTTAAGAAAAAGTTTGCAAAAAAAATACAAGGACGTATGTATTCTGTCATTTTAGTGGTGCTACAGTTACTCCTGAACTAATGGTTCATCCTTGTTTCGGTTAGGAGGGGCATGGCTCCATTTGGAGTGAAGGTCTTGTGCATCGAGCCTGGATTCTTCCGAACGGCAGTCACTGACTACAATGTTGCCCAGACAAACTTCAACAGATTGTGGGAGAGGTTGCCTCAGGAGACCAAGGATGAGTACGGCAATGACTTCATAGACAAAGGTGAGTGTGATTTAGCAAGTATTTATGCCTAATTCTATTATGCAAACAACGGCAATTTTGGCATTCATTCTGGGTTGCCATTCATAACAATGAAAGTTTTTTTCATCACAAACAAGACCTAGAGATCCCAATATGAAGATAACGTTGATCTCCTGCTCTTCCAAATAGCTGCACAGGTGATGAAGGAGAAGATTGACAAGATTGTGGATTCGGATCTGATGAAGGTGGTGAGATGCATGGAGCACGCAGTGGCTGCCGTTCACCCTCGCACTCGTTATTCTCCAGGCTGGGACGCCAAACTCTTCTGGCTGCCTTTGTCCTACATGCCCAGCTTCATTTCTGATGCCTTCATCATTAAGAATACTGTTAAACCTAAAGTGTCAGTTCTGTAACCACTTTGTTTACATTCGTATTCATGTAGCCAACATTTCAGTAAAATAATAACTCTCAAAATGTACAATTTGAAGCTTGTTTTATGGAATTATGAATCTTTACATTGTATGTCAACTACATCACTTTCCATTATCGATAAACATGATGATTTTAAAGTAAAGTTGAACAGTTTGAGATGTGCAACAAGCTTGTTTTAAGTTTTAACATACAAATCACATATACAATTTAATCATCTTTAAATATTCTGTCTCGGGTTCAAATCTCTGCAAATATAGGTGACATCATACAAAGTTTTGCATATGAATATGAGTGATCTAAACCAAACTCCATGTCTCAATGATTTTTCCTTAGGTATGTCAAGTTGGTTGCTATGGTAAAAAGTCTGGTTGCTATGGATGGAAAGGTACAATTTAAGGTACATAAACCACCCATCATTTACCAAAGCTGAGAAAGAGTTCAGATTTGGTTGCTAGGGTAAACTGTTTGCTCGCTGGGGAGTGGTCAGTGACATTTAAAAAAAATATTCTTTATAATTAACATTAAAAAAAAAAATCAAAAGACTTTGGTAATAGGAAAGGATGTCAAAACATTCCCTTGCTTTATAAAGTGGTAAGTATTTGAAAAAAAAAAATTAATTTTACAGGTGGGATTTTTTTTTTTCATTTCGGATTTATTAAAACGTAGGTAATTTCAACTTAGTTCCTAATTTTTAATAACATCACATTAATAATGAACAGGATATTTTGGATTTTCCCTTCTTTAAAACAACAAAGAATTTGAACTCAAGCAAGGAACCGGTTAATTAATGATGATTAGTGGGGGGTTTTCATATGGTACAGGAGGTTTATTGCTCAACCTTTGTGACTTCCCATGAATGTTTATGTGTTTTTGAAGACCTTTGGCATATGTGCTCTTCAGTCTGTTTGTGCTGCTCCTTTCAGTGCAGCTGCTGCAACTCTGACCACTCCACCAGTCATGGTAGGATAGTTTCTGATGAGTATATTCGTTTTATATCTATATATATATATATATTCAGAGCATATGTGAGATCATGCTTTGTTAATTAACTGACATGAAGCATGAATGACTTTTTTAGAAATCATTTGAATTTTTTTTTAGAATATATGCTGGTTTGGTACGCCACTTTGTGATTATATGTAATGATGGCATAAAAATAATGATTTTTCAACCCAAGCTTCTGATTTTGTCTTATTTTGCTAATCAATTTCTAAAAGTATACCAAATTTCAGAACCACTTGCAAGGTAAAAATAAAGAATAAATATTATCACTGTGAAAATATATAAGTTTGCATATGGAACGTTTGGGGCAACATTTCTATATTTGACTGCAAGACGTCTTTTCTCCAACTTATTTTTATCAATGCCGGTAAGTTCCTGTGTAAACCTTCCCAAATTTAGGTTAACACTGTTTAAGTTAACTGAGGATAACTTTGATCAATCAAATTAACTTTTTAAATTAATAAAGTTCTGTAAGCCTTCCTGAACATTGTTTTGATTATATTGTGTTATCAATGTCTTATGTGCGCACTTAATTAGCTACAAATAATTTTCATAGAAGGGAAACTTGATTAACTGGACTTGTTTTAACAATGGACACTGCTGTAAACAGAATCTGACAGCTCGACTCGGTTCACCCATACCGCGCATGCTCGAACTACAACGTCTCTTAAAGGGGACATGTAGCTTTATTAAAAGTTTTTTTTTACCACAATAAAATGGTTTTAATGTACATGATAAAAGTTGTAAAATGTCTCAATTTTAAAGTAACATGACAAAAAAAAGATCGTAATCTTAAAGTTTTGACACAGTATGCTGACTTGCTAATTACGGTTAGCAACATTTTTTTAAAAAAAATAACACGTCCAAGAGTATTAACACTGAACTATAAATCAGAAATACATTAATGTGTATGTAATATATATTTTTTTATACATACCATAACTAAAAAGATTTTTTAGTTGAAGAAAAGACTTACCTAATTAGATCTGACATGAAGCTGCAGATGGCTCAAGCCAAGTAGACTATAGGGATAGATTGAAAGGATGCTGGGCTGATATTTAAGAACAGATAGCTGAAGGGCATCACAATGAGCCTATTCCTTGCGCGAATTGACCAGCTCAAGTAAAACCAAAATGAAAATGCATCACTTAGGAGGTCATATTGTTTTTTTTCCCTAGTGTGGGCCATCTTGCCCTTTGTCTACATTTAATAATCTCTACATAACTTTTTAGCATGTGTTAAGCCAAAAGTTTAGCAAAAATGTTACCACCAAGATACCTGTTCATGGCTTGTGTTGATCTTCTCAGGAGGGGCTATCCTGCTGTGACTGCTGCTGGTGGTGTTTTCTAGTGATAATTGCCATTTTTGTCGCAGCCTGGTTCTATAGAGACTCCTGTCAGATCACTGGAGTCAATGAAAAATATGTCCTGATAACAGGCTGTGACAGTGGCTTCGGGAATCTTGCAGCACGACAGCTAGATCGGAGGGGGTTTCATGTGATTGCTGCATGTCTAACAGAGACCGGAGCAGAGAAACTTCAGTCCACGACATCTGACAGATGTCAGACAATCCTGCTCAATGTTACAGACAGTAGCAGTATCAACAGAGCAGTGGATCACGTCCGTAGAGTGACAGGTGACAGAGGTGAGACCAAATATTTAAAATCAACACAACATACAGAAATTGGCTGGATGTTGTGGAGATTCCTGGAGATGAAGCATACAAAATAAACTGAACCCTGAATAAAGTCTTCAAAAGAACTTTAAGTGAAATATGTAACATATAGCCAACTCAAGCATTTTGCTACTTCTGTTACTTGCATCAGGTCTGTGGGGTTTGGTCAATAATGCAGGCATCTCAGTGCCCATCGGTCCAATAGAGTGGATGCAGATGGAGGACTTCCGCAAGGTTCTGGATGTGAATCTCATGGGTGTGATTGACGTGACCCTCCAGTTTCTTCCCCTGCTCAAGAAAGCTCGTGGGCGGTTGGTGAACGTGGCCAGCATTTTGGGCAGACTCTCCATAATTGGAGGAGGATATTGCCTTGCCAAATTTGGAGTGGAGGCCTTCTCGGATAGCTTGAGGTGTGTGGGGAGCAAGCAAATAGTATCCAAATCAATTAATGGAAAGTGTTTTTAGTCTTCAACTTAGAATAGACTTTTCCTTGCTCTCAGGAGGGAGTTGGTCCACTTTGGGGTCAAGGTGAGCATCATTGAACCCGGGTTTTTTAAGACACAGGTAACAGACCTGGGCATAATTGAAGGTGATCTGAAGAAACGCTGGAGGAATCTACCAGAAGATGTGATCAAGGCTTATGGAGACTCATACTTGGAGAACTGTGAGTTGCTTTTCAGACAGTTCTTGCAATGACTCGATCCAGAGAATACTTCTGTGTCCCTACAAATTTACATTTTGTTCAATTACACATAGCCTTTTTCTTGCACAATACTAACATTTTCAATGCATGCTTCATTAATGCTTTTACTGCTTTTCTTGAGCATTGAAAGGAATGTAGACATGGTTCAGAAAATTAATAAAACAATACACAGAGATTGATACATTTGTAGGACTTTTTGTCCTCTTCATGAACGTCATATCTATTTCGAGTCCTATTTGCACCCAAACCTATAATATCCATGTAAGGCTTCTTTTATTTTATACGAGGACACATTTGAAAGTTATTCGATGTGGGCTTGTTGTAGCTTCTTATCCCAAAATTAAATACTAAAATGGTATGCAGACAGTTAGTGTTTTCATTATTTCTTTCGATGTTCCCTGCAGATCTGAAGTTGCAGGTGTTCTCCTCGGATATTCTGGCCTCAAGTGATCTTTCTAAAGTCACTTCCTGTATGCAGCACGCACTCTCTGCTTGTCATCCTCGATCACGATATGCTACTGGCTGGGATGCCAAGTTTCTATGGATCCCCCTCTCATATTTGCCCACATGTGTGGTGGACATCTTAACTAATTCCATGCTGCCCCCTGCAAGGTCCAGCTGAGTGGTTAAGATGCATCAAACCAAGCTTAACTTCGGCTGAGTTCCATTTCTCCAACCCCTTTACAAACTACTGTTACTTGCCTACATAAGACAAGACGTAAAAACTAACATAACAGTTTTCATAATTTTAAGTATTTAGAAACAAAGGTAGATAAATAAAAGGAACTTTCTTCTTTCAGCATCTCTACACAGGAGCCTGAAAACAACTCTCAGAGGAGCTGATTAAACAATGGCTGTTGAGCATTGTGGTTTAGGGAAAAGACACAGAAAGCAGTCTCAGATATTTAAGCTCCCAGTTTCAACTATGAGGAACATTTTGCAGAATTGGAAGACCAGAGGCAAAGTTATAGTTAAGGTCTGAAATGGCAGACCAAGAAAAAATAGGTGTAGGAGGATGAGAACAGTCACAGACAACCCACAGACCAGCTCAGAAGACTGTAATGTGGCTATAGATGGTGTTATTGTGCATTGTTTAACTTTTCAGTGCACTTTCAAGAAATAACTCTTGCACACCTTCCATAAATCATTATCTTTATTTCACTTCTCAAAAATCACTGAGGTGGTCTCCTGTATGAAATAGTTAACTGAAATGTCTTGTCTAAAAATTTACAGAGGAGCTAAAACCTTTGCATACCACTAGGCATAAAATTACAATGCAATTTAAAAATAGAGTTTAAAAATAACAGAATAACTGATGAAAACAGTGTTACGCAGCAGTCTTTGTAATGCAACAAAAATCTGGGGGTGTTAGTCCTTCGCCTTTCTCCAAAAACTATTTGGGACACCCCTTCACCTCAAATGAACGTGGAAAACAGAGGGGGAAGGGCGAAGGGCTAGAAATGGAACTGAGCCCAAGATTTCCCCTCAGTGTACTGAAGCGATAATTGGCAAAAGTGGTCTTTATTTTCTCTAACACTATCTTTGTGAGTACTAACGGCTTTTACAACCATAAACTCTCTTGAATACCATCAAAATCTATAATAAAAAACAGAACACTTGGCAAACTTTTCTTGTGGGGCTGCAGCCTTGCGCATTTTAGTCACTTCAAGCACCAGTCTAGTTGCAAACAAGCCAAGAGGACTAAATGATGTGTTTCGTGAAGGTTGATGCGAAACTCTGCTTGGTAGCAGCCCTCCAGGAACAACTTCTGCCCTGTTTTGTTAATGTAAAGTAAATGTTACACTCACTGTATAGTGTTTTCATTATTTCTCTCGATGTTTCCTGCAGATTTGAAGTTGCAGGCATTCTCCATGAATCTTCTGACGACAAGCGATCTTTCGAAAGTCACTTCCTGTATGCAGCACGCACTCTCTGTTTGTCATCCTCGAACACGATATTCTGCTGGTTGGGATGCCAAGTTTCTATGGATCCCTCTCTCGTATCTGCCTGCATGTGCGGCAGACATCTTAATTAATGCCCTGCTGCCCTCTGTGAGGCCCAGCTAAGTGGTCAAACAAAGCTTCACTAAGCTCTTCATTACTGGAAGCATCAAGAGTGTACAGAGATAATGTCTTTAAACGAAATCATTACAATCTTTGTTGATCAGGATGTATTATAATTGTCTCTGATACTGTTAGAAATAATTGCAATTTTCTTGTATAAACATTATTCCTGATACAAGTACCTTGGAAACAACACTATTTGTAAAGGTTCTCTTCAAATTGTATCCTAATTAAAACACTTGAGAAAAATTTACTCATTAAAAAAAACAAACAAACATTCAACACATGGTTATTATAAATGGTAAGAACAAAATTGATTGAAAATCTGCTGACAACTGATGGTACTTCCTGTCTGTTCTCTTGTAGCTTTTCAGTTTGTGCATGCATTTATCTCTGTGCCATGGCTAAATTTGTAAGAAAGCGGCAGAGACCTATATGGGATTTCTTTGAATACTACAAAAAAGCAAGTGTATTTCGCTGGCGACATACACCATATGAGGAGCAGTTCTTAAAGAATCTTGATATTGAATGAGGTTTCAAAGCTTTTTTTTTTCTGTTGCTATTGGGGTTGTTGCAACTTCAGCTAGCCACCTGAAAGCTCTGGACCGAAGCTTTATTTCCTGCACAATCTGCCTACCATTACCAATGCCCTTTTGTAGTTCCTTCAGCCATTGAATAGCAATAAAAATCTAAATAGTTATTGAACCTTGTTGATTTTTATATCTTGGGGCAATCTTTATTTCTTTCACAGCCCTGCAGTTTAGCTGAAACTTAACCAAACACAGCTGGTGTACCTCATTAAATCCCTTGGGCTGTTTGCAAGCTTCAAGTCTAGGTGTGTTAGCAGGTTTGAAGTAAATTGAGCCTTCCTGTTGTGTTTGACACCCCTGCCTTGAGGCTTGTTTGGCAGCAGGTCCGAAAGTCGTTAAAGCAGCTGCAAGAATGCCACACTATTCATGTATACATGAATTGAATTCAAGAGGTGCTTTCTTTAGCAAACATTCTTTTTCACACGAAAGTTATAGACTATCCTTATGCAAACATACAAATGCACTCACATTTCCAAGCAGCACGATTATGAATTTGTACTTAGAAGGCAGTTTTTCTACAGCTCTCATCATCTTCATTCTTCCAAACCATCAATGGAAGTGTAATTTGAGAGAGACTTGAGTATAACTTGAGAGCTTCTCACTAACAAGCTTCACCAGTCTCCACTAATTAGCCACACACATCTTTAGTAATTAAGCAGCTCATGAATGGCTTCTGAATGGAAAAAACAACAGTTTCAGAACTTTAGAAGTTAAAGGAAAACATAAGCTAGGTCTGATTTAACAGGAAATAAATGCAGAATAATTGTGTTTTTATATGAAACATTGAAAGCTATTAACTTTTAAAATTATTTAAGTTCATAGAGACATGTTTTATATGTTATTATATACATTTAGTATCATTGAATCATGTCTAGTTATTACAAATATTTGAATTATTTAATAATGTTTTTAGGCATATTTATAGCAGAAAAAACATTTTATATAAATAGCAATAAAAACTCACATGTCCCTTCTTTAAAAAACGATTTATTCGATTTTCTTCACAGCAGTATGAATTTCCACTCGTCACACATATGTTTAACAAAACAAATTATATTCATCTTTCGTATATTTAATACAAAATTGTGTAATATGAATATATAGACTCTCCTGCAATTTTCATAAAAGAAAGAAATTAAAAACCTTTAGAGTCTAAATCACCTTCAATGCATTAGAATAAATTTCAAGTATAATTTCTAACATATAAACCAAAGTTCAAATTCAATGTATTATTCATGGAATTATTGTATTTTCATACAATATTTACTAAGAGCCCCACTGTCTGGATCCTAGTTTTGGAGTATTTTTCCAGTCTGATTTATTTATTAGTCATAATGTCGATGGTATACAGAAAAGCTTATTCTGTATTTCATATTTCTCACGATACATACTGAGCAGAAAAAAGTCAAATTCATCAAATACTTAAAAATTTCAGACAAATTTCATTGAAGTAAATGATTAACATTCCATAGAGATTTGCATGGAAGTGCCAATGTTTTTTTTTTGTTTTTTTTTTACCACTAGAGGTCACAGAGGAACCATTTTGACGAATTGGAATTTTTCATTTTGTTTAATCTGGGTCTTTGCTGTATGTGGCTGTGACACAAGAAGAAATAGCTTGACTTGATCTACCTGCTTCGGTTCCTGCTCTGGTTCATCACAAAAGCATCATGACCCCATCGCCATGCAGCAGAAATACTGAGTGATTATGTCAGATGTCCAAGGCATATAACTTATCTGTGTTCAATAATTAAATCCTCTTCCATAGCCAATTCTGAGGGTGTGCTTGTGACAGGCGTGCATCTAGAAAAGTCAGTAACCTTCGATGCTCTTCTATAGTTAAGTGCATCTCTGCAAGAGATCTACCACTACATACTTCTGGAAAAGTACTGTTCTTTTAAAATTTACCAATGAGATGATGCTTAATTTTTTATATGATTTGCTTCCCTGCCTTTGTTGTGTTTTAAAAGGGTCGTGAACTGATTCCTACATTTACAAAAAAATAAAATGAGCTGTAGGCATTTTCTCTCCCTTATATCTGCATAATCTGTCTGAAAGGTTGCTAACTGGATTCACAGAACTGTTTTGAGCTCTGCTCTCTGATTGGCTGAGATTTGCATATTCATGTACACTTTGGCGTCAAGCCCTGTGTGTCTGATAAAGAGCACAAGTAAAAATAAACAAACTCTATGAGACTGTCAATCTACAGCCATGAAACGTGCAGAAAAGCTCATTCTTTAGAGCAGATGTCTCTCTGATGCTCGTTTTGGCAAAAGCTTATAAAAGTGTATTATAATTGAAAACAAGTCTACAGACTACAGTGAGTTAACTCTAAATCTCACTTGTGCTTGTAAAACAATTATCGGTATAATGAGCATTTTGCACTTCCTGGCACTGAGCATCTCCTGATATTTATTGGAGCCATTTTTAGAAGCTTCATTTCAGTGTTGGCTTTTTGTTACTGTGCTTCTCAGCACTCTGACAGGATAAGGTTAGATGGACGTGTGTTGGGAAAAATAAAATTTCGCTGTCAAAGCCTTAGCTTTATGGCTAACTTTACTCATTTTGCCTCGGCAGTTTTAACACTGAACCAGTTTCAGTGAATTAAATTTGTAAAGGTTGTGTTTTAATTTCTGTTTTTTACATTTTCGGCAGATATCATGATAAATATCGTCATGTGTATCGTATCGTAACCAGTGTGTTTTGTTCTACACCCCCTACTGGTTACCCAAATTATGGTACCTGTGTGTTTTGAAAATGTGACCTTTATTGTTAAAATCTACTGTAGTGCACCCACAGTCTATGAGTATAGTACAACCACAACAGCAGGTTATACATGGTGAAGAGTAGACCTACATAAACCCTTCACCACTGTTAAATGCAACAGAGTCTGTTAAAATTAGGTGTTTATAAAACTCAGATAGTCTTACGCTGGGGCAGTTTTTATGTAGGTCTGTACCATTGACACCAGTAGTGTTGATTTGACACTGTGGATTTAGCTGTGAACTAGGGTTCTCTGAGCATTACCAGAAAATAAAAAGCAGCTGCATGTTTAATTAATCTTCATTATTTCAAGTATATTTTTACAGAGACATCTTTTTTGAAGTATAGATGACATTTTTATAGAACATTCCTTAAAAGCACTCAGTAGATCTTCATGTAAGACATATTTATATTTTATTCATATATTCATTCTTTTTCCTTCCATCTGGCCATTTGAAACATGAGGTATACAGTATGTACAGAATAAATGCAGGCGAATCAAAATTTCTCATTTAAGAATAACCAGATGAAATGGCAAAGTGTCAGCTGGCTCTCAAAGCACTTTTACGATAGGCGATTGGCATATTTGAGTGTGCGAATCTCCAGTTATGAGTCATAATCTATTCTTAATAACATCCAACAAAATCTTTTCAATTTACAAATGTACAAAATATTCTCCTTCAGCAGCATCAGTGCAAAGATATACAAATAAGACATTACAAATATAATAATATTCATAAAAAACGAATCACACAACATGAGTTGGCATACAACGTATGGGAAGGCAGACTCGTCTCTGTCAGCTATACAAACATCTCATCTATAGCTTACTTTGTTCAAAAATAATCTTATATTGATTTCTGTCGCTTGCAGGCTGCATATAAAAATAGATTCTGTGCAAAGGGCTGTTCTTTGTATTTTCCCGTGCGTGTGCTCAGTGTTTGCTCATATCTCACTGTCCTCTTTCACCAGATTGGCTGTGTCTCTGAAAGTGTCCTCGGTGGGGGAAAACATGCTGAGTTTCTCTCGTTTCAGAGGTTTGGGAGGAACAGGGATGGAGGAAGAGCTGGTGTCTACTGCTGCAGGAGTCTGTTCCTCCTGCATCTGAATCACAGAAATGAGCAAAATCATTAGCAATTCCTTCCATAATATTTCACCAAGATTACAGTTGTGCTCATAAGTTTACATCAATAAATTTTATGTTGATTTCCTAATAGCAAAAGTAAGGTTTGAAAAGATCTTCCTATCACTGGTCTCTCACCTCAGAATACGTCGGATTTTCAAATGTTGTGCTTGGCTTCAGTTTTCTTTTAAAGAAACTCCACTTCGACTCCTGAAAAATAATTAAAAAAAAGAGAATAAATAATGCAAAATGGAAGGAAAATAATAATAAATAGAGAAAAGGCCTCTGCACACTGACTAGAACCCTGCATGAAGATGATGTTAGCGGGACAATAGATTCACTCCGTGTCAAACGGGGAAACGGGAAAGAAGACGATGACAGACCAAAGAACAGCGTTTTTTTACTGTTGGGGGCCGACAAAAATGTGGAGAAAAGATAGGATTTGTGGCGCGCTATTTCTTTCCTGTTTCCTGTGAGAAGTCTCTACGAAATGTGGGATGAGCGCCATCTAGTGGCTCTTTTACTTCCTCAAGAGTGCCAGCTACCATTGGTTGTTCTCCTTGTGAAGACCGGATCCAATATTGCAATCCAAAATGTCCCAGATGTGTCATTTGGTCAGATGTGTGAGCTCTACGGTTTCCGATCAAGAAGAGTTCTCGCACAAAACTTCGTATCGAAAATTCAGATCATGTAAAGAGGCCTTTAGACTCGAAAATAGCTGGAGCCAGCTCTGACACACATAATAAATAGAATACACATAAATTTAATAACAACAGACCGGTGTGTTTATAGGTTCGACAGGTCCTTTCTTCACCTCCACTGTGTCCTCACGAGCGTGGTACGTGGGGTTTGAGAAGTTATTCTCCACCTGATCAGTGCTAACGTTCACTGTGACCTAAAGGAAGCAAAGAAACATCAAAGTGAAGACCTTCAGTTTGATTTACATGGACAATGTTTTGTGGGAGAAAAAAAAAATCACCTGTGTTGCATGAATCACTGCAGGGTCACCAGATGTGCCAACTGCGGTCGAGTACAGAGGATTCTCAAACGTGATTGGCTGCCTTCCAGAGTCTGCAAAATTCTCATCCTATTGACAGAAAATATCAATCTGAGATTCCCATATCTTTCCACGTTGGAAGTAGGAGAATTTGCACTTTAAATTCCTTTGAAAGTGCTGTGTAAGTAAGACCATGGGTTAAGAACACAATAAAAAAGGACAAATTTGACAGATTTGAGTGTCTTTAATCAAAATATCTAAAATATTTATACTCTTGTATATTCATTAATGATGTTAGATGCAGACCTTTCTGCACAATGCAACAGTGTCAGGGTACTCAAAAACATTTATGATATTTTATAATATTCAAAAGCCATATTATGTTTCCTTCTGTGCTTGTGCAAGTTTTCTCAGGACAGTTCTCTTCACTCCAAAATTAAATAAACCTGTCAGGGGCATTGGTGTCTAAACTACCCATAAAAGGGAATGCGGGAGTTAACTGTAATGGAAAACATTGAGGAAGTTTGATTGCTGTATTTGGACAATGAAACAGAAACTTTGGTAAGTATGGTTTACCAGCTGCATGGCTCTGTCAATGAAGGACACGCCCAGAGTATGCGGCTCAAAATCCATGGTCACATTCTCTCCGGAGTGAAAGGAAACTCCATTCCCAGTGTCTCCAGATTTCACTAAACTGCTCAGACTGCGCGCACACACACACACACACACACACACACACACAATTCCTCAATAATGCACAGATGCTTTTATATTACAAAATCACAAATAACACAGACACATTATTTATTTATTTATTTTATATATTATTTAGGCTCTCAGTGAAAATCATTCTAAAAAAGGACAGATTAACAATATTTATTAGGTAAATCACAGAGAGTCACTAATATAAGTCTAATAATCATAAAATAGCTCTTTAACAGACAAATAAGTTACCACTTCATGTTAATACGTTTTGCTAAAATGTGAAGCTGTAATCAGCTTGGTACCTGGGTAGTTTGGGCATCGATGGGATAAGGGATCCAGTTCTCCTGTAGTTTAGGAAAACTCCCACCATAAGAGCTCCGGTGACCAGAATAATGACCACTGCTAATAGCACCGTCACCGCTACAAACCGAGCACATAAAAACCACATTTATAGACTTAATACAGGTAACTCACAACTTTATTTTAAGTATGCTATATACAATACTCTGATTTTTTTTAAATAATAAAAATATGTCAAAAATTTCCCATTGAAATCAATGGTGGAGGGAAGCTGAATCCAAAAACACATTGACGAGTGGATTCGCTCTTCTGCGTGGGATGTGGGTGTTTTAATACACACACTTCTTAGTTTGAAAGTTCAACTCAGTTTTCAGGTTTCCATTAGTTTCATTGTCTCTGCTTCTTTATATTGAGGCCCACATCTCAAATTTTTCTGACGATTACTCAAAAGTTATTAAAGTTAAAGTTGACAGATTGAGATTGCCAGCTATCAGCACATATGCATTTCCTCCAGAAAATGCCAAGTAGTCTTGATCGTTTCTGATTAAAGCCATTTCCTCGTGACTGAGAAAATGCGATAAATGGACGATGATTCTGTATATATTCACTGTTAGTTACATATAGCAAAACATATGTCTCATTAGATATGATGGTCTGGAAGTAGGGGATACCACACTCCACAGAATTTTATACAATTGCAGTTCCTTTCTTGGCCACAAATCTACATAATCTTCCTTTAAATATGACAATGCAATCGGAATGCGCTTACCTGTTCCAGCCGGTGCAGCTCTGGATTTGCCCATTTCACAGAAACTACCAGAATAACCATACGGACACCTGAAATGGAAAGAATTTGAAATATTCAAATCATGATGCTACATATTTTTAAAATTCCCACGAGCCCGCAAATAAAACTTTACAAAATTTTCCAACCTAGCTCCCAGATTATGGAGCAGTGTTTGCACTCACTTGCACTTGGGCTGGCCGCCCTCATCAGTGAAGCATGTTCCTCCATTCATACATCTGCATGCAAGAGGCATGGACACCTCTGCTTCAATGGCTGCATGCACACCCCGGTAAAAAACACAGACACAACACATAAACATGCAGCTCCATTCATTAGGACATTATAAAATTGCTTAAGGTATATATGTTTGCTTATTATGTAAAGAGACAATATGCGTTTATCGGTTTCCTGTTTTGTGCAGCTAAAAGTTTAATATGCACACTGCTTAAAACAACAGTCACCAAAAGATTTTTGAAGAGCAAATTTGCAACAGAATGCAATGTTTGAAGAGTTTCACCAACAGAGCCTTTAAATGAGGACAAAGTATAGAAATAAGCCACATCTTCCCTATATAAGCCTTATTTTCAGTCTTTAAAATGTCTCTTCCTATTCAATTATTTAGAAAAAATGTTATAAGAATTTATACAGAGGTCAAAAATCAATAGTAATTTCAGAAAGCTCCTTGAGCTAAAAATATAGAGTTTTAAGTGGAAAAAGTGGTCCTTCGGGGTGGATAAAGGCTCTCTCTGTAATCACTTCTGAGCATGTGCAGACTCCTATTCACAGTCCGTGCTCAAATCCCACTAATTTGGGGCTCAAGACAGGACGTGTAATCCACAAATAGTCTATGGGTGTCACTCCTGGACAATAAAAAAATGCCAAAACATGGCTAAAGTTGAGGAAAAACTGAAACCGAACATGTTTTATAACCTTTGGGGTTACTTGCATCTTTGTTTGTTTCAATGACATGGCTCTCTCTCTTTTTATGTTCATCTCTCACCGGCATCACACTGGTTTTTGTTGAAAGCGAGGAGTGTTGATCCCTGGGGGCATGCACAGGTAAATCCGTCCGGCCGTAACAGGCACAGGTGACTGCAGGAGTCCTTACAGGGGTTCAGCACTGAAAAGGTTAAAAACCGACATCAACTGAATCAGTTCAGTACAGTAGAGCAACGTTTCACATAGACAGTGAATAAAATTAATAACAATAATGGGAAACAGTATGGACTTCATAAACACATTTTAGGGGGAATGAGGTGTCTTTCCAAGACAAGACTTGTTGCATATTGAGGATGTTACATTTCGGTATGGTTTGCAACAAACTCTGGAGTGGTTTGGTTTTGGTGGGAACACGCAATATTTGAGACACTTGGTTTAAAGTCAGTTTCACCTAAACCACATAAGGGCATATCTGACCTGAGTGGTTGTGTCTGTGCTCCTGGTAGATCCGTACTTGCGTCAGCCAGGGGTTGATGGTCAACACCTTCACCTTGTCTCCTTTCCCAAACTTGTCTTTCTTCCACACTTCACCCTTCTCTTTAGTCGTCCAATACACGTGGCCCTCAAACACATCCAGGCTGTAGGGGTGGCCGATGTCTTCAAGAACAACATCAAGGTTTACAATTTATCAATATTTGATCCTTTTCATCATTTTTTTCATAGATGCTGGGTTGACTGAGGTGTTGTCACTACTGGGAGCACAAAAAGTGGATAGAAGTTCCTAGATGATGTCATAGTTAATGTTCATATATATATATATATATATATATATATATATATATATATATATATATATATATATATATATATATATATATATATATAACCATTTCACGTACATGAAATAGAATTTTATTCGTATCTCTACTCTAATCAATGCAGCAGAAGAAAGGTTTTATGCAAACATAAAGTGTATGCCCCAGTAAAAGTTATATATACATTACAAATGCATATAATAGCTAGGTGGCCAAAGCTTGTGCTCAAACTTTGAAGTTGGCTCATATAAGTGGCATTTAAAAGTATTTTTATAAGCAAAAAAGGAATGGTTGCCAAGGTGGAATTTTGGTTGCTATGGAGAAGTCTCTGACATCATACGAAGATCGCCATGTCAATATGAGTGATATAAACAAACTCTCAAGTCTCGATGATTTTCCTTAGCTGAGATAGTGATGTGCCAAATTGGTTGCTATGGTAAACAGTCAGGTTGCTATGGCGATGTCAGTGACATAATATAAGGTTTAATTTGTTACTATAAGTTATATAAACCAAAATATGGATGCTAGGGTGAACATTTTTTGTCATATTTTTTTTTTATTTGTCAGTCTAGGAAGTCTAGGAAGAGATGCGTTTAGATTTTTTTTGTCCAAGCCAACATAATAAATTGGCAGATAAAAGTTTAATTGTTTTCAATAATAATAAAAACAGCAAGGGATGAAGTAAATATAAGATTTAAAAAGGGATGTCACAAGTCTGATTTTAAAGCATTGAATAAATTAAGAGTTCAATATCCAATTTTAAATCTGTTTACATTCTGCAAATTTGGTTTCACCATTTGGCTGCTCCTTGAGAAGAGTCAGAACGATCATATCAAATTCTCTAAAAGTCTTCAGCAGTTCTAGAAAAAGACTCCAGTCACTAATTCTAGAAGAAAAGTCAGCATGTTGGCATTGAAGGTTTAGTGGAGAATTGTTAGAATCAAAAAAGAAAAGCAGCTGTTGACCGATTATCTATTTTAACCAATGGGTCTCACCTCCCGAAATAATGTTCTGTCGGTCTGATCCATCCACTTTCATGGACTCGATGATGTTCTCTTTAGAGTCGCACCAGTAAATGCGGTTTTCATTCAGGTAGTCTAAAGCTAGTCCTGTGGGCCAGCCCAGATCTTCTTCTAACAGCACCTCTCTGTTCTGGCCATCCATCCAGGCTGTTTCGATCCTGGGCTTTCTCCCCCAGTCTGTCCAGAACATCTTACTGCAAAAGTTTAAACGCATTCAGTTTGAAATCCATCGTTCCCAGCACTTCAGTCTAAAAGATTGAATCACAAGTGATCTCAACATTTCCCATTTATTCGTACCCGAGAGCGGGGTTGACCACGATGGCAGCCGGCTGATCTAGATCAGTGTGAATCAACCACTTCCTATAACGCCCGTCCAGTTTGGCTACCTCGATTCTGTTGGTGCCAGCATCAGTCCAGTAGATGTGGCTGATGAAAAACATACACACAGCAGGATTTCATCACACATTCAGATGATACGAAGCAGAAACAAAGAGGATCCACGGCTTCACCCACCGGCCAATCCAGTCCACAGCAATGCCATCCGGGTTGGAGATGTACCGGAGGTTCAGGTCCAGCTCCTTCACAGGGTTATTGCCATGGTCGTCAAACGTGGTCATGTAGGCTCTTTTAATAGAGCCAAACTCAGAGCCACGGCCCAGAACCGTCCAGTACACCACACCTGGAAGAAACGTTTACAGTTCACAATTTGTTCTAATAAACTTCATAGTGATATTCTATTTTAAAATTGCACAAAATTTGCATTTCCTGTTTGTTTGAAATTCAGCTCCTCTCTCCCATTGATTTCAATAGGAAATACTGTAAAGGTCCAAAATTCTGCTACAGAACTAAAAAATGCCCCCCCATGACGCCGCACTGATTCCTGATACATGACCGTGTACGAAAACAATAAAAGAATGCTGAACAGGGCTTTTCAATTTATGCTTCAATTTATGTCACTATAGCCTATAGAAACCAACCACTGTGTCATTTACCAAAGATGAGATAGATTTAGAAAAATTGGTAAACAGTTTGGTTGCTAGGGAGCCAAATATTTTAATTTGTTGCATAAAATGAACATAAAATCTTCGCACTTATTTTTATAGGTGATTGTAAATCAAAGGTAAATATTTACCCCTTTCCTTTTCTACTTTTGCCCAGTGCTTGGTATGTTCTTGCACAGACAAAAAAAACCTCCAAACTGTGTGGTCCGTTTGAGGTTTCTATGAGGTTCTCAGTTTGAGTTACAGTTTGACCCCATGTTCTTTTAGTGCTACCAGTTTGAAGGATATTGCAGGCTGTGGGACTAATAGTAACACAAGTAAATACTGTACCATTGCTTTATATAAAATTATGAAATTTAGTCCTACTAAGTCCAAGGCCCTCCGGGTCCCAGAGGTAATCCAAAGCCTGGATGTGCTCAGCGTTATCCACATAGTCGGAATACTGCGCCGAAGAAAGATTGAATCGACGGATCCGTACATTATCAGGCAAAAGCAGCACTGGAGGATTCCCTGATAGGAAAAAAATAAAAACCTCAAATAAGTGTTGTTTTTAACCATTAACACAACCTCTAAATTAGAAGTGTATGATAAAATCTCTAAATTCTTGGTTAGGGTCACAGGGTTCTGCTGGTGCAGACATTGGGCAGGTCACGAGCTAATCACATGGTCAAGAAATAAAAAAAAATATCACAGATGAACAAAAAAGAATATTGTCTCACCCTGAGCAGCACATTCTACTCCAGGCTGTTCTCCAACAGAGCGAAAGCCTTCAGCACAGAAACACTCAAAACTGCCCTTAGTGTTTCTGCAGAGCTGCGGACACGAGCCGTAAATCTCGCACTCATCCACATCTGAGGAAGGAGAAGAAATGTACATGAGAGGAAAAGATGTACAGTAAAAATGTGTAGGGTCGCTTTTCTGAATAGAGATTTAACCTAACAACCTGAAAAATTATATAAAAATTTTCTTGAAGATATTATTCCTTTATTAAGATGGCTTTTACACTGTTTTCTTTTTCCAGCTCTATCGAATGTAGACCAAAATGCTTTTAGTTCAATTTGGTGGAATTTAGTTATCATAAAATGGAGTATAATGCAGTGTAATGTGCTTTAAAGTGACCTACTTATTGAGAAATGACATTTTTTTAAAGCTGTAAGCAACCTTAACCTTAAGATGTCTATGCACGCACCGGTGCCAGTTAAAGTAACTGAAGTAAGCAGAAATGCCTCGACCCAACTATTATTTAATTCGATATACAAGTATAAAATTTAGGTTAATGAAAGGTCATTGGCCTTGATAGTTTTGGTTTTAAATGAACATTCCAAGAGTTATGACTTAATTTGCAAGGTAATTAAAATAAAAACGCGAGTCAAATTGGTGCCATCAGTGCCAACTAGTGGTGAAAAGAAGGGAAGTACAAGACCTGTGATGTGGCCGGTGTTTTTCAAAGTTCGGGTTTGGAAAAGTGTATAATGTTAAAGGAGAGGTTTTTTTTTTTTTTACACAATTTACGACCTTGATTACTGTTCCCAAATTTTAAGATTTGGAAACAGAAAAAAACAATCTCAAAATGTAATAATGTGAATTCTTTCTAAAATTTCGGGTTTGTAGTGGAATTATTGTGTAATGTAATGAACAAATATTTGAAAAAAAAAATAGTGGCCCCTGACCTCCAAGGGTTAAAGGTGTCAAAATAATCTTTTCAAAGGAAAATTCTGCAAAAGTTTTGTACAAAAGATTTGTAATCATATTAAAGACAGGCAGACAAGATAACAAGGAGAAAGAATATAAACTAATAGTGAGTTCAGCTCGTTATGAACCTGTTTCTGGCTTCTTTCGAGATCTTTTATTAAAGCAAGCTTTCAGATAACAAACCATCGCATGTATTCTTGTCCTCGGGGTGTGCTTTGTATCCGGGTTTGCAAGAACAAATGAAGCCTCCACTTGACAGATCCGTGCAGTTGTGCTCACACAGGTTTTCGCTGCAGGAGCGTCCGTGACCGTAGTCTAACAAAGAGAGACAAAGACACAACAGACTAATTTAAAAAGAGTCTTTTTGGTGAACATTTTACATTGTATAGCGGCTGTGAACTCTTTTATCTCTGTAATAAAGCCCAACGCAACACAGAGGGAAACAGTTTTCCATGCTTTTATGCACCGCTCCCATTAGCAGCCACTGTTTGTGCTTTAATCAATTACTTTAAAGTCTTTTAATGTGGATTTCACTTTTCAGTGTTTTATCGCTATTGTAAAAATCACATTGCACAAAACATACTGTAATGCCACACATATTTTTAAAAGACTGGAGAAGTCAAGGATTTTAACTGGCTAAAATATTTCCAAAGACAGACACATTTTATTTATTTCTGAGTTTGAAAAATCTTTTATTTTGCACGCGTACCAATCTCTTAAATGTTTCCCACAAGCCAGTAAAGTTAAGAAAAAAACAGATGTAAATGTGTAAATAAACCATATCAAGAGGACCATTCCGTAAACAGAAATGCTTGCATTAAACCGGTACACGGTGTCAAAAAGGTTGGGGACCGCTGGAATAACTGATCCGTGATTTCATTCTTGTGTTTTTTTCCAAACTTGTATTGAAAGGATCTGAAAAATGAATAAATGTACTTTAATAATTCAAATGAAACTCACAGCAACCGAGCTCATCGGTCTGATCCTCACAGTCATCGTAGTCATCACAGGCGTACTGCAGAGGAATGCACTGACTGTTCCCACACTTATACTCGTCTGGAGAGCAGGGTCCGTTTGTAGGAGTTACACCTGAACAAACATCCACAAAAAATGAACAATGTAAGACAATCTACAGAAGATAAACTGTCCCAGTTCAGCTGCATTCATTGAAGATCATTGAAGACTTGTGGTCAGTATACACTCTCGTAAACAATAAACAAAGCTGTTTGTGGCGATGCTAAGCTGGAAGTTCTAAATAATACCAAATTCAGTTTTTTTAGCCAAAAATGTAGCCCAAAAAATCTGGCAATGTGATTTGTAGCAGTAAAAATATCTTGCTGACAACCAATGCTGGTGGATGTTAAACATAGACAAAATCTCTCAAAACAAGTGTTTTCAAGCTGTTGAGAAACTACGTTGTCTAAAACAGAATTCCTTTTATAAAAGCCCTACATTTTGTATGTATAGAATAAAACATTTTAAAACTAGCTTTTAAAATAATCTTAGAACAAGAAAAACTAGATTTCTCTTTTCAAATGAAGTAAATCACAAATTGCAATGAAAAACTGATTTGAAACAAGAACGTTCCTAAATCTTTGACATAGGAACTGAAAACTAGAAATCTCTTCCTGGTTTTAAGATTCTTTTTCACAAGCATTTTATTCTTGTTTCAAGAAATCCTACCTATAATTTGCTCAATTTGAACTATATTTAAGGATTTGTTTTATTAGAACTTAACATTGATTTCTTAAAATCAGACGCTCGTAATATTCCTGGTGTTAGAATATTCATTAATTTAATCATTTTCCAACCCGTTTATTCCCGTTTTGGGCTCACCGGGGTCTCCAGCGCACATTGGGCGAGAGGCGGGGGTACACAAAATCATACGTTTGCTTTAAAAAATGTTTTTATTAAGCAAATAAATTATAAGAATAAACATTTGGTTCTTCTCAAAAAAACAAAAATAAAGTAATATTTTCTCAAAATAGGTTAAATAAGCCATACCCTAAATGTCTAAACTAGGCAATTCTTCTTAAAATTAAAAGAAAAGGATTTTTATTCTAAACTTAACCTTTTTCAGCTTTGCTTAGACTTCCGTTTTTGACGTGTAGGACCATAGTGACAAGCTATAGTAAATTTTATATATATATATATATATATATATATATATATATATAAATTTTATATATATATATATATATATAGTAAAAATAACTCACAGTGCTCTGCCCTTTCATCAGTTCCATCACCGCAGTCATCGATACCATTGCAGAGTTCGTGGCTGTAGATGCAGCGCATGTTATCACAGTGGAAGCGAAAAGGAGGATCACAGGAGACGTCCACTGTGAAGACAAGAGACAATGAAAAGGAGAGATGGGAGGAGAGTTATACATAACAGAGAGATAAAGAAATTGATGAATAGATGAATGCTCTGTGATGAATGATGGAAAAATGAAGGAATGGTTGTATGGATGGATGGACTGACGTAGTACTGGGCATCGTTTCAGGAGTTCCGCCATCTGGCCTTGCTTTAAGTTCATGAACATGTGCGGCAGGTTCGGATGTGTGGTGGAAGAAGGTGAGAGCATTGAATCTGAATTAGACTGAGTCAAAGAGCAGAGGGATTGGACCAGTCTATGATGACATGGGTTAATGGAATCACTGGGCACAGACTAACTCCTCCCGGAGAATGTTACTATCTGTAATGGAGATGAAGAAGGGACAGAAGAAGAGCTAGGTGGGATGATAAGAGGATGGTAGGGAGGAGGAGTCTCACAGCAGAGGTGCAGCTCCTCGTCAGAGTCGTCTCCACAGTCGTTGTCCCCATCACAGACCCAATGCTGCTGCACACACACGTGGTTCTTGCACTCAAACAGGAAGGGGGGGCAGTAGGTGCTGTTAGGGTACCTTGTGGCTGAAACATACACATAATCGTACTCAGAGTAAAGCTTTCTCATAATATGCAAATGACAAAAGTGATTCATTGAAAGAATTAAAAATCCTTAAAGTAATGTACTCTATTCAGAGAACATTAGGTCCCTCTCTATATAGAGTTAAACTGACTCTGATAAGAGTTATTTAATCATCTATTTAATTTATAGATTATTAAATAAATTAAATAGTTTTTTTAATTTATGCGTTCACTTTTTCTAAATCTGTGAATAAAAATTCAGTTTTTCAGTTGTGTTTGCCTTCTCTTTCTGTATAATCACTAACAATAAAAATCCTAAATATTCTTAGCAATTAATTACTCTGCCAATAATTTTTGACTCCATTCAGAGAGGGACTAAATGTTCTCTGAATAGAGTGAATTTTACTCCTGTGCATTTTCCTATGTAGAGCTTTTCACATTTGCAACATTTGGATAAAAAAGCCATTTGGACCGTTTCCTCCCAATAAAATCTACCCGTTTTGTACTTTTTGAATAAAAATTAGTAGATTTTGACACAATTTTTTTTGAGTTTGAAGTTGGATGAACATTTTTTTGTGGATCTGAACCAGATGCACGTCATTAGTGGAAATGTACAACGACCTCTTCTATAGGAAAAAGTTGTGTGCGGTTGGTTCTACTTTTTCTTTGTTTTTTGTTTTTTTTTTTATACAAAGTATAGTTAAAATTATTTTTAGTTTTTGATTTACTTAAACTTAATTAAAGTATATTTTAAGAAGGGGTTTGAATATAATTTACGACAAAATTTATGCAGAAGATACTGCTTGACAATATTTTCTGTAGTGTCCATTGAAAATTCAATAAGACAAATCTGCAACAAACTATTTAAAACTGCAAATTAACAAATTAAATTGTATTATGTAACATTAATTCGAAAAGATTCTGAAAGTAAGGTTTAAGATGATTTAACAGAAATTGCTGCTTTATGTAATTTAAACATTAGATTTGAATCAGCTAAACACACAATGCTCTGAGAAAAAAGAAACAAAGAAGAGATGGGAAAGGAGGTGAAAAGGAAGGAGTGCAGAGAGGACACCCTTTCTTTAAGAGGAGAAATCTATCTGAGCTACCTTATTTAACTCTTAATGGTCTCTGTCTATTTTGTCTCGACACTTTAGAATTTTTGCAGTTAAAAAAAGACAAACTTTACTACGCTGAACTGTATTTATTTTACAGTTTCAGGTTTGTTGAGGACTGATTGTGTAATATGTCTCCGGAGCTGCTGCTTGGAGACTCTGCTCTAAAGGGTGTGTATTATTGGATCTACTGAAAGAAAAATGGTCGACTTACGACAGGAACTTTCATCTGTGTAGTCGAGGCAGTCAGCGTTGCCATCACACTTGAAACGCTCAGTGATGCAGTGTCCACTATCACACTGGAAATAACCCGGATGGCAAGTTCGCAACTCTGAAAGATCAACCAACTAGCTCATTGAACACGAAATCTCCCAAAACAGCTGGAGTTCAAACATCTTAAGAAATGAATGAAGTGTTTTTGCAGATTTTTAATATTTAGATTTCATTTAAATGCTTAAAAAACAAGATTATTCATTACAATTCAAATGTTGACTCACCGCAGTCTCTCTCATCAGAGTTGTCCTCGCAGTCGTTGTCGTGGTCACACACCCAGCGGTCAGGAATACAGTGTAGATTATCACATCGATACTCGCTCTCTGTGCACGGACGAGGAGCTGTCAATCAAATCAAAGAAGACGCATCAGTCTGACACAAAGAGAGAATCATAAATCAAATTCCGTAATTTTACCACCAACCATAATTCATGACACCTTTGTTATAGACAATATTACAAATCAGTTAAATGGTTTTAAAAGGATTTTGGTAGCTTTGTAGGTGGACTTGATGGTTGACCAGGTGATCATGAGATAAAGAACAGACAAGATATCTCTTCCGATAGAATTTAAGAAAATTCTGAAACTAATTTTATTGTGTTTTTTTGTGGACTGATGGAACCGGGAAGTAGACTACTCACAGCAGTTGTGTTCGTCTGAACCGTCTCCACAGTCATTATCTCCATCACAGCGCCATCGCAGTGGGACACACTGGTGATTATCACAACGGAAATCACCAGACGGCTCACACGTCAGCTCCTCTGAAAGCACAATAAAGCCAAGCCATCAGTCAACAACAGGTTGTTAGTCTATCGTCTTCCATTAGCGATTGAGTGCATAGCATTTTTGGGTATTAAATCTAGCAGTACAGTGATGCAGCGGGTGCAATCTGTTAGCAGGGTGCTAGTTCCATTACAGGGTTACAGGATACTTCTTGTAATTACGGGAAATTTGCCTGTGTGGAGATCATTTTCAGAAGATATTTCAAATTTCGGAATAGTCGAAAACACAGAACATGTCTGAAACCTTAGAAGCAGTCGTTAAATCAACTAATGGACCTCCTTACATTGACTTTATCTTGATTTGGTTATTGTGGCTTGTTTTCTGATCTGTTCATGAGTCATGAAAGCATGTGTCTCTTGTATGAAGTTAACCAACAGACACATTTCTCATCTCTGTCTGGGATTTGGTCTCAAACTGAAGCTGAGTCAAGAGACAGTGAAACATGAGACAAATGTGGAAATGAGTGGGTAGGAGGTAATGGCATGTAAAAGAATGTGCTGAGTCCACGGTGCATGGAGACATTCTGGAAGAGATCTCACCGCTCTGTGCAGGTTGGCACTAATGGAGTGAGGGGGAGCTGATAAGAGGGAGAAAGAGAGTGGGTGTCTGTGTGTGTTTACATGTAGATCAGTCACTTCCCAGACTACTTCCAGACCACATCTGTGACTGTCGATATGCAAAACGAGCATTTCCCTATTAAATCGAATTTAGAAGTTATTATGTTTTACAATATAACTACAAGACATGCTCCCGGGCCAAGCAAGGGAAAAAGGAATAACAGGGGCCGAAAGTGAACCAGAATATACCGAATTCAATCTGCCTTTTTTGAAACATTTATAAACAGGTGGGGTCATTGTTTGGTTATAGATGGTGGATCAATAGTTTGCTACACATATTGTTTAGACTATAGACTAGATCTTTCAACAGATATTTAGAAAAAGTTAAAAGATAATAAACCTTATGACCACAAGGTGGTGTTGCAATTTTTGAGTGACGTCAGGTCATTCAGACAGCCCAATTTTTGTAAAGATATGTTAATGCGTTTCCAACAAGAAGTTTTTTGAGCAATACTAACAGATCACTGAGCTACATTTCATTAATACCATACTTCCTCAAGTGAATCAGAACTGAGCAAAGACTCAAAAAAAGATATAACATTATATATACAGTATATAGGTTATATAGAGAAATCATTAAGTTATAGGATAGACAAAAAGATTAATTGAACTTCCCATTACTAGATTTTATTGTGAAAACCTCAACACAAAGATTTATTGCATTTACTTTACCATTTATAGTTGTGATTTTTCTGAAAAAATATTTCTCTCACCACAGTTTTGTTCATCACTGTTGTCTCTACAGTCATTGTGTCCATTGCATACAGCCCACAGAGGAACACAGCGGTAGTTCGTCCTGCAGTCAAACTCTGTGTGATTGTCACATCTATACGCTGGACCCACTGCAGAGCAACAGGAAAATAATGCTTTACATTTGTTCAAATTAAAATACTATGTCACCAATTCACATACAATTTAATCTAAAACCCATTAAACACTCAATCTAATGTTCAAAACAGCCATCTTTTGTTTGCTGGGTATTACTTGAGAGTCAAAAGAAAATGTCCTTATTTAGAAAATGTATAATATAGAAAATGTAATAAGGAAGGTAATAATTACTAGGTCACAAAAAATATTTTCGCTACATCTCTTGATTTTTTAATTCTTTTTACATCCCTGACTTTGCAGACTACAAGTTATGGAATTGAAGTCTAGAAGTCAAGTTAAACCATTGCCAACAATTTTAATGTATAAATTAAAAAATGCTTGTAATGCTAGAACTCTTTAATGTATTGACACCGAACTTGGTGTATTTTATAACAGCCAACATTTGAAGCTGCATGCACTGTTTGGGTACAGTGTCACCTAGTGGGCTGAAGATATGAAAAAGTGGTAATTAGGCCTATATCCTAGGCAGGTTATCAAAATCATTTCTCAATGCCTGGTATCATCATGCCAAGTTGAACAATGTCCAATTTACCATAAACATTTTGGGTGTTGGCCTTAAAATTCATGAACGGATTAACATAAAGCTATGAATGTTGTCGTGCACGTTTGGCACTAAAGGAACAAATTTTAAGCCATTGACACCTAAGGGCCAAAATATATAAATAAATTTTGAAAAATGCTAATAATTTGTGCTAAAAATCTTAGCTTACTGCCAAAAATCCTGTCTTGCATTTTTTCTTTAATTTAGTCGATAACATAGATACCAATTTTAACGTTGTTTACTAAACTTCTAATGCGCCGTATCGCATTAGTTCAAAAACCTAAAAACAGTTTTACAGATCCTCACAAAATTCAAATTAGAACGCCCTAAGAACCTGGCAAAAAGTAATGAATTCAATGTTGATAGAAGTTATGGTTTTCATATATTCGGTGACATCATGCCAAGTTTAGCTGAAGCTGTATCTCAGCAACTGTATGGCAGATTGGCACCAAACTTGGTGGGAGTCCTCAGTACCTTTTGCTGAGCCTGATACATAATTTGGAAACAACGTCACCTAATAGCCAAAAATTAAATGTATTTTTATAGAACTCCTATAAACACTCCTATAAACTTAGTTTTTCTACCTCGATCCTAAAAGCTTGGTCACTGCTTTTCTGTTCAAACTTTCTAGTTAGCATCCTGCTGTGAATAGAACTGATAATGCATGTTACCCTGTACTGAGTTGTGCACCTGAAGAAAAAAATTTATTATATTAAAATGCTTCTTTCAAACATTGATATATTCGGAATTTTACAATAAAATAAATCACAGTGCACTGTGATGCTGTGAGGAGAGCATAGGAATCACAGGAAACTGACTGCATTCATCGATGGGCTCATCTGAGTTGTCTCCGCAGTCATCGTCCACATCACACTTCCAGTTGTTGGGGATGCAACGTCCGTTTCTGCACTTGAACTGTCCAGGTCGACAAGAACGACTCGAGCAGTGAGACGGGTCCTCATCTGATCCGTCTCCGCAGTCGTTTTCTCCATCGCACTGCCAGGCCTCAGAGATACAGCGTTTATTTGCACACTGCCACTGATGAGACTCGCACTGGTGGGTGGCTGAATGCACAAAAACAAAGCTTTGACCAATCAGAAGCCATTCTGCAACATATTAACATCCTCATAAACATGTGCCCTACCACAAAGCACATTGTCCTCATCTGTACCATCAGGACAGTCCTGGTTGGAATTACAAAGGAAGTGAGGGCTGGTACAGTTTCCATCATTACACTGGAACTGTCCCAGTCTACAATGGCGAGCAGGGCATGTAGAAGGCTCGTCTGACCCATCTCGACAGTCTCGTTGACCATCACATTTCCACCAGATCGGAATGCAGCTTCACAAAAAAAGCCCGGATCATTTGGGGGTATCAACAGTATGTAGTGATGTAAAATAAATATACAATTAAAGATTCTTTTAATCACTGAAAGGTGTGTTAAACTAGCGATACTGTATGATTTGTTGAATTCTCAGGGTGGCAGATGTGAGGCAGAGAGACTGACCGCTCATTGTCTGTGCATCTGTACTGTGTGCTTGAGCACATGGGCAAGCAACGGGCGACAGTCCCAATCTGAACTGTCAGGAAGTGATCAGGACACTCACAGGTGAAGCCCTGACCACCGGCCCGAAGCAGACACAGGTGAGAGCAGCCCCCATTGTTGATCGCACAAGGGTTCGATACTGATGGAGAGGGAGAGAGAGACTGGTCAGAGAGCAGATAACGTGAATGTTGAAACATCAAATGTTGGACTTACCAATGGGTTGGCGGTAGGGGTGGCACACATGGATATCAAAGGGTCGGTGGGTGGTGTTGGCCAGCGCCTCTCTTCCAGAACCATCATATTTGTTGCCTTTCTCCACTGTTCGAGTGTTCCAGTCTGTCCAATAAACGGTGTCCTCAAAAACTGTAATGGCGAAAGGATGCGGGAGAACCCCATCGTACACTGTGTGTCTGTGGTGCCCGTCCAGATCTGAGAATCTGAGTAAAACGTGGATTTCTGTTATGTCACACTGATTTTAATATGAAATAGGGATTAGCTAAGCTGAATAATTGAGATACGAAAAATACTATACATTTCAAACGAGACACAAAGCTATTTAAAAAGAACATGCCATCATGGAGTCTCGTTCTTAGAGGAACAAAACCGCTCAGGTACGATCGTCTCTTACTCGATGTAGTTGAGGTGAGCATCAGACCAATAGAGTTTGTCGTTGGTGTAGTCGATGGTCAGTCCATTTGGCCACTCAATCTTTGTCGTGATTATGGCCGACTTGTTTTTTCCATCCATCCCAACACGGCCAATGAAGGCTTTGTCTCCCCAGTCTGTCCAGTATGCGAAACTGTTTGAGAAAAAATATGAATAAATTAAACTAAATGGTCAACGTTTGTCCATAAACTTTGATGTTGGCTTGTTAAAGTGCCATTTCAAAGTATTTTATAAGCAAAATGGATTGGTTGCCAAGGTGTGTGATATTAACCAACCCCCATGTCTCTATCAATTATCAAAGTTGAGATAGAGTTCAGAAAAATTGGTTGCTAGGGTAAAACAGTGTGGTTGCTAGGGAGCTGTCATTGATAACTATTACATTACATGAAATGCAATAAATTGGGTTTTTTTCAAGTTTTTAATTATGAACCTATTATTTTCCAATAAAGCAATAATGATGTCTGATATCATTAATAATACAATTCTGAATTTAGATGCTAATTTTAGAAATTTAGAAATTTAGTTAGCATCAATTTATAGATATCACAAATTTTTATATATAACAATTTCTTATGATTATTTCATTTAACATCAGTCAATACAAATGATGACTTTTTACTAAAATCTAAAATAAATTAAGACATTTAAAAAATCATGTTCCATCCTTGCACGACTCACCCAATCTTTGGGTGTAGAACGATGGCTCTGGGATTTTCAAAGCAGTAGGTGTTATTGTCATCCACACAATGTTCAGCCAGCTTCCTCACGAATCTCCCATCCAGCTCCGAAACCTTCATGCAGTCCAAAAAACTGTCCACCCAGTACAGCTTCCTCCCGACCCAATCCACCGCCAAACCCTCTCCATGCAAAACCCCATTCACAACCACCTCTCGGCCAGTCCCGTTATAAAACATGCGCTCCATCACCCTGCGGCTCACATCGATCCAGTACAAGCGCTTATCCACTCTATCGAAATCCAGTGCCACCACACTGCTGAGCCCCTGCAGGATCAGTGAATATGCGACTCCGTCCGTAGACAGGTTCCGTAGGTAGTAGCGGTTGCTGAAGATCAGGTAGGGCTGGATGTTGCTGTTTTGGCGACAACTATGCCCATCGGGTTCCCGCAGGAAGCCTGGGGCACATTTGCAGACGTAGGATCCCATGGTGTTTTGGCAGAGCTGGCTGCAGACACTGGGGCGCATTGTGCACTCGTCCAGGTCATCGCAGGAGCGGTTGTCATGCATGAGGCGGTATCCAGGCATGCAGCTGCAGGTGAAACTGGTGGGCGTGTCCGTGCAATTGTGATCACAGTGGTGCATTGAGGAGTCAGTGCACTCGTTAATGCCTAGGAAAATGAAAAATCAGCCTGTGTAATGTATTCAACACTCCTTTTTGAGCTTGAGAAATGTATAAGTTTTCTTTTTAAATGCTAAAATAAATCAGCTTCCTTTTGTTCAGTAATTTAGACATTAAAAGTCTTTAAAGGTAATTTCAAAAAGTTTTTTTTTTTGCCTGGTTGATACGACTTTATTTATCCTGGTCTTCCAGTGGGATGTTTTAGCTTTCATTGGTTTAAAAAAAATGTTTAATATTAAAATAAGAATTACTGCTAATGATTTTTTTTTTTATTAAGTGATATTTTATTGTTCTTTCTTCTAATTTTAAGCAATTGAAACAAAAGACACACAAAAACTGTATAATTTAACAACATATTTTTAGAATTTGTGGGATATTTTGTGGAAGTGACATGCTTTGCAATGCTTTTATATTTTTAAGGTCTAAATTTGTGAATTTACATAATTCTACATAAATACAGGGGTCATAATTGCTCAAACAGAAAGCTCCAGAAGTAAAAAAATACACCTTTGCTTGAAAAATAAATATATAAATAAATAAATAGTTTTCAAGTGGTTGAAACATGAAAAAATTGACCAATAAAATGCTTTGATAAAATGTAGAAAATGTTATACCAACGAACTTTGATTTTTTTTCGATTCTTTCATTTATGTCAAAATTTATAAAATATACATATAATGCTTCGTAATATAAACTTGAAAAAATCAATTTTACTTAAAAAAACATGCCTGTTGTTATAATTTTTTTAATTTTATTAATATATATATATATATATATATATATATATATATATATATATATATATATATATACATATATATAATTAAAAAAATTATAACAACAGCCAATGTTTTGAAAAAATGTAGACAATGTTATCCCAACTAACTTTGATTTCAAAAAAACTCTTAAAGGTCTAAATTAGTGAAACATCAACATAAGTGTATTGCAAATTATAAAACACTTAAACTGTGGATTTAAAAAAAACAGCAACTTATCTTTAGCCATTACTGATTTCATTGAAAAGCTTAATCTTAAAACTCGAGCAATAATTTCATGTGTTTTTTATTTTCGCAATCAATCAATCTTTTGTACAACGTGATGTTTTTAATCGTTTCTGAAAGAGACTAATCTAACTCAAGGAAGTACTAATTTAGATTGTAGAAAATGTAATACAATTCCAGACAATTAAATGTTATTAAAATAATTTATGAACCAAAACATAAACAACAAAATTGTGAAAACAAAAGAATTTTTTGGAGCCAGCTCCAGAAAAAACCCCACAAATATTAATATTGTTTTGAAGCGGTCACTACTTGAGAGAAACTTCAGTCTAGATTTACCAATTAAGCCCTTCTTACCGCAACCCTTCTCGTCACTGTTGTCATTGCAGTCGTCATTGTGGTCACAAACCACGGTGAGTGATACACACTTCCCGTTGTCGCAGCGGAAGTTTCCAGGTGGACAGGTTGGCACGGGAGTGTGGCACTGATTTGCCAGCTCGTCAGACTCATCTCCACAATCATTATCTCCATCGCAGAGGAAATCTGCCGAGATGCAGCGTCCATTCTGACAAGTGAACTGCCCCTGCTGGCAGGCTGGGTATACGCAACCCTGCTCATCACTGCTGTCGCCACAGTCATTACGACGATCACACCTGCAGCGGGAATCATGGGAAAGTGTGATGGTGTTTAGAAACTACAATAAATAATACACTGTTGATCATCACTGCATCTCTCTGAGACCTGTAGGAGCTGCGTATGCAGAGCCCGTTGCTGCAGCTGAACTCTGTGCTGGAGCAGGAGCGACGCGTGCAGTTCTGATGCTCATCCAGTGCGTCCGAGCAGTCTGCATCTCCATCACACACCCAATCCCGGGGGATGCACTTTCTCTGAGGGGGACGGTTGTTCAGACAGGTGAACTCCTGAGCAGAGCAGGTCCGGTTTGCTACAAACAAAAATGCAGGGAAATGTCAGCGAATATTGTAGGATCGAGTAAGAAGATCTGCAGTGTTTCCCCTACCATTTATTAGGAGGGTAACTATGGCCATTAAAGCCTGGCAAGCTTGAAAAGTAGAAAAATAATGTTGTAGTACAGACCACAGTTGTGTCTCTGATCCTCATCGCTCATGTCTCCGCAGTCATTGTCTCCATCACAGATCCAGGATGCGGCGATGCAGCGCCCATCATCACAGCGAAACTGATCCGAGTTACAAGTTCTGACCACAGAGGCTATCAGGTGGAAAACAGGGAGCATAAGAAGAACTTAAAACATTCTTTTTGCAAACTTAATGAACACAGAATAAGTCAATTATATGCAAAAAAAAAACAAAAAAAACTTGGAGAAAAGCAGGTTTCTTACGCAGAATTAAATGAACGGATGATGGCTTATACATAACGCAAAACAAACAAACAATAAAAATTATTGTTGAACTCAAATGGAAAAGGTAAACCGACCAAATATTGTGAAGCAAAATACGATTAATAAAACCAAAAACCTTTAAAATAATCACACAAATGAATGGATAAACTGGAACTCTTTCAACCATATCTCCAGTAGTTTAATAATTAAAACAATTAGAAGTATCTAGTAATTTAATCCAAAGAATACTGACCCACAAGAATATAATTTAATTTAGTACTGTCAAAATGAGTGCGTCAACCCACACGATTAACTACAAATATTTAATGCATTAACAAAAAATTACACAATTAATGCAGCTGCAGTTTTTTTTTCACAGTCTGTTATTAATGCCTTTATTTTCTGCTTACATAGCTTTCCCCCTTGTATTGGTCATGTGATCAAAGTTCAGTCACATGATCTCTCATTCTATTTTCCCACGATGTAAGCCTTCTGTGCGGCTTTAGTGAGTTTGTGAACAAAGCCTGGTCATTCGTTCATTTAGTTTAGTTTATTCCTCCTCCTTTGGAGAAGTCTTATGTTATTCAAGTTTTCTACACAAGGGTCTTTTATGTTTCCTTTCGTGTTTATATTACTTATTTTTGTGATCAATAAACTATAATAAATGTGGCTTTCAAGCCATCAGTTATTTTTGAGGATTTTGATGGTTTATTGCAAGTATGTTGATTGCATGAAAAAAGTCTGTGTTACATTTAAGAGTTTATTTAGATTATTTACATTTAAAGTTGCAGTTTTTTAATTGGGATTAATTGCAAAAAATTGTGTGATTAATTTGTACATTTCTTTAATCGATTGACAGCATTATTTTAATTATTAAAAAAAAAGCAAATTGAGCACATCGATATCCAATTGGTCTTCCACACCAGTTTAAAAATAAAGATAAGCTGAAAAGTAAGGGATTGTGATTGGGAACAAATGGTTCTGTTTCTAGGGACTCTTCTAGACAAAGGCCACTGAGGGGGGCAGGGATGGACGTCATTCTAGAGGAATGTGAGACACAATGGAGAGAAGACAGAACGCTGACATCACAGACAAACATCCAAATGTCACAAGATCAAAACGTTGCTGTTTCATTGTCATTTTGTTCTTAGGTTATTTGTTGAGACAGTTATTCTCATTGCGCATTTATAATATTCATTAAAATAAACAGGCAATCAGAACTTGTATTATGTAATGTATGACTTACTGCAGGTAGGGGGCTCATCTGAGCCATCGTTACAGTCTGTTCCACCATCACAGTACCAGTGTCCGGGAATGCAGCGGCCAGTCGAACAACGGAACTCATTCTGGGAACACGTTGAGGTGGCTGAGGCCAGAAGGAGAGATAAGAGTGGTTACCTTGCAGAGAACGTGTCCAGACAACAATTCAAACATACCAAAAGCAAAGGTTGAGTTTTGAGTCACTTTTATTCACTAAACATGACCAAAATCTATTCAATGATCCTGCTTTGAAAATGATTGATTTTGAGGACCAAACTGCAGATTAATGTTCCGTCAAAGAGTTTGATGATACTCACCACAGTGTGTAGGGCTCTCATCGCTGTTGTCCCCGCAGTCGTTGTCTCCATCACATAAGTACGAGCGAGGGATGCAAATGTTAGTTGTCTGACATTTGGTGTGTTCCGGCTGGCAGGTTCTTTCAGCTATGCATTATAAAAATAAGCAATACTTTAACCTCAAAATGCATCTCGGAATGATTTACATTTACAGTGCAAATGATTTATGTGGTGGGGAAATTTGGACCAGAATTCTCATGGCGGTGGATGGGGCTACCGGGTTCTCACTGGTTTCTGCCAGTTCTGAGCTGATTGTAGTTCTGAACATGTTCCATTTTCTAAGGGTAATTAGAAGTGCAGACGTTCCTCAACATTGCATCATTACTTTGTGCTTCTCCAAAAGAACCTAAACAGAACACCTTGGAACCCCAGTCTGCTTTGAAATCTTTTTTTTTCTAAGAGAGACCTTGTAGATGCAGTATAAATACATTGTGCCTCAAGAAAGAAAGAACGTTCTTTCTCAACCTCACCTTGTAACAGATTTTGTTTCTCAAACCTAGTTTTAAGCCTCCTACACAGCTGTTTCTGTTTCAGTTCATGACTGGGTTTGAACCTACACTGATGGTCATGAGTACCTGTTTATATAGAGGGTTGATCATGCACCTGACTATAGTGTTTTATGTCTATTTTTCTAGCTTTGTGTTTGTGTGGGTTTTTTTTTTGAGCACACAGCTTCTTTTTACCTTCTTGTGTCATGTGCTCTCCTATTTTGCGTCATTTGCAACACCTGTGCTCTGTTCTGCACAGTTTCATCTTGTCTTGTTTTGCTCATCAGGCTAATCTGTTTTAGCCATTTCATTTTGTTCTTTAGCTCGACATTTTGTAAGAAAAGTTCTGAAGTTTAAGTCATAAAAATCTGAGAATATTCTCCTTTTCTCTCTTAGTCTGGTTTAGCGAATCAAAGTGGACTTACGGCAGTTCTGTTCGTCTGAAGTGCCGTTATCATAGCAGTTATTAATGCCATTGCAGATGTATTCCTGAGCGATGCAGCGGCCATTGTTACAGGTGAACTCTGAGCTGGGATCGCAGGGTCTGAAGAGGCAGCCGGCCTCATCGCTGTTGTCTCCGCAGTCATTGTAATGATCGCAGCGGTAGTGATACGGCACACAGCGTCCGTTTCCACATGTGAAAACTGTGGGCTCGCAGGTGTGAAAAGCTGCCATGCACAAATGAAAATAACAGATTTATTGCTTACATGATCAAAAACTAAACACAAAAATCTTAACACATTCTGATATATAAATGACTGGGGAGGTGAGAATGCAAGTGTTTTCTTTCTGGATGAAGAATGCTATTCAGTGAAATAAATTCAAATCAGATAATCAGACAGATCTCCTCTTAAATCTGCTTTACCTGAAAGTGACATTAATGCTGGGGCTTCTCGGACTGCATGCAATAGAAAGGGAAAGCAATGCATTGAGCAAGATAGTTCAATCAGAAAAAATTATCTACTACTTTAGTCTGAAGCTTTGAAATCCTACCAGACTGCCTAAAAACCTGATCATATTTAGCAAATGTTGAGTTAATTAAAAGTGGTTTCAATATTCTGGGTTATGTTTATATTTTCAGATATTATATGCCGATTATTTTCTTTAAACTCTCTTTCCCAACCCTTTGTGCCGTCTTAATTTGCCATCTAACTAGCCTAAACGTGCATAACCTAGGCTAGCTGCAAACAAGGGGAACAGATTGCCACGTTTTAAACAGTGTGCTATGGTGCATAGTTCTGAGCCTCTTAATCATGTTGTCAGATTAGTTCACAAAGCCAAACTGTCTGCTCTTTCATTCACTGTATTCATTTCTTAAATGATCAGTGCTTTAGTAAGAGTTTATTACTAATTGTGTTATATATTTCTTCCTTTAGGGTGGCATATCCACAGAGTCCAGGAACTTAGAGCTGTTGGGGATTTATTTGTTGTAAAGTGGAAGATGTGACCTACCCAAAACCGCATTAAATGAATGTCCTAGTAATGTACTACCATTATAATTATTATAAAACACTCCCCTCAAAGTAAAGTAGATTACAGGCCCAGATGTTTTAGAAATAATCCATCAATATCCTAATGTGCACAATGTACAATATTTACCCAGAACTATTTTAAACCTAGACTTTCTCTGTTTGCTACATTGGTGCAACCAATATGTTTAACTTCAATTGGATATTTTTCAGAACTTTAATAAACTTTCATTTTATCTTATTTCCATGATATACCACTATCAAACCCACTATTATCTTGTTTCACAAATAGACCGCATATTTGATTTTGTAACAGAGATTTCATCTATATGTGAGTAGAAGTCAGTACAATACACACCGAAAATGTAATGACTCTTGGATCCTTTAGTAGAAAATGTAAGACATTGAGGAAAAAGGAAAAAAAATGTTAATAAACAAGCAAGAGTGGGGGAAAAAAGCCAGTGTTAAATCGGAGGAATCAGATATGGCAGGAAAAGCAGGAAGGTACAGATGTGGACCGCATGAAGACTAGAAAAAGCAGGCTCTTGTGTTATGTTATTATAATAATATAATTTAAACCCTAAAGTTATATAAATCCTCCACTTCTAGATAACCAGCAGCACGAAATTTTTTTTAAATCTGTCAGCTTTCAAGCACTAAATTTAAAGTTGTGTTTAACGCTAACTAGCATAGCATAGCATCTCTCACCACAGACTCTCTCGAGCTCATCGCTACCATCTCCACAGTCGTCATCGTTGTCACATTTCCACTGCGCACGGATACAGCGCCCATTCATGCAGGTGAACTGCCCCGGCTGACAACGTGTTCCATTATCATGGATACAGTGTTTGTTGTCAGCCAAATACCATCGGCCCTCTGAGGGACACTGGCACTCTGCTCCCTGAGGACCTGGTGAATACAAATTAAGAGTTTTAAAAGGTTTATTCAACATTTTTATTATTAAAAAGAAGATCTTTTGTTACCTGGAGTGCAAATATGGCTGCAGCCACCATTGAACTGTTCACAAGGGCTAACGCACTGCTGCTGTCTGCTATTGGACAAGACGTGGATGTCCATTGGTCGCGAAGGCAGGTTCTGGAGCATTACTCTCTGGTCGGACCCATCATGCTTGTTAGCTCGGTAGATGCTTCGCGTGTTCCAGTCCGTCCAGTAGATGTGCTGACCAAACACCGTCATAGCAAATGGGTAAATGGCGGTGCTTACTATGACCTCGCGGTTAGTCCCTGTCAGCGAACATCTCTCTATCTTCTGTCTGCGTGAAGAGAATGTCAGGTCAGGTAAAAAAAACAATGGAAGCATGTAAAAATCTGAATTAAATGAAGGTCTCTCACAAGCTAGCATCTGCCCAGTACAGCCGCTGATCGTCATAATCCAGGGTCAGGCCATTGGGCCAAACCAGACTGGTGTTCACAATATCTGTCCTGAAATTTCCTCCCAAAGTTGCCCGCTCAATCTTTGCATTTGTTCCCCAATCGGTCCAGTACATATACCTGTCAAATCAGGGAAAAAACGAGCGTAAGAATTAAAACGTTATTTTTGTTTGTAGATAGTTTTGTTTGCAGTTGGCAGATGAACTGAAGACCATGTTAAAAAACTTTTTTGGAAGACTCACCCTCGACAGGGATCTAGCATGATGGCTCTTGGTCTGGGCACCTGTGCCACAACCGTCCTCTGAGAGCCATCCACAGACATAGAGCTGATGGTCTGGTTGATATAGTCGCTGTAGTAGATCCTCCTGTTGATCCAGTCATAGGCAATCCCATCAGGAGCTCCCAAATCTACACAGTGATTCAGAAGGACAAGAAAATATCAAAACAAACAGACTAATGAAAAATAATATGCAATAGAATGTTTTACAAAGGTTACTGTTAAAATGTCTTTTAAATAATAACAGAACTACGTCAAAATGAGAAAATATTGTATGGTCCTTTTAATATTTTAGGTATTGATGAAAACTATGCAGCAAAATAAATTAAAAAATGAATGCTATTGTAAAACAGCACCCTTAAACCTTGTCATAAACAGCCTGGCCCTTAAAAAATACTGCTGTAGGCCCCTCCTCTTCCTGTTATGTGTAAGTTATCTCCTCAGTGGCAACATCGTAGCTTAGCATAAATATTCATGGTGTATGTGGGAAAAGATGATGATTAGGAGCTAAATCAGAAGTTGTGAGCGGGATCCTACGGTTTGTAATATCACAAATGTGACGTTCATATAACAAATTTCGGGGGGAGTTATCAGGGCTGGCCTGGGATTATCCGCGCCCATTTAAGCCAATCGATCAACCCCTTCCGTCAAGCATCAGAACTTCCCCCTTCTTCCACCCCAACCCCTCACTTGTTCAATCCTGCTTGTCTTGTACGCTCATAACCACCAATCTTCGATCAGGGGGTTCTGTTTAAACATCTAGAAGAGTGTGATTTTCAAATGAGATCCCCTTTACGAGCATTAAATTAACAACAACAACAAATCTTTGCAACACATTCGAAACCATTGAAAACACCTGGAAACCACTGCCTATTTCTAGCACAGCATACAATGCACTCCAAAAAGGTCCAAGGCAACTTACAGCAAGATATTTGAGATTATCTAACACCTACATAAAAAATAAACGTTTTTCCAACTATAATATGCTCACCTGATGCCACTTCTGTTGCAGGATCGGAGGGTGATGCCAATGTAATGAAGCTAATCTTGCTCTGGCCCGCTCCTGAGCTCTGGGTGAAATAAATCCTGCCGTCCAACCGGTCAAAATCAAGAGCTACTGAAGTCCGAGGCACATTAACAACAGGAAACGGCAACGAATGATCCTCGGGGTCCAGCCGTAGAGACCGCACTGTGCTTTCCGTTGTATAAATGAGGTAATCGTCTCTGGAAACCACACAACTGGTGCCATCTGCAGCCAGATTTCCAAACGCACATGAACACTTTTTTATTTGGCTTCCTGCGATGGCAAAGCAGAAGTGGGCACAGCCACCGTTGGACTCCAAGCAGGGATTGTTATTGAGCTCCTGGACTGAATTTGGCTGGATTCTGTGGTCATAAATGGTCACATCCCGAAGCATATTGATATTGTCCCGAATCACAACTGGTTGGTCTGTGGCGCTTGCCTGTTTGCTGGCTTGGAAGACCTTCTTGAGGTTTCTGTCAACCCAGATGACATTGCCCTCAAACACAGCAATGCCATAGGGAGTCGGATAGCGGCTCCCATAGCGTACAACCTCCGTCTCCCCACCTTCAGGCCGAACTCGTGCAATCATATCCAAGGAATCATCCACCCAGTAGATGTACCCATCGCGATGGTCAAGAGCCAACCCTCTTGGGGTGATGATCCCAGAGGAAACCAAAACAGTCCGGTTGGAGCCGTCTAGAAAAGAACGCTCAATTTTCGGATTCTGACCGTAGTCTGCCCAGAAGAGGTATCTGTTCCTGGGATCCACCACAATGTGACGAGGCATGTCCACTTGGGTCTTGAGAAGAACACGGCGAAATGTGGTGTTGAGTCGAACGACTTCGATGTACGTCTCGGTCAGAAAAGCATTGGTGAAGTAGAGGTTTCCTTAAGAGGATTAAAAGAAACCAGAATGGTTAAAGCTTCTGTTACTGTGTTTCCTGAAATTGTAGGGTTCACTCACATTATCCAAGAAGGTTTTGATTACAACATTTGGTTATAAAGGACACAAGCTCTAACCTGCAGCCCAGTCGACAGCGATGCCTCGTATTCCATTGCGTCCAATTCCAGAAGTGACAATGCTACGGAATCCAGAGCCATCCGGTTTGATCCTGCGAATCCCATTCTGGGAAGCAACCGTGCTGCTGAAGTCGCACCAGTAAATGAAACCGGAGGGCATGTGTACATCTACGTGAAGAGCATTGCGTCCTGCAGGATACACGTTCACAAAAGAGTTACAGTGAAAATATGAAGTCCATCTTTAACAAAGACAATTACAAAGACTATTTTTACCTCTTCCAGCTACGGGCACCATAGACTCTGAGTGATCCGTCCCCTCCAGACTGAAGCCTTTGATGGCGGTGAGCATGGAGATCACCACATATGATTGGTAGGGTGAGCAGGTCCGGTTATCAGCGCTGAGCTTGAATCCGGTGGCACATGCGCAGCTGAACAGACCTCCGGGACGAGGTAGGCACAACTGCTCACAGGTCCCAGGATTATTACTGCAGCCGTTAGATGAGCCGGCTGAGGCTGCACAGGGAAATTCATAAGAAAATAAACATCTTTCTAAATCATGAAAGAGTATTAAGTGAAATCTATTTTAAAGTTTAATAAAAATAAGACGTTTTACAGTTCAGCCTCAAAGAAGAGAAGTGTTCTTCCCCACATCTCCATGGCTTTACAATTGTAAGATACATGGTGTCATAATAAGTGAGGTTTAAAAGTGTGAAAAAGGGATCGTGTTCCTAAAGTCTGAGAAAAAGGATGATTGAAAAATGTATGCCTGGCTTGTCAGGAAAGACTTGTACAATAGACAGCATTTACAGGCCTGAAGAATGAGCGTGTGCAGTGAAAAGCAAACAAAGGGACACCGATTCTCCTCTGAAAAAAAAGCTCAGTGTCCCCCTGAGGCAGAGGGGAACGAATTGGTAAACTGATCTCCTATTGAAAGTCATTCATGGCTTCTACATGGCCACCAAGGTTATGATGACATGTTGAAAAGACCACCCTAAAATAACTTATGTTATTTTACCCTAATATGTGAACATAGTTCGATTTAAGGAAGATTGTAAACAATATTTTACAATGCAGATGATCTGGATTATGAGCCATTGAATCAAACGGGTACCATTTCTGTCCTTTAAATGTATAAATAAGGATTAAATCTGCTTAACTAATTAAAACAAAGTGTACTGTATACACATCTTATTGCAAATTTAAGCAATAACATTTAAAATGTTAATAAAATCCACATTAAAAAAATGAAATATAGCATTTACTGCTTGTCTCTAGTCTCTGATGCTACACTTCACCATAAAATATGATTGATATCTTTTGCATTGATGTGTAAATCCATATACATATACATTTGCATTTATTTAGGCAGATATCTATACTTTTTTAGATTAAAAAAGTCATATCCCAAAGCTTTTTACTCACTCCCTAACCCCTCCCCCAGTTTTTCAGCAGGAAGTTGCATCACTTCGATCCTTAGAAGGACACAAGAAGACCAAAGGTAGGCTCTTTTAAATTTCTTAGAGCGTTATTTAAAAAAATACCATCCTGTTGCTCAAATTATTTCAGAGATTTAATTAGTTTAGTGTAAAAATCCACATATTTGGTAAATAACTGATTTTGTAGGATTTTCTGGTTTTATAATCATGTGCACCATGCACCATTTTTTTTGCTAAAAACTCAGTACTTTTACTTATATAAAGAATAACAATTGGGTTAGTAATAAGAAATAACAGCGCCCATCTTTTGATTACAAATATAATAAAACATTTAAATAAGTTACTTAAAATATGTATACTATTGGAATCAGTTTTGGAAAATAACCAGAATCAGATCTTTTTTAGTTACAACAAGCAAATGCACTCATTTGGTGAAATGGCTCATATTCTTTTACCATCAGAATAACACTTTTGATGTGTCATAAAGCAAGGCAGCTTATGCAGTTTGCTCTGGAGTGTTCATCATACTTACAGTCCCTCGAGTGCACTTTGAGGACTCTAAGTCCAGCCACATTGTCCCGCATTACAACCCGGTTGAGTCCCGTGGATTTATCAACTCTCTCGATCACCTCAAAGTCTCGATCGGTGAAGTACAGGAAAGAGTCGAACACTGCAACACCCCAGGGATGAGAGAGACCGCTCACCATAGTGATCCTGTTCGATCCATCTGTGTCACCTCGCTCGATCTCAAAGAGTAAAGAACATAGGAGAATTTTAGCCATTCTGTTTGATTTATATGCAATTTTTTATAAACCATTTATCACAGTCTTGGACTAAAGTCAAATATTAGTAACAACATTGGGATTGATGGATTTTAAATTTTTATGTTGCACCAGATTTATTATTCATGTCTGTTTTTGGCATTTTTTTGATTGTAATGGCTTGACACCAAATAATTATGCATTTTTGATTGCTGTTGGTCATTTCTGTTGGGAAGAGTTGACATTTGAGATATTTACTGCTGATCACCATATAGAACCATTAAACCCCTTGCCTCGCCTTTCTACATTTCAGGGTTTTCTACATAATCTACACAATGGTTTATCTTTCTTTTCAACCACACCAGAACTTGGATAAACTAGATGCCTAGTAATTTCTTTATTTTATAATACGTACAATCATCAGTGAGTTAAGTGTTTGTGAGAATGTGTGATACGAGCGCTGTTGAGAAAGAGAGTAACGGTGTTGTCTGCCTCTGTGTGTGTCTGAAAATAACTTTTCAGCAACACATTCAGCTCACAAATTACCATAAGATGAATTTTAATAATAGAAACAAAAATAAGAAAGCTTAGTCTAAAACCAGTGTTTAATTTTCCCTTTATTGGAAAAAGGGTTTCTTCCAAACACTGGCTCGCTCTTTCCTGTTTTTTTGTTGTTTTTATTTAGAGTATTCTCTGATTGTTGGTAGAACAGTTGTTTTATATCCATACTCCTCCTGTAAACTGCTTTATGCTCCTTTGTCGCTTATTATTGCGTTACCGTTGTTTAACTCATAGCATTAGCATGACTGAAGGCAGAGCTGTGTTTATAACGTGTCTCTAAAGGGGGAAGGCCAGTGTTTACTTGTGATGTGTATCTGTATCTTGGGCCAGTTCATCACTGGTTTTTGGTTCCTCGGTTGTTGATTCCTTTAAGTGAGCAATGAGAAGAAAGGAAGACTTTGCACTGAACTGTGAACTATGAGTTGATGATCTACAGCTAGCATGTTTGTGAATGGGATCAGCAGGAGTTCCAGGGCCACGGTATGGAGATTCTGGGAAAGTTTCTTTGAATTGAATGTGCTTCATGTTTAGAAAAACGACGCCTATTTTTCTCATCCTAAAACTTTAAAAAGCAGGTATGATCCAAATTTGTAGAAACATCCATACCACACCAGTCCCCGTGACGGCCCAGTAGAGTTTATTCTCTCTGATGTCTATGGTTAAAAACTCCACGTGCTCCAGGTTGTGAGTAAAAAGAATGGCTGGGTTTGATCCATCCATGTCTGCTGATGCCACCTTAGCTGGGATGCCACTCTCTGTTCCCTGATCTGTCCAGTACATCTTTCTGTAACAGAGACAGAATGTCACAAAACTCAAGAAATTAATGTTTGTGGTTAATCTGACCTTGGTGAGCTAAGTTTAAACTTAAAATCAGTCAAAACCAGCTAAAGACAAACCTCACCCATGTAAAATCATCCATGTGATAATCTATAAATTAAACAATGTTCCTTGCACATAACAGTTCTTCCGGAGATCTTGAGTTAATACAAGAGTTGTGCTAATCTGCTCTCACCCACGTGCTGGATCCACAACGATGCCAACGGGGGCCCCTGCACCTGTTGGGGAGCCATTGTTGGTGATAAGGGTTTTTCTGAATTGGGTTTCTCCTTTTAGCCGCAGAACCTGAAAGAAAACAGGTCGGGATAGTCAAATCAACACCACTGAAAATGATTATGTAAGTATTCATTTTAACAAAAAAAGATAATAATGTAAGTTATTTGATTAAAATAAAAAAGGTAATCATCACAGACTCAATCTACCGGTAATTATTTTAAAAATGAAGAATCTAGATTATTCAATTAAGTTTTTTCTAAATGATATTATTATGCCACTTATGAAATATTGAATGGTCTTAGGTTTTTTGTTTAGTTTCATATAATTGAGACCTGCATTTGAACAGTTTCATTCTAAAACAATAGGATTCTATGAATATTAAATTGAGACAAAAAATGTGTTTGCATGAAAAAGAGGCTCTAGTACAAAAAAAAAATCCATGATGTGTTTCTCCTCAAACACTCAAAAATATAACAATAAATGACAAGTTAAAGGGATTTATAACAATGGTAAGACGTCAACTTGCACGTCATCAACTAAATTGAACCCCACCAATCTTAAAAAGTCTTATTTTCAAAATTTCATTCATTAATTTTCAGTTTAAAAAGGTATTTGAATATTCGTATACGTCAATCAGATACCTTTTATCATTTCACTATTGTTTTATTTGGATTTTAAACTGATTTAAGCCTCTTTATGTAAAAAAAAATGAAATAAATCAAACCTCTATGGACTGAGATGAAGGGTTGGAGTAGTACAGGTTTTGAGACATCCAGTCCAAAGCTAGACCCACCGGAGAACCCATAATAGCTGCTGGTGCAAACTCGGTTCTATTGGTTCCATCCGACTTTACCCGATGAATTTCCCCCTGTAAATTACATATATCAGTGGCCGGAAATCGAAAGCAATGCTAACAAAAATAAATTACGCATTTTAGGAAGTTAAAAGAAAAACATTTTGGTGAAAGATTTCAATTTAGGTCAGGGGTGGGCAAAGTCATTCCCAGAGCCCTGCTTCAGTACAAACACTGACTGCTTTAAACAAACCAAGTAGAGCTTCATTGGTAGGTGTTTTTCATGAAGGCTGCTTCTAAACTGTGCAGGGCTGCGGCCCTCCTTGCCCACCTCTGATTTAGATTAACATTTTCTACAGAGGGAGGTAAAAAGTCAATAAAAAAAGGACAATAATACAAGGATAAATAAACTGTCAGATTTGGCTCTGTCATACTGTCAACATGGATTTTGTGGATTTGAAAAACAAATACACTCAATGTGTGGTGGTCTTTAGCGTGGTGAAAACTGATGGAAAAGATGCAAGCATGGAACCCACAAATGAATAAAATTGTCAGTATTAAAACCCACATTCACAACAGTTTTAAAGCCATTTCAGGGGAGCGACTTCATTTGCTCATAAACGTTTTGGATTCAGTTCATCACTCCCATTGAGATCAATGTTTTTTAAAATTGCAACTGCACCAAAAGTAATAGCACACTGTTCCTCCAATAAGCTGCATCATTTGATGAATATTTAAGTGTTACAGAGTTGAAAAGTCCCAAATAATAATAAAAATGGTGTCTGTCGCCCCACACTAAAACATTAAGTGAATGCTGTTCAGTTCAATTAATAAAATACAGTTTAGAAATCAGCAGAAAAATCACCTGGTTTTCAAAAAAAGAGTTAATAAGATTTACCGGATGCTCCACCCAATAGATCATCTGCTCAGCATCATCAAAGTCCACATCGTATCCATTCAGAAGCCCAGCGACGGGCACCATGGCATCGTTGCTCTTGTCGTTAGGGTTGAGATGGATGCCATATATAATGCTGTCTCTCACTACAACCAGAAATGGGTCTTCCACTGTAAAAAGATCAACAATTTTAAAAATCCATCTGCAAGTGCTGTACATTTTTCAAGTCAAACGTTTGATTTGGCACTAATGAAGTGCTTTTAAGTGTTTACGTTTCCAACTTAAAATACACTTTTTAAAAAATACACATTTATAAAATTGATATGTTTCAACGTTTATGGTTTAGAAAGGTTGCATATTTAAATATTTTGTCATTTCCAATGTTTTCCAAACATTTTTTTGTTTTAACTAATTATTGCATATCAAATTAGTAATTACATCAGAATTTACTTTCACTGACATTAATTCTGTTTTAAGCAAGATTTTTTCTCCATTTTGTAATATAGTACTTCGATGCAATACCTTATTTGTTTTTTCCACCACACTTTAACGGCTTTATATTTTGAGAATATTGTAATAAACATTTAGAGATTTTTAGATGTCACTTTTACTTCAGAGGCTTGCAGAAAATTGATAAACACTATCAGAAACAAAGGTGCCAAAAAGGATAATAAAGGTTGCGAACATATTAGTACCCAAAGAGTGAATTTGCGAACCTAAAATGTACAAAAGTATTATTTCATTGCTTTATCTCTTGCTGATATGAGATACTGGTGAAAAAGGCCATGCTCTGTCAGCACCGTTGATTGGGATAAACAGGACGTTCTCTCAACGTTTAATTTGTTAAACTCTCATAGAGGAATGCCTTCGGCAGTGGTACCAAAGACTGAAACCTAAGTGAGTTTCCCCAAGAGGTTTCTAAAAACTATGGCATCATGGCATGTTCTCATCCGTTACCGTCAACTGAGCTAAGGCCTTTTTAATAGTAAATGTTTGTCTCTGTAAAGGAGCTTACTTAAGACTATAGAAAATGGGTTTCTGTTGACAAGCTTTAATTCCTCTGAACTCTATCTCCAATTCCAACAGAAGACTTCATTCATGCATTAACCTCGAAGAAGATTAGATGGACAGTGGCCAGGGTTAAAGAGATACACATGCTCCATTATTACTGAATTAAACATCTATTATTTTATTTTTTAAAACTCTAAAAGTTGTCTTTTGCATGTGAATATTACAATAATATTACAAATGTATTTTACAATGAACGATTTGGCAGAAAAAAAAGCAATTATATGTGTTTTAATTTATATGGTGTCAAAAAAATATTTATTAAGAGTTTTTTTTCACCTCGGAATGACTTTAGATTTACTCCATAGTTTACTACAGTATGGGCATGATTTAAGTTTACCTTTCTATGGAACAACAATGTTTATTTTGCAAGAACATGCCAACAACTGGCTCTAGAAGGGGTTAAATATTTAAGTTTGGCTTATTTTAGCCATTGAAAATAAATGGGAAGCAGCCACGAAAATATCTTCAAGTGGAAAGATCATGGAAAAATGGGGGTTTGTTTATGCTAAACATAGTAACGATATAAACAAAATCACTGACGGCTCCTTAGCAACCACTATGTTTACCCTAGCAACCAACATTTCTGAACACATTCTCAACTCTGGGAGATTATAAAGACATGGGGGTTGGTTAATATAGCTTATAGTATCAAAGGAAACATTATATTCTGGTAAGGACCCCTCAGCAACCTGACTTCACCATAGCAATAATTTTTGGGCATATCACTATTTCAATAAATCATAGAGACATAGGGGGTTCTCTCGAAACTTCTCCAGAGCAACCAAAACTCTACCTTTATGTTTAACCATTATGATTTTGCTCATAAAAATACTTTTAACTGGCATTTTTACAAGCAAGTTTTGAGAGCAAACTTTAGCTTTCTAGGTTGTTTTTACTCCAGAATGGCTTCATATTTTTAATGTCGATTACAAGATAGGCGTGATTAAAATTTTCTTTTCTATTTATAAATCTATACTTATTGGGCCATTTTAATATTCAAAAGTGTAAAATTACAGATGTTTCAAAAAGAAATTGGTTGAGGTTAAATAAAAAAAAATGGTTCTTTTGTTAAAACACGATCAAAGACATTTCCACTAATTAGTTAAAAGAAATTGTAGAAGCAAGTTTTTAAATATGCAAATGCAAAGTTTACAGCAAAGTTATATTGTAACCAAGTAGCCTCCGAACATTTGAGCTGACCAACACAAGCTAACGGTACTCAGAAATTGAACGTTTGGTCCATTTAAATATTTTGAGGCAAGGGTTTAACAAAAACATTTTGAGTACAGCAAACGTTTTTGGTTTACAGTGTGTGTGAGTAAAAATGACAAAATTAGTAGCCATAACAATATCTGTTACATTGTAGCAGCTAGGTGGCGCTTCAGAAATCCTATACCTCTTGCACAGGTGAATTGATCGGCAGAGAGGGTCCAGCCGGATGGACAGGCGCAGGAGTAAAACCTGGGTCCGGCTGCTGACAGCAGACAGATGTGAGAGCAGGGACTTGAGTGAGGTCACATGGGTTATAACCTGCAAGAGCAACATAACACTCAGTACATTCCTCCATTCATCTCCTGTTTTCATTTCTTATTCACAAATTGAATCATTGCATAAGTTGGAAACATAGGAGTCTGGAAACTGAGCCTATATTTGATGTGTTTTACTTGTCATTACCTGCAGGCTGCTTGGCCGGGTGAAGTGCCACCAGACCCATGGGCTGGGGCAGATTAAACAGCATCACCGTCTGGTTCTGACCGTGCCACTTGTTGGCTCGGATCACGCGGTTGACGTATCTGTCGGTCCAATAGACAAAATCCTCAAAAATGGTAATTGCGTGGGGATGCTGCAGAACCTTTTCATTGAGAAACAAGAGGACTTTTATTTTGCATGCATGTCATTTGGCACCACAGGAAAATGCATCTTTGAGTCTTTTCAGAAGCCAAAAGTACTAACACAGATGACCATCTTATTAAAAATAAAGCATACAATGCTCACCAAATCACTGGCAAGTACTTGTTTACGGTTCTTCCCTTCATAATCACAGTAGTCGATGAAGTCAAGGTAAGCATCAGCAAAGTACAGCAAGTTGTTGGGGTAGTCGATGGTCAAGCCATTGGGCCAGTAGAGTTTGGTACTGATGATGGTGGTTCTTAACTTGCCATCCATACTGGCTCGCTCAATACGGGGATTTCTGCCCCAGTCCGTCCAAAACATTAAATGAGAGCTGAAGAAAAAAAAATGATAGGAATATGTTATGTTTGTTTTTGTCTCTAGAGCTCTAATACAGTAACTCATACTTGTTTCTCGGGTCCAGGACCAGGCCTCTTGGATTGGTCACGTTTTCACTGATCAGAACCGTTCTGTGGGACCCGTCCAGTTTGGAAACTTCAATGGTCTCCAAAATATAGTCAGTCCAATACAGGTTCCTGCCCACCCAGTCCACGGCCAGACTCTCAGTGACTGTCACACCGCTGTCAAAAATCTATCCAGGGTGAGAAATTACTTTTCAGAATGATGGGATGCACTTCAACTAGACAACATGGATCCAATTTATGAAAATGCTGAGATGCATTTTGTAATTTGGTACATGTTTTTGGTGAGCGTTTTGTATGAATCCACGCCATTCAAATCACATTGAATTATATAACTTTTAGTCAGCGTGGTCATAAGATGATCTGTAACAAATTATAATGGTCAATTGGATAAATTCCTGAGTAAAATATGTTTTAAGCCCAATTCAAAATGGCGGACAGGAAATTCAATCAATTGTGGCAAAATTGGTTCCTGTCTTAACCAGATTTTGACCAATGCTAGAAAAAGTTGGCAGCATTTTTAAAATGTCACTATATCTTATGATCACAAGGCACTAAACAAAAGTTGTTGATTACATTCGCCACATGTTGACAAAAATTCACACTAACTTTTGTACAGATATGTTAATGCAACCATTGTATTTAATTGATTTGGTAAAAATTTACATGGTCTGACTCGGTCTCATAGAACATGATTTTAAATCAAACTGATTTGGAGATTTGAGTCAAAAACTGTGTTGAAACTCGGCAGGCCACCTCAGATCATAGTTGCTATAACATACACCAAGCCAGGTCTTGATATACATAAACATTCTAGAGATATAGCTTTACAACCATTTTGGCAAGAGTTATGCTAACATTGTTTTCAAAATTTGGATACATTTTCTAGGGCAACAATAGGTTCTAAAAGTAAAAGTTACATACCATTACATCATATGGTACAATGCAATTGGAGTGAGCCATAAACTAAAAGAAAATAATTTTGCATCGGTAACCCATGTTGCCAATGACATCCATTACGAAACAAAAAGAAACGGAAACAACAGGTGCCATTGCACCTTCAGTGTAGAACCTTTTATGCTACAAACAGCCTTAACACAAACTTGAAGCTATAGAGTAAGTCAAAAGATCATCCAAAATATGTTTTATTATTTTTTTTTTTCTCCGTTAAGAGGTTGATTTTCTTCGGGACAGCCAATTTTGAACAATGAGGACAAGTAGTCTATTACAATTCTTTAGTTCCATAGAGTATGTTTCAAACCCTTACCACTGTGCGATCCGTCCCATTTTTGTGAGCGCTCCAGATTCGATCCTGAGTGGTGTCAGACCAGTAAATGCGATCCGTGACTGAGTCAAAATCCACCGCCACAATGTTTCGTCCGTCTCTGACCAGGGAATGAATAACGTTGGGTTGTGCGAGTATATCATCTGAAATAATTTGATTCCGGCTGGCCACTAGAAGTAAAGCCTCTCGTGACCCTGTCAGATTGATATAAAATTGAATGAACATTTATTTTCTCACGTTAGGTTAACATCTTTGTAACTTTAACTGACATAGTTCATTAATTAAATCTATACATCTTTTATACTAGTAGAAATCAAGATAGCTGTCTAATACAGGACTCAAACCATGAACAAACCTTAGAAAAAAATATATACATTAAATAAAACACTGTTTGATTCCAATAAACTCTATTCATTTAGAAATTATGTAATAAAAGGCCCCATTCCTAAAAAACACAAATTCTCAAAGCAACACTACTGGAGTCTTTAAATGAAACACTATGCGGGTTGAAGTAGCATTCCCAGTGAAATAAAGTCGAAGTAAGTGTTTATCACAGTGTAATATTAACACTAGGGTAGTGTTTATTCGGCTGGGATTGTGTTTTTTAACACTGTAGCAGTGTTTAATTAATGCACATAGTGTTATATAAAAACTTGGGTGGTGTTTATTCAATGCATAGTGTTACATTAACACTGGGGCAGTGTTTATTCAACATACGCAGAGTTCAACTGACACAAGGGCAGTGTTTAAATTAGCTTAATACCATTGACACCAGTAGTGTTCATGTAGCACTGCACATTTTGAATAAAAAGTGCCAACATAAACTTCTTTACATCAAAAAAACTTTACAAACTAAATGGTTGAACAAGTTAAAGTTGGGATAACAAGAACGAGTGCATAGCACTAGCAATTCCTTTTGTTTGACCATGCATCAACTCATGTCATGCTTTATATTTCGATGGCAGTGCTATAAAGTATACGCGGCTATCTCCGAATTTATCAAATAACTTGGACAGGCCTAGAATCCAGTCCAAACTTTCTTCATGCATCAGCTCTCACTTATGAAACTATGTGCGATGCGTCTGACACAGAAGGATGGAGAAAAGCGACATTGAGAGAGGAGACGAGAGTATCCGATGACATAGTTTTTCCTCAGCTTATCTGAAGGGAATGAGCTCAGAAACAAGCCTTTGTTTGCTGATTAACAGCCAATTACCTCAAAAGAAAGTGTGTGACTGACATATATGTTATTTGTCTTATCTGTGGTAATCAGAGAGGCTGAACTAGACCGGCTGCAGCTGGCCTCTCGGTGCTCTTTCAGTAAGGCTTTAGTTCAACAGTATTGACGTTATATAACCTGTAATAGTTTGGAATTGCATTTAACTATAATCTTATAAAAAACATCCATATTAAATGTAACTTTCTCTAATGTCTGATTGTTTCTCTATCTAATATCAATTAAAACGGCTCTCTTTCATTGTAGTCATTTGTCAAGAAATATTTGATGGTAAACTGTAAATGAGGCACTCAAGAGGCTCAAACCTGAGGCTTTGCAAGTGCGTCCGTCGGCCTCTAGCGAGTAGCCTTCCTGGCAGTGGCAGCGGAAGGATCCTCGCTGGTTGAAGCAGTGCTGGCTGCAGATTCCCAACGGCTGGCATTCATCCAGGTCCTCGCACGTTTTGGAGTCGTTGCTGAGCTGAAAACCCAAAGGACATGTGCACTGTGCTCCAAACGGCCCCTGGATGCAACCATGAGTACAGCCCGCATTGTTGTCTGAGCAGCTCTCTTGATCTAAAACATGGCAGAGGTGTACACATGAATACAAGTAACTTTGCTAGTGCATGGAGGAAGATGAAAGGCCACCTGGGACATGCTGGTAAAGTTAAGAGTCTAACTTGTTTCATCTGCAAAATGTTCTTGAAGAAAGAAACTCAAGATGTTTGGAGCCAGACGTCTCTTTCTTTGTAGGGCTGGGCTACATGGATGAGTCTACAGTGAGGTCACTAAGTTTTTGATCTCCCTGTGAAGTTAGAAATCATCAAGGAGTCTGAAATTTCCAGCATAGGTGTCCTTCCAGACAAAATCAAAATAATAAAAATCCATAAATGTCTGATTTTTTATCAAATGATTTGTAACTTACTGAGTCAAATAATAAGCCAGATTTCTCACTCTCAGAGACCTGTTATTTGGCTTGTAAATAGTCTGGCTACACTGTGCTCTTGATTCTAAATTAGTAGCAGATGTTTTAGGTTGACACAAGAGACAAAACTGTAGACCTTAACAAAGCTGGAAAAAGCTATGGGGCAATTCACTTGGATCTGTTGTCAGAAAATGGCCAATGATGACTGTCAAAGAAAGATCTCTCCTCGTGGGGCATCAATGATGGTGTGAATGGTGAAGAATCTACACCCAGAACTACACGGGAAGAAAGCTGGGAGCACCAATTCCAAGGCTGCTATCAATAATATACTATCATGCACCACACAATGACCCCAAGCACACAACCAGGAAAACAAAGGAGTGGCTTTGTAGGAAGCCTATCAAGGTTCTGGAGTGGCCAATCCAGTCTCCAGACCTAAATCCAGTAGAAAATCTTTGGAGGGAGCGAAAACACAATGTTGCCCAGCAACAGCCCCGAAACCGAACTCCCCCTACAGTGCCTGCAAACCTGGTGTAGAAATACAGAAGTTGTTTGACCTCTGTAATTGTTATCAAAGGCTTCTGTACCAAATATTACAATTTTCGACTCAAGTGTTGAAATGTGATTTCCAGATTTTTTACATTCTGTCTCTCATGCTGGAAATGCATCTATGCTGAAAGCAGATGAACTTGCAAAAATCACAGAGTGACCAAAAACTTATTGACCTCACTGTATGTCATGTCAAAGCTGGATAAATGATGGTTAGTTTTCATTCAGAAAATGCACTATTTAGGCTAAAACTGAACACGAACAAAAAATAAATCTGAATGTAAAACTAAATGTGTGTCTGCGTGAAGTATTATCTCAACAGCAATAGTCTCCCGTTAAGTAAACCTAGAGCAAACCTAAACTATCTCTTCTTTGTTTTATTTATGAATTTCAACGATTGAAAGCCCAGCCCTAAGGTTCGGCCATTGATTTTGAAACTGGTTTTGGCTGGTTCAGGCTCTTACTAGAACTACATCTACTAAACACACTAACCACACACCCGTCCGCTAAACACACACTACCAGGCCGTACTCAAACACACAGGTCACAGATGGTTAGTGAGTAGAGCAGGTGAGCACAGGATCTTATTAGTGCTTCATGCAGAGGATTGTGGGTAATTAGGGATTGCTCCTACCTGGCAAGGGCTCATCTGTGAGAAGGGAAGGCAACATGGAAGGAAAATCACAGATAATTTCAAGGTTAATTTCCAGATTAGCTAAACACATGCGTGATTTGATGACACGGGAAGTACAACATAGACGTCAAAAAATTCAATGATTCAAAAGATAGTGTGTAACAATTATAAAAGTATACATAAATACTCAAGATTTTAGTGTAGAGCATGTTCTCATAAAAGAATTCACAGCATGTTGTTGATTGGCTGAGAAAATTATATATTTGCATACATTGAAAACAGAACTGATGCGTACGTTGGAGACTTTAAGACCTTTCTAAAACCACATTGGATGAAATTGGTGACCGGAGACAAATCAGCAGAAGGATCATAACAGATAGATCTGATTCATTGCTTTCTCTTGACGTTTCTTATCATTACTAAGGATAATTCAAAATACAAATGAATAAAGTTATTGAAGCATGAAAAAAGGTTTAATAATAAATGACTTCCAATCAAACATTTATTCATTTAATTTTGTTTCTGACTGCACTCTAAAAAAAATATTGAAAATTGACCATAAAAATTTCACTTTATGACCAAATGCCTGTAAAAGTGGAGTATACCTCCATTTAAAAAAAATATGTTAAAATACCAGAACAATTTTGAAATGTAACTTTTTTTTATAACTTGTTTTATTTCACATATTCTATTGTATTTAAAATTTTTAATTATTTTACATCCTTGCCAAAATTGATCAAAACAAAGGAGTTTTTCTTTTTTGCACAATATGATATAAATGGCCGTAAAAGTACAAATTATTTCTTGTAAATCTAAAGTAGACAATGCTTCAAATTCTCTGTTTTTCTATTGTCTTTAGACTATTTGAAATAAATTACTCAGTAATAATAATAATAATAAAGACTACGGAAATTAAATGGAAATGTAGGTAGATTTCCTGTGTTTACACAGTAGGGCTATGTAACTGTCTTGTACCATTAAAATATTAAATATATTAGTGAAATGTCTAAGGAAAATAAACACTAAAAGTTATGAGACTTCTTTTTTTTATGTTTCAAAATGTTAAAGACTGTAATTTTACCAAAGTTTGACATTAAATACAGCATAATTATAAGTAGAAATAAATACTTTTCTTTTTTATTTCTACCGTTTGGTAGTTTGCTGTTAAAAAGCGGTAACTGTTCAGCAACTTTGTGGTTTGTATATTCATCTTATAGAATAAAAGATGTTTCTCTTTAGTTAAAACATATAGAGCTTGGTGTTCCCCCCTCACAGGGATTTTGAAGATGCACAAACTCCGAGATGAACACCATCTGTGTTGCATTGCTTTGTAGCTTAGCCCTCCATCAGATGTTTCCTGCTGAGTGAAGGCGCCTAAAATGGGTGTTTTTTCAACTCCGCACCAGTCCCTCTTTTAAGACCATCTTTTAAATGCTTTAAAGAAGACCCTTTTAAATCGTTCAGATGATTAAACATGGAATTTTACATTTACAAAAGATTCCACCATGTAGCTTCTGAAGAGTATGCAATTAAGAGAGAGAACTTACTGCAGAGGGGAGACTCATCCGCCCCGTTGGGACAGTCTGGAGTGTTATCACACACCCTGCTGAGATTCACACACACACTGTGCCCGGGACACTGCCACTGCCAGCTGGGGCAGCGGAAGGGCGGTGTGGGGCAGTCCCTCTCATCGCTTCCGTCTCGACAGTCATTGTCTCCATCACACACCCATCCATGGAAAACACAGTTTCCATTATCACAGCGAAACTGGCTGGAGGGGCACGTTCGAGGGGGGCATGCATGGTGCTCGTCGGAACCATCCTCACAGTCAGGGTGCCCATCACACTCCCAGCTGGTTGGTACACAGCTGCCGTCAGACTGGCACTGAAACTCACTCTCGTGGTGGCACATGCCAGGCGGCCTCGTGGCTTTTTGGGGCAAAAGGTCAAGATTAAATAGTATAATAATCTACAGCACTGTGCAGAAGTTTTAGGCCGGTGTGAAACATGCTGTAAACAAAGAATATTTCAGAAAAATTAAAATAAATAATTAAAAATAATGATTGTTTAGCATTTGCCTTCAAATTCTTCTAGGTACAAAGTCAGGGATTTTGTAGGATTATAGGTGTATGATCCACCTACTATACCACACAGATGATGGAGATAATCAATGTCACAGGTAGGTCGAATCCAGTCATTAACTGGAACAGACACAGCTGTGTAGGAGGTTTGAACTGCCTGGGGTTTTAAGATGTGCTGGTCATTTTTGATATTTTACATTGTTTACAGCATTTTGTTTTCACGCCCACCTTAAAATTTTAACTTTTGCACATTACAGTATGTGTAAATTAAAATATAATTGAGATAATCTAAAGCAAAATTAAATGAAAATGCTAATGAATACAATAGAATTTAATGATTATTATAAATTCAAAATGTTTCCATTTAAAGAAAAATTACAATAATATTATAACAAAACACATTGATGCTGTGTAAATAACAAAATGAATAACTAAATATTAATTTTGTTATAATTGTAATAATATATTTTATTTAAATTGTATAAAATAGCCATTTTAAATACAACTTTTACGAGTCCAGTGTAAATGTAAAAATTTTATTACATCAAACAAGCAGTTGATACTCACGACAGCCAGCTTCATCCGAGCGATCGTTGCAGTCAAACACTCCATCGCATCTATAGTAAGAGTTCACGCACTGATGGCCATTTGAACACTTGAACTCATACGCTGTGCAGTTGTACACTGAAAATAAAGAGAAAAAGGTCTGCTGAGATCAATAGAAACACATCAAAACTGAAACATATTTTACATAAATAGTGCTCGTAGTACCAGATTTGAACCTTTTGCAGTCCACCTGCAAAAGATTCAAATCATTCCAGAGAGCCACATTATAAGATCCAGAATCACAAAATTGCTAAAATCCACGAGCTGCTCTTGGGTGATCTTTGTGATCGTATGAATTTGACCTGATCACACAGTAGATTTTAGAAAGTTCATTCATTTAGAAGTTCATATTTAAAAAATATATACACACTGCACTGGATTTAACTCTAGCAAAAAGGTACAAATCTATTATTGGATAATTATCAAATGGGCGATTATCTTTCATCTAGCAACAAGTTCTTTAACCCCCAACTGCTGCAATGAGTTGCTTCTAAATTCTTAAATGACCGTCTCGAAAAACACATGGAGCAATGGAAAAGGTTATGTGATCTGATGAGTCCAACTTGACCCTGTTCCAGAAGGATGGGCGCATCCGAGGCAGATCATGCCTATAGCCTGCTGTACAAGCCTGTGGAGGCAATTCTATGATCGGGAGTAGCTGTAGCAGCTCAGGTCTAGCTTCAGTAACAGGAAGTGCTAAAAACGAGGTCAGCTGACTTCCTGAATATACTGCATGAACCAGTGATCCCTGCAATGGATTTTTACTCCCGCATATATCAAGCTACTTGTAGACGTAGCGAAAAAAAGTGTGCCAGATTCATAGCTAAAGGTAGTACAACAGCGTATTGAAGTGATATATATATATATATATATATATATATATATATATATATATATATATATATATATCTACTTACCACAGCCTTGCTCGTCTGCCCCATCTGCACAGTCTCTATCTCCATCGCAAACGTAACTGGGGTCGATGCAGCGATGATCCGGACACTGAAACTGACCAGGGTGGCATGTGCCAAGAGAATCTAAAGGTTCAAAGGAGAAATATTACATTTAATTCTTATTTAATCTGTTTTTCTGTACATCCACAGCACATTTACAGGGTTGAACATTTAGGAGCTGAGTTTTCCCATACTTATACTCCTCTTTTGGGCTTCCTTGGAGTTTTTCAATGATACATTTTTCTCACTTTATTGAAGTATACACCAAAAAACACAAATAAAAGCGTTGAGACTAAATAAAAATGCATTATTCCCACGAAAAAGCAAAGACAAGGTTAAAACGATGTGAGAATTGTATTAAAAAACAATTTGGAAACCTTTCCTAAACCTTATACAAGCACTTTTTTCTGTGCCATTATTTGTGCTAGAACTTTGAAAAAACACAAGCCATCTCACAAGTATTGTACTTCCAAAGGTTACCCTTCTTTTCAACACTAGATGGTACTGATGGTACCGATTTGGGGTCTGTAAAAGGAAACTGAAAGACACATTTTCTCATATTTTAACTTGAATTACCCTGCAATTTATGTGTAATAACTCTTGTAATGATTGTTTAAAACCAAAAAATATCAAAGCTAATAACCTTTTTGAAATTAAAATTAAACAACAGTTGGGTTAATTCAAAACAGGCACTGTGATTGGTACACACCCCTGAGCATCCAGAGACTTCTAAGGGTTACTCATAAGAAAAGCTCATAGAGGTTCTAGGTAATTCAGAATTATTTACATTTTTCATTCTCCTTTTTAAATATGTGTTCTCTAAGAGTGTGTCTATCTTACTACAGTTTATCGATAAACAGGAGGAGTTTAAAAAGGTCAAGTTAACTCTAAAACTTTAAAATGATATTAGAGCTCAAAGCTATCATAAGTGCCATGGACTTTATTCCAAAAATCTGAATTTCCCATTAAAAAATACCACGTTTAGTGGCTCACCGCAGTTGTTTTCATCGGATCCGTCCCCGCAGTCGTTGTCAGTGTCACAGAGCCATGTGCGCGGAATGCACTGATGGTTGGCACAGATGAACTGGTCTCCCTGACAGGTGCCAGGGGTCTGAGTGGCGCAGTCCCTCTCATCACTGCCATCAAAACAGTCATTGTGCCCATCACAGCGCCAGCTTCTTGGCACACAACGCTGATTGGCACAGGTGAACGCAGTAGGTGAGCACGTATTGTCTGCGAGCCAGAAGAGAGGGAGTTTTTGAGTATTAAATGCCATTAATCTGTGTTTACTTCTGGATTTGCCAGGCTTTTACTGAGCTGGAGCTTCGCCAGCTACATGGATTCGGATAAAAAGCATTACTGTAAGCTCCGCAGTTGGCCTCGTCGCTGTTATCGTGACAGTCGTCGACGCCATCACACTGGTAGTTCTGCGGGACACATTTGCCATTAGAGCATGAGAAGGAGTTTGAGCCACACTGGAGCGTTGGTGGCTCGTTGGATGGGTCTTCCACACACGTCTGCTGATTGGCCTCCAGCTTCATGCCGTATGGGCAGCCACACACTCGTTGGGAGTAAGGTGCCGGGAAACAGAAATGGCTGCAGTCTCCGTTGGGGTTGGTTTGCCTGTTGCAGAAGTTTGAACCTGTTTGGGATAAAAACAGTGTGTATTAGTGTCGGGTTCGCTAGTTATTTGGAAGGAAAAGTCAGGTTAAAAATAAAATTCAGTTTAATGGACAAAAAGTGTTTTGTTTTGCAATCTTTAAAGGAGTTTTTGGCTATAGGCTCAAAAGGAGATATTAAGTGGTGATTTACAGAGATTTTGCTATAATATCATTAGCATAGCTTAGCAGAGATGATTGAATCCAATTAGACCATCAGCATGCCAATACATACAAACAAATATAGCATCTCTATATTTTTTCGGAGTGATACCACAAAAGGAACTCTGCAAATTCGCAGGAATTCACAGAAATTTTCCTTTATTTTAACATGGGGTCAAACTGAAAACCTCAAAAAAAACTGATCAAACTTGTGGAGGTTACCAGTCTTTGCAAGAACATATTAGTCACTGTGCAAAAGTATTTGAACCTCTAGAAGCAGTTAAATATTTACATTTGACTTATAATGGCTTTTGAGAGGAAATTAGAAAAGCCAACGAGCTTTCGGAGAAAAAAAAAAACACCACAAAAAAACAACAAACTTGTTTTTTTGACATCCCGACAGCTTCCTAGCAACCAAGCTGTTTGCCCCAGCAACCAAAATTTCTGAAATCAATCTCAGCTTTGGTAAATGATAGAGATATTGGTGTTACAGTGACCCTCCATAGCAACCCGAGTGTTCACCATAGCGATCCATTTCTATCTTCTTAGAATATATCACTCAAAGTGAGAAGGGAACCTTAATTGATTTCACGATTTAAAAAAAAATCTCAGAAAAATATATATTTTTCTTTTTCTTAAGGTTTAGCATAAAAGAGGAATAAATTGAACAATTGAACAACATTGAACAAGTAATAAATGTTTTATTCTTTATTTCAAAACTGAACAGTTCTCAAATAATGTATGTATTAAAACGTTTTAAACGTTTATGTTGGTGAATACTTTATTATGTAAAATTTGCATGCAGAATATGAATAAATTTGAATACGAGCATTGAAATGTTTTAGAAAAAAAATTGGCTTCACACTAGACGATTGACTTTTTGACAATAAATTCAATGTTCAGTGTCATAAACACATACTTTAAATTTAGTGAAAGGAACCTAAAACAAAAGCTAAAATCTATTTTTTTGGGCAAATTATACAGAACACCGGGTCTGAAGGGGATTTTATAGAGGAAAGTAAAGTCAAAAAAGGAAAGTGCATCTCACCAATCTGTGTATCAGTATTGAAAGATTTGACGTGCATGATGTGGCTGATCCCTCGACGTATTGTCATCATCTCTCCTCCATCTGTTTTACGGACCCTCACGATGCCCCCCAGCCGCCAGTCAGTGAAGTACACATAACCTACAGAAGGAAAATTCATTATAATAATGAAAAACAGTTAATCTTTCATAAAAACAGTTAAACCTTTTGTCTTTCTGCACTTTAAACTATTGACTTTAAAGAATTCACAACTTAACAACTAAAGACGCACCTCCAAACACCGTGAGTCCAAATGGATGTGAGATCTGAGTGATGCGGTCCAGGGAAAGTCTGTTCTGTCCATCAAAGTTACTGTGTTCGATCTTGTCAAAGAAAGCATCCACCCAGTACAAGCGCATGGCACTGACAGAACAGCAGACACATAGCAGGATCAGAACAAAACTCTTTTGTTTTTTGAAAATAGCTTTCATTTCATTTTAGTATTCCCCAACAGTGGGTTGAGATGCTCAAAAGTTCAAAAAGCACTTTTATTCTCTTTTCAACTCGTGTATTTATTTATTATATTTAATTTTTTATTTGATGATCCCTAAAAGAACATTCCATTTTTAGGTCATAAGTTCATTCTCTTAAGATATTGAGTCGTGTTTTACCATTTGGGAAACTTTTCAGCTGTTCTCGAAATTTTGCTTTAATACTTTTAACATAGCTTAGCATAGATTGTTGAATCCATTCAGACCATTAGCATTTCAGTTCTAAATGGGTTTCCACATTTATGTTGACTTGTAAAATGTTGTTTTTCCTCCTAGAGTGTTCCCAGAACAGCCACCGAACTTTGGCGAGACATCCAAGACAAGACATGCATTTTTACGATGCTTATGATCAACGCTAACAATTCCTAAATTTGGATGATAGTGAATTTGGCTTCGATGACTTCAAACTTGAAGCCTCTTCTATTTGACAGATAGAATAACAGTGTCTTTGCCACACAATGCTTTCGCAGTCCACAAGTTTTTTTAAGGGGACGTGGTTAGGTGTTTTCGGGAATATATTTAAACGTCTAGGACATGTACATCTTTTTGGAACAGCTAAAGATTCTTTGAACCATGATCCTTTTCAGAAATTTAGATGCAACGTTAAAAAAATCCATAATAGGGGCACTGACAAAAAAAAAAAACAGCCTTACCTCCAATCGATGGCCAGACCGTTCGGCCATCCCAAAGTGGTGTTTACAATGGATTGAGCGTGTGACCCATCTCCCCATGCCCGCATTATCTTGGCAGGACGGTACCAGTCAGTCCAGAAAATATAACTGGGGAAAAAAAATTATTCAAAAATTCAAGTCACTTTGTAACATTGTGAAGTTCATGGCAGAATAACCCTAAAACATTCACCCCTTGACCTCCGCAAATTAATAGACAGGGACACGTTCCAAGGCGTCTGCTGGGTTTTATTTATAAACTGTGAGGTACAGACAGTTTATCCAAGCTCTCACTGGGGTTTTTCCCCCGTTCAGCCAAGATCTGAGCGTGCAGGACAATAACAGCCTTCATGCAGCACTAATCTAGTCTCCTGGGCCCAGAGGCCTCAGCACTTTGAAGGCATTGCAAATGTCTCACTGGTTGGGCATAAAGAGGCCTTTTATCTGTGCCAGGTTCAAAGCAAGAACGGATCGTGAATGGCTGAGCACCTCCTGCATTATTAGAGGTGTGACTGGACACAAGCGCAGCGATTGTTCAGGCTTCGTAATGGTCTCCAGGCCCCCCCAAGATGTGTCTCTGGCTCAACGTATTGTGTTTGCTGTTGACATTTAAACATGGCTGCCATTTCAAACATTTTTTTTTCAACGGGGAGTGTTTGTTTAGTTTGTAGCTGTGTGCATTGACTGGAGTACAATAACAGGTCCCTACAGACATCAAATTTATTCTAGGCACATATATATTACCAGCATAAATCTCTCTATCTGTGCACAGGGTATACTGCAAAAAAAAAAACTGGTTACAAATTGAGTTACAAGGCTGAAAATTAAAGAAAGTAATTCCCCACCTATGTAAAAAAAAATAAAACGTCAATCATTTGTGGATAGTTTCATTGTAAATAGTTTAAAAGAAACGTATTAGTACACTAATCATGTTGAAATTGGGTTATGTCCAAGTAAAATGTACACACTCTATGAGTACACCAGCAGGGAATCACCACAAGGTGACAACCAACCAATCAGAGCACTCCAATCCTTCAGTAAAAAAAAACACACACATCCTCAATTATCTACGGTTCACGCCCCCTGACTCCATGATCGCTTCCTGCCTGCATGGATTCTCCTGGATTGCTGTGTCTCTTCTTAGGTAACATCATCAATCTATAAGGCAAATAAGCAGTTTGCTAAGTTCAATGTGCTTGACACTGCTCTCACTGTTAAGCGTAAAGTAATCTGAAGACTAAAATTATTGATTGGTGATTTTCAAGGACAAATCCCAACACACTGAAGATGTATCCCTGTTTTAGAGATAAAAAAGATATAAACGCTAGAAGCACCTTCATCTGATTCCATTGATTTTAATGGAAAATTTTAGACTTCGTAAACTCCATGATATAGCAGCTGAACCAAAAGTAATAGCACACCATTCTCTGGTAAGCAGTGTGATTTGGTGGATATTTGACTCTTATAGTATGAAGCGTTATTGAGTTTAAAAATGTCAAAATTACCGTATTTTTCGGCTCATAAGACGCACTTTTTCTTCCCCAAAACTGAGGGGGAAAAGTTGGTGCGTCTTATCGACCGAATGCAGAGCGCCGCGAAGTCCGGTCACGGCCGTATGAGAGGCGTAAGAGCTCTGGAGCTAGGCCGAAGCCGCGGCCATATTTGTACACCCAGCGCTTTTTCTAGATCTTCCTCTTTTAAAATTGGGTGCGTCTTATGTGCTGGTGCGTCTTATGAGCCAAAAAAATACGGTAATTTAACAAGTTTCGGGAGAAGCTTAACTCCCTAACTCTTGTGGCTTCAATTTTGGTTATTACTCCACCTTAATATAACACAATCATACCAGGCATTCATTGACCTTTTTTCAAGAACCCTTGGCCACACTCCTGTTCCTGGACTCCTCACCTAGAATCCTTTCCTCAATTCTCACCAAATTTGCTTGCGATAATAGTCTGGTCGAGGTTAAAAAAAAGATGCCCATCAATCCATATGATGACAATAAGTAAGTGTTCTTCTGCTCTCACTTATTAAGAAGGAGTATAGCTATGGTATAATGGAGATGCAAAAGAGTCTAGATAGGAAACTAGTCACACTTAGACATTTATAATCAGAATAATGCATGCGATACGGGACTCACCCGGCCACAGGATGGACCACAATGGATCTTGGGTTGTTGAGATTGCGTACGATGGCTCGTCTTGATTTATCCACCACCTTCATGACTGAAATACTCCTGTAACGTGGATCTGTCCAGTACAAGTTCTTCGATATCCAATCATAGGCCAGATCTTCCACACCATCCACCCGATTGGCTGCGAGAACCTCCCGATCTGTTTTCAATGAGGAAATTAATTTATTTATACTCATCTTAATCAATATATATAGTTGTTTTTCTGAATGAATTTATCTCAGTAAATGTATTTTGCAAATTTCGTAGCTTTTTTAAAAACAGCACAGGGGTAGACACTTCTTTCTCTCACAGTACATATCTAATGACTGTTTAAGTATCTAATGACTGTTAAGTATCTGCATATATTTAGTAAAAGTCTGATGAAGGCTTTGGTGTCCTGAACTGATTCTTGTAATGTACTCCTAACACCAGCGAGCACACTCTCTGGTGAGTTTGGCCTTTGAAGGAAGCTGATAGGCCGGATCGCATGCAGGGAAATGTGTTGTTGGCACACAGCGGGGCGTCCCAAGGGCCGAACACAACGTTATCTGAGTATCACTTTCTTCTTTTATCTGCCTACAAGTCAAGGACACTTCATCAAACACACAACTGACTGAGAACTTTTTCACAGGAGAAGTGCTTGAACCAAAAGACGTTTCAAATATCGGTTAAATATAAAAATTAGATGTGGCATCATGATTCAATATACGTTTTTTTTTTTTTGTTGTTTGCATCCAGATCAGATGGAAAACGAAACTAAAGCGAATCTGAAAGACGATTGCACATTTACTCACATTTTAATTTGAATTACTTTGCAAATTATGACACAAAATGTCATAAACACAAAATGTCAAAACTAATAACCTTTTTGAAACTATTACATATCTATGATGTTGCTTAACATACAGGATGCCACTAAGAACATTAACTCCGGTCTGCAAAATGCAATTGCTCATATTTAAAACCCCTTGATTGTGCATATAGAGATGCAATAACAAACAAAGTGGGACTCTTATTTTGAAGAGGAACCCACTTCCGTTAATTATCTGTTTTGCATATAAATACAGTCGCTTTGCCAACTGGTGTACATAAACAAACGTAAGTGCTGCATTTCTGCTGTAACACAATACTTTTATTTTGTAATTTCTTTAACTTGCCAGAGTATCCAATGTTATGCTGATCTTTGTTTAGTGATTTTTCAAGATATGACATTTCACTTCCATTCTCATTGAGCGTCTAATGCTCGGGAGAGGTCCTGCACCCCAGAGAACAAACACACTGCACACAGACCTTAAGATTTAACAAAATAAAGCTAATGTTTCTCCCCTATCTGTCAGGAAGATTTGTTTCACCTGAATTTGTTTCCTTCTCACCTGTTCCATCTACTTTCTGTTTGTAGATGATGTCTTTGACCGTGTCCGAGAAGAAAATAGAGTTGTCCTCTGCGCTGAAGTCCACCCCGACGAAATAAGACGGTGTTCCAGTGACGGGGAGGATGACATCCTCCTGTGTGGAGAGGTTGAAGGGGATTCCTCGCACAGCCAGCTGACTGGAGAACAGTAGGAACTGCCTCACCGCTGCAGACACAATTGTTTCATGGCATCAGGCCGGGTATGTTTACATCTATAGAGCATTTCATTGACATTTATTCATGTTGTTAAATAAAGACCTAGTAATTGTTACAAATACTTAAATGTAAAAAAATAGAACACTATTCTATTAATTCAAATGCAAAGTAAATAAACTTGAAATCTTAAGTCACGTTTGAGTTTCTGTTTTTATGGTATTAGGTAACTCTGAGTGTGGGGCAGCTCTTACAGACGCATCTCTTGCCATCAGGGTGAAGATCGAAGCCCATCCTGCAGCGGCAGCGATATCCCAGCCCACCGTTATCCGTTCTGTGGCTCAGGATACAGATTTGTTCACAGCCTCCTCGATCGGAGCCGCACGGGTTACTCACTGTGCACAGAAGGGATTTTGGATCGACAGGAAGCATGAGCTTTTATATACTGGGACTGAACACTGAAAATGATGCATCTCCTTTTCGCCATCTCTGTCATTAAAAAACTTTTGTTTTGTTATTTTTGAGAACATTTATGATTGAATATTCCTTCAGAGCAATAAAGTTAAGAGATTCAAGGCACTTACTGTGCTTTTTTCAAATCTGAAATTTTCAAACAATACATTTTCAGATCAAAATTGTAGCAACTAACCTCCCTTCCATGCCCTAAGAAGATATTTTAATATAAATTACCCCGTTTCCTTAAAATTGTCATTTTTCCTTAATATATTCATAAAGGCAACATTGACTGTTACTATACACACATTTAGTTAACATTAAACTTTTTACTTTGTAATTTCTCTTAATACATTAATATGCTTGTTTTAGACGTATAGTGAACGTAATAGTCGAAAATATTAAGCCAAAAGGGTAGAAAAATTTATGTTTTCTTATAAAGTTTATGTAAATTGATGCTATATATCATGCACCGAGCATCAATGATGTCAACCATTTCCACCTGAAATTGATAATTTCCAACCCTTACTATCGTAGAATTGCGTTACTTTAGAATAATTTAAAATAGGCAAAGGTACTAGATTTTGCCCCCCAAAATGTGCCTAACACACAATTTCACTAAATGCATTTTTTTCATACGCAGACTGTGTATGTGTGAGTGGCGCTACTGGTCAGCCGCTATTTTTGAAAACGCTAGCCAATACACGTAATTTTGAAAAAGTTTCTGGACTACATTTCCCATGTTTTAGAAATGAGTTTGTCATCATCATTGCGCTCTGCTCCCGGTGTCAATGTTTTGTTTACAAAGACCAAGTGTAATGTTGGATGAAATGAGGACTGCCCTGCTGTTTATTCCACTATTATGGCTTACAACATGCACAGGATTACCTGCAAATGTTTCCTGTTTGATCACCGAACAGAGGTGCCTCTGTTTTTTGCAAACTCAATGCTTAAAAATGGCACAAATTGGATGAAACCTGTTGGTTTGGTGGAGTCTTTAATTTTTGGGGGTTTCTCGTTTTTGTGAAACGTATTCGTGTGGACATGAACTTATAGGCTTGTGGTCATGTGATCAGAAGTTAAATAACCTAAAGGAGCACAATATCAATTGCTCTTTCATCCTGGATCATAGCAGAGAGGTGGTCAATAAAAGATGGAGCACAAACCTTGTTAGAAAAAAAATTCTTTTGATTTTTCATTCCAGTCTTTCTTACAAATTCCACACATTTCTAATAAATAATGACTGAAGGTTGAGCTTCTGTGGTGCAGATTTCGGAAGGTGACCTGGGTAACTCATTGTTATTACTTGCCCTGCCCCCTCTCTCTGCTTAATTATTTTCACCAGATTGAGAAAGTTAAATGAGTAACGTGGGCTTTTACCAAAAGGTTGTTTGTAAGCATGAACCACAGTCACGCCGTGTGGTCTCTGTGAGGTCCTGTAGAGCTCCTGTGGGTTGCTATCACTGTATTTATTAGCCTTCATAACAGCCATCTTCGTCCAATCAGTGTAATATACTGAATGTTCAAACAGAGCGATGGCGAATGGATGCGGAATCACGGACCCTCCATGAACCACTGTTTTCCTATCAGTACAAAAATGCAAAAAAATCAGCGACAAAAACATAATTGTGATTTATAGCATTGGTAAACCAGTAATCGCATACAAACGGACGCCCTCGGGTACCTGTGGAGTCCATCATACGTTGTGGTTTCGATGTAATCGTATCGGCTGTCCACCCAGTACACTCTTTTGGCGTCCAAGTCTAAGGTGATCCCAGCTGGCCAGCCAAGTTTGGTTCTAATGATCCCATAGCGATTCGTGCCATCCATATATGCTCTCTCCAAACCCGGCTCCCCATTCTGAGTGTCCCAGTCAGAGAAGAAGAGGTACCTGAACCAAACCCAACAAGATCAATATTGTTATTTCTTTTAATTTCCCTATAAAACATATGTAGATTTAATCTGCAGGACCCCCTTCATTTGTCTGTGTTTAATTATCGATAGGTATTGTAAAGTTCTGAGGTAGAACAGCTAGGCTCTATAATCAGGGATCCTGCTGCCTCACCCTTCTTCTCTCTCTCTTCTTTGTTCTCTCTGTGTTAGCTTGTTTTAAAGCTAATAAAGTTGTGTTTTCTATTATACCTCCTTAAACTTTGCTTTCAGTGTCTTCAAAATAATAGATATTTCAATAACAGTGTTTCAGTGTTAAAATACCATTGATTTGCTTTAATTAACAGTATTTTTTTTAAATATGTGTACCAATTAAAAGCAGCTAATTGTAAATCAATTCAATCATTTGTTTAACCCCAAAAGAAGTTTCACAGTGTTTAATTAACACTAGGGCTTAATTACCACTGTTAATTGAGCTATTACATTGCTCATACAACAAAGTGAATGTTGTTGCTTATTATCATTTTCATACGTAAATATACACATGTATCACCACAGGTATTCCCCAGGGCTCTGTCTTGGGTCCCCTTCTCTTTGTCATTTACCTCCCATCACTTATTTCCGCTGCTTTGCGGATGACTACCCTCACTGAATATTCCACCTGTACCATTGTTTACAGCCTTGTCACTTCCTGTATTGATTACTTACATTTTTTTTTATAATCGCCTTTGAAAAACATCTATAAGGTTCAATTAGTCCAGAATTCAGCCTCCCGTGACATCACTAGGACCCACTTTCCTCAGCACATTCTAGCACACAGCTCCTAATTACTTTCAGAATCAAAAACATTGTATATACATTCAAAAGAAAATTGAGATGTTTTTAGTTTATGTGGTTTTAGAATGTCATGACGTGCATGAAAAAACATGCCTGATATAATCTCATATAAGGAGTAAAGCAACAGATAAAGGCAGCATTAAGGATTCAGAAGACCAGCCAATCACCAAACGATCTGTTTTCTGATTAATCCCTAGTATTTTTAAAGGTAACAAAAGCAAAACTATACTATATTTCAGTTATGTTTTATAATTTTTAATAATGAGTTTACCTCAGTTTTTTTTTTAAATTAATTTAAATACAAATCCTTTAGAGATTCAAGTACACACTTTTATTGGCACTTCTCAATATAGACTGAGGCCACCTGGCTGAACCACACTATTGGGTTTCAAGGAGACTCATCTTTGCTTAATTACTTCTGACTAATCCTTCAGGACAGTGTTCAACATTCCACTTCTTAGTGTCTCAGCTTTGTGATTCCACATGCTACGGCTGTGGATTATGTAGAGGAAGTTGGGGTGAGATCTAATTTCATATTGAACTGAACAGAATCAATTGTTTAGAACAAAACCAGCTTTGTGTGGAACTGAATGATTCTAACGCATTGAACCTGCTTCCAAACAAGGCTCAAGGGAAATAATCCTCTCTCTACACACAACACGAACAAACCTACCAGTGTAAACAAATAAATATCAGTTTCTCAAAAACACAAGGAGTATAAATTAAACACAATTCACTGTTTTATGACTAATATTCCCAATTGATTTCATTGGAATTTTAGCAACTTTTTCCAAATTTGATAAAAGGTTCTTGACTTTTATCACCGGTGTAGTCTGCCATTATACACTGTTGTCTTATCCTGGTGTAACGGTAGACTCAAACGAACTCAAGCTGCATCCCAATCCGCACATTTCTAAAGAACAAAATGCCTTTATGTTTTTGACTTTTCTAAAAGACGGGGCAGTGGAACAAGACAGCTTTTGAGAATAAAAACAAGGAATACTCGAAACCGTATTTTCACTACAACAGTTTGTCAGTAATTACTGAGCTAAAATCAACGTTATCTATTATTTACTGTAGCTTTGTTTCATAGTATATGTTTGTTTTTAAAATGTATTCATTTATTACACAAAGCTAGTTTATTTTTGTTTTTCGGCATTGTCATATTAAATTTTTTATGCAAATAAGGTAATGATATGAAAACTGTGTGATGAGCCAATAGAAACTTGTGTTACTGAGGTGCTGGTGACGTTTCAAACTCATTCCACTGCATATTGAATAAAGTGGAACTTTGTATGTAAACAAATGTTTAAAGACTTTTCCTTTTATTTTAAGTGCAATAGTTGGGTTCCAAATGTTGCATTAGTCACTGGGCCAGGAAACAAAAATAGATTATAAAAGTTTTGCTAAATGCTGCACAGAAAATGACAAGTTCTATTCAAATTCATAAGACAATGAAATTGCATTGGAAAACATAGTGTTGATGGAATCCCAGAATCATGTTCCTTGTGCAAAATGACTTAAACAAACGCTGTGACAATGCTTGAACTCACCCCACAGTGGGGTCAAGCGCAAGTCCTCTTGGATTCCCCAGGTGCTCTGCGATCAGTGTGACCCGATTACTCCCGTCCAGATCCACCATGTCTATCCTGTTGACGCTGGCCTCCACCACGTACAGTTTACTGTTCACCCAGTCCACAGCCAGGTTTTCAGGGTAGTCCACAGATACATTCAGAACTACTTGTAAATTCGAACCATCCATATCCACAGAAAAGACCTGTATGACAAGCAAGAGGATATAAAGAAGAACTTTTTAGCAAATAACAAAATATTACTTGAAATCTAACTGTCTGCATATTAGAAATGTTTTTAATGACTGATAAAGAAATTAATTTAAATCCACATAAAAAACTGAACTGCATAGGAACACAAAAGGCTGCTTTGCAAAGAGAAACAAAATAATACGAATAAAATTAACAATCAATTGAGTAAAGAGAAGCATATAGTAAGATTTTGTTTATTACATAAAAAATTACTAATCTAGAAAAATAAGTATAAATTGTTTAAATGCGTTATAATAAAAAAGACAACTTGTTGAACGACAAACAATACATCTTTAGATAGCAGGACATTGTATATCTCAACCAGCTCCTCCACCTCAAAAGTTTGGCAAGAACATCAAGCCACTATTTTTTCCTTCATGTGCTTTGTGATATCAATCCGATCTTAGACATATTTCCTCCTGTTATCAAACTGCGCCATTATTCTCCACTGTTAACCAATCACAGCTAATAAGACTGTTTTTTGGCTAGCGAAGAATGATCCTCCATCAGAGAGCTTGTCTTTCGGCGCTGCCCCAGAGGTGGTACTCTGAAACCACTGCCCTATTGATTAAAGATGGCACCGGTTTCTCAGGCTGGCATCATAGCTCAGGCTAAAGCTCTGATGCTCTTTGCAGGCATTTGGAAACCAGAGCCAAATGGCTAAAAGAATAAAGTGGTTCTGAACAGAAATTTGAGCCGCCATGGTGGTCCGTTCCTCTTTTTAGATCATTACATCGGGGTACTAATCACAGACTGCCATCTTCCGTGCATACATCCACCTTTTTCTTCATGGCTGGTTTCCAAATGTCAAAGCAGCCTGGAGATTGAAACAAAGCTCTTTTGGCTACTTTCAAAAAACCCGAGCTGAACATACGGCACAGGGAAACTGCTTGCCCACTCTAGGTCTACTCGGGTTGCATGAAATTAGGTCGAAATATGCAAGATTTTCCAGTATATCAGACATTTTCTAGAGATTAGAAGAGTGGTGTTAGTATGACTGCAGCCGTCCGGGAGCCAGACTGCTTGTCCATTATTAGAGTATTAGCTGTATCTACGGCATCACTGGAAGAATCCCATCTGCTGAAGGAGAGCCAGCTTCCTTTAAAACCTCAACACTCCTCTGACATTTCTTATATTCAGCAGAAATATAATATTTTGTATTTGTACTTACAATAAATGTTACATTTTTATAAATCACTGTAAAACAGAGACTATTACTAAGGACCGCCCCCATTGTATCTCAGTTATTGACCATAACTTAAGGCCTCTGCATAAATTTTTTATTCAAAGTTTGCGCGAGAACAAACCTCAATTGAAAACCATGGGCGCCAATGGGAGCTTACACATCTGACCGAACGAGTAGCTTTTTCTACTCTTTCTACTTTTTCTTGGTGCATTTACTTTTCAGTAAATTTATAAATTTGACAACATTTAAGGTATTTTCTCTCTAGGGAGAACGCAACAGTGATTGCTTCAGGAAGAGTTTAGGGAGGCTTGAAAGATGCTGGCACTCTCTGTCTGAGTCAGGCAGACTGCATCCGGGCTTTGAGCCAAACGCTGATGCCGGGGTGTATGAGAGGTGAGATCAGAGCCCGGTGTGTATGTGTGTGGGTGGAGGGTCAGGGACGCTAGTACATGTCCAAGCAGGAAGAGCTGGTACACTATAATGCAGAGCTTTGTTATCAACAACAAATGTAACATTGATATCTCTCGACCTGACAAGGTTAGCACTCCAGTAATCTGTGAAATGCCACTTATTATTAAATTCAGGAAAGCTGAGAAGCCACGGCAGGTGCCAGAGCACCAAATGAATGCAAGTGGACAACCTAAAACCCTCAAAAATGAAGAAATGAAGACCGAACATGAGTTTGAAACCAGGTTTGACAAAATATCAGATTTTACAAATCTGAAATTTGGAGTAAAAATCCTGCCTATTTATACCTATACCTCTTTTAAAGTTCGATCCGAAAGCACACCCATGTCTCTAATAATTACTTTAGTTCAACCAAATTTTATGATTTAAACTGAATATGAATTCCTCATCAGGAAATGGTGTTATCCACTAAAAAGTTGCTCAAATGCTTCATAACTTTATACTTGAGGCTTCCGAGGCATACGTTATCATCTACCTCAACCCTGCCTCAAAATTCTCCAAATAAACATTTTTATTGTGTTCCCGATGACATCAGTTTTGTGGCTTTTTTGCTGTCTGCTTTACCTTGTTCTGAATGGTGTCAGTCCAGAAGACTCTTTGGAGCTGGAAGTGGAAGTCCACCCCAATGGCAGTTCCTCTGTTTTGGGACTGAACCAAGGTTTGAGCGCCGTGACCATGAACATCAGCAATCAGCAGATCTCTGCCATTAGAGAACACAAGCGAAGGGACTCCAGCTAAAAACAGCATAAAAAGGAGCTTGTTACTGCAAGCATTCACATATTTTAAAGAATTTTGTTTTTTGGGGGTTTTTTTTTGTTGAGAAAGTTAAAAATGATTAGTGCTTAGCAAATAAGTCAAACCTCTTTTTAAGAGCCTCAATTATCTTTCATGAAAGGCTTATTATTTGGTTTTGGGAGTCTTCCGCTACAGGTTGGTGCGCACCCAATGTAAATAAAACACTTTCATTATCATATAATACACATTTTAAACCAAATTCTACAACTCCCAAGTGATTAGTTTTGCGACTTGTTTGTTCAAAATATTCCGCTTTCAAAGTGGAGCTACAGTTTGACAATCTGCATAGTAGTCACATATTATAATGTACTTATAAGTATAACTGATAAGATATGACTAATGTGAGAGAGTTTCGGATCGTCTGTATGTGCCAGCGCTTGCTTTCCTTATCCTGCCAAATTAATGCTTGGGGAGGAAGACGTTTCAGAAGCTTAATAACTTGATGGTGTTCAGAGCAAATAGAGGAAGTGGAAGAGAGATGATTTGCAAGCAGCCTGAGAAATGGTTTTGTGGGATAACAGTTCAACTCAGGGATTATGCCAACATATAAAATGAGAGCAAACCAAATATTTAATTTGATAAACACGTATTTTTAACAATATTTTCACTTGCAGAGAGCAATGGATGAGCAGCAAAATGCACCATGTATGCTCATTCCAGGCCATTGAGAAACGTAAAATTTGTTCGTCACAGACTTGTCATAAACACACAATAAACAATATAGCTCTGTCTGCCATTTTTTTATTTTCCAAAGAAAATGTTTTCAATGCTATATAAAAAAAGCCTTTGGGGACAGGATTGGCCTCATTGGCCTCATTTTAGAAGATTAAATAATGCTGTTGAACTACAATATAGAACGTTTTTAAACTATATCAACTGACTCTTCACATTGAACAGGCTAAAAACAGAATATAGAAATAGAAAGAAAAAAATAGAGTCTTTATATTTCTGTTACATTTAAGGAAACCCTGATAAATCTATTAAAATTAACTGGGCATGGTGAAAATGTGTTATATTAAAGAGCCTCTATTATGTATTTTTTTTAAAAGGCCTATAAACAAACATCCAGTTCACCTTTTAAATGTGAAAGAGTCGACTCAGAATCCCTGAAATGAGTCGACAATAAATGAATCTTTAGCTAGTACTTAGTGACATACGAATGTACTAAGCCCCTCCCATCACCCACGCACTTATTCCTGGGAAATGATATGCTAATCTACAATTGCTAAACAATTTTTTAAAGGATCAGTTCTGAGGTTATTTGGACCTGTTCGTGCCAATCGCAACCAGTAAGTACAATGATAACAGTTGCTGTAGATACATAAACAATTTGAGGGTGACATTCTAAATACCAATCACTGCAGATTGCATCATGTAAATGAGTTTTTGGATCAGCAGAAGAAGGCTAGCGATAACCCAGCGGTAGTTATCTCCACTCTATGCTTGTGACTCAAAAATGAACAATGTCTCTGCACCTAAAATAGGACCAAATTAGGAGTGATAATATCGAAGATTAATTAACGAAAACCTATTTAATTGAAGGAAACTAAGAGATTAATTAGATTGTGTTACAGTTCTGGCTGAGCTCACATGAGGGGTTTGCTCGGCAGTATCTGTGCTGCTCCAAAAGGAAACCGTCCCGGCAGCTACAGCGGTGGCCTCCGATTCGATCCTCACATAGCTGGTCACACATTCCCCACAGGCTACAGTCATCGTGGTCTGGACACAAACATGGGGAATTAGGGTTTTCTGCCATGATTTTGCCCAAATAAAGTGATATTTATGTACCGATGCATGAGCGGCTGTCATTCAGGTTGAGAATATATCCAGGCGGACAGGCACAGGTTCCTCCATTGGGAGAAGAGTGACAGTGATGCTCACAGCTCAGAGAAGCACAGCGCCAAATACCTGACACAAAACACAAAAGTTCTCTATTATAAACATGAGTCTAGAAAGTCTGAATAAATCACTGAGATCCAGTACTTGATGGGGTCAAACTTTCTAAAGGTATAACCCAAACTGGAGATCAACTATAAATGTCAAATTTTGGAGGTTTTCAATCTGTGGCAGAACATTCCAAGCACTGTGCAGTCAAATGAAAATAAATGTCTTCACAGAGAAAGGAATGAGAATTGAATAAATGAGAATTCTTCACAGAGAAATGGGTGTTTGTTTATCATAACAAGTGTAGCAACTCTGCTTAAGTAGCAACAGTGTTATGGCATCACTCCCTAGCAACCAAGCTGTTAACCCTAGCAACCAAATTCTTAGAATCTCTGCATTGGAAAATAGTTGACACCTGTGGGTTGGTTTAGAATCCAAAAGGGAATATAGTATGTAGGTGACCCCTCCATAGCAACCAGATTGATTACCTTAGCAACCAATTTAGCAACTCTCCATCTCTACTTTGGAAAAGCATGGAGACATTGGTGTTGGTTTGTTTTACACATATTGACATGGTGTACATTATATTATGTTAGTGACCCCTCCATAGCAACCAGAATGTTTACCTTAGCAACCAATTTGGCAAATCTTCTTCTGGTGGAAATGGTAGAGACATAAAGGTTGGCCACAGAAATACAAAAAATCAAAACAAAACATTTAGGAATGTTTTCTATGAAGCCGGAACTTACTGCAGTTGCGTCCCGCAGTGACGTTGGTCTCATCTTCTCCATCCAGGCAGTGAACCGTCCCATCACAGACGTGATCCAGAGGGATGCAGACACCAGAGGACGGGCACGGCCATTCCCCCGGAAAACACTCACGCTGGACATTATCTGAACACACACAAATCTTGGATCTCATCATGTTCAGAAAGCCCAGGGTGTATATCTTTATTATAGAAAGCTATTAACAAATAAGAGAATCAACATGCAGTTAATCTAGAAACTATCATGAAGAGCTATCACAAAGTGAAGTTGCAGCTTTAGTTAGAGCAAATAAATGAAATACTCAGCATTGCAAAGTTCTAAAGAAGGGCATGGTTCTTTGTGGAGAGTAATATTCTAGACGTACCGCAGCCTTTCTCATCAGCATTATCTTCACAGTCATTCTCTCCATCGCACAGCCAGACCTGGTGGATGCAGCGGCCGCTGGGACAGGTGAAATATGTCCCTCTGCAGGTGGGGTAAGCTGCAAACAGTGCACTATAGTGAGCATTCACACTGGGCAGATTTATCACTCTGTATGATTGAATCTGAAAATGATTACATTAAATCACAGGCTGGGTTAAATTGAAAACCTAAAACAAATAATACAATAGAAGACAACTACATTTAATTATTAAAACAATTTATAGAATAAATCACACCAACGATGCTAATATTTCCAGGCGAAAATGCTTGGTATATTAATTAAATATATTTTAACAGTATAAAAAACATGTATTCCACAACAACAAAAACAGAAGTTAAATCAAATAGAATGTGCGTACTGCAGTTTTGTTCATCACTTCTGTCTCCGCAGTCATCATCGTGGTCACACATGTATCCGCGGGGAATGCATTCGCCATTGCTGCACTGGAACTGTCCACCGCTGCACCGCCGAGCTGAACCCAACCACACAAATGTCACAGATGTTAAAAAAGAGTATAAACATTTTTTTTTTAATACTACAGTTAAGAAAAAAAATACTACCCTTCAAAAAAAAAAAAAACTGAGATCAGTGGCTGAATAAAGATTCTCACCTGGTCCTGGGTTCTGATATTTTTTTTGTAATACCTTTTCAATATTGCATGTTTGTTTTTTTTAACATGATGTTTAACATATAATGCATATGTTATGAAACAAATGTGTGCAAAAGATATATAATATGGATATGTTTGTTAAAAAATTTGTTACATTTTTTTTTTGCAAAAACATATGGATTAATATAAAACCACTATTTAAATATATAAAAATAATTCAGAATAACTTCAGAATAAATTTTGTATTTTACTATTTTATATTTTTTTCTATTTTTCTCTGTTTCTCAATTTAGAGTTCTCAAGTTTTCCGTTTTTGTACAACATATCTCTCTCTCTCTCTCTCTCTCTCTCTCTCTCTATATATATATATATATATATATATTACGAAGAAAAAAAACAAAAATAATAAAATGAAGACAAATATCTAATATTAGAAATATAAATAATAAAAAATATACAGATTTTAAGGGGGAATAATCCTGAAAATAAATCCAGAAATACCATTTGACTACATCAAACAACAATTGTAAAAACCCATTTGTGAAGTGAGAATTATTGAAAATATTGCACACGAGGAAGTCGAGACTCTGTTCAAGGATGTGATTCCTGGCAGCTAGAGCCACTCACTGCAGTTGGCCTCGTCTGAGCCGTCTCGGCAGTTGAGCACTTGGTCACAGCGCTGGGTCCGATTATAACATGCCCCATTAGCACACCTCAGCTCAGAGCATTCTGGGTAAACTGCAAATAAAACCCCACACCCGTCACTCAATCAATTAAATACATTGAAATAAAAGTACAGTGTCTAAAAGTTTGCTATATATTTATCTACTTGTCTCAATCCTGTTTGTGTCATATATAAACAAAAGCTATTACTTCCACACAATGACCATAGAAAAGACAAAAATATGCGTCTTTCTCTCTGTCTCTCTCTATCTTTCAGTGATGGCACAGACGAGGAACTCACACTCGCACTAATCCACAAAGGAATCTGCAATTTACTCAGAAACACAAGAAGCATATTGTGGCCTTTTCTGTCCATCAACAAGACTCTTAATCTTACAAATTGATTAAAATGCCACAAGATCCTCAGAGGGGGGAGGAAACCCCCAGTCCTTCCACCTGACATCCACCCCCTACTCACGTACACCCCGCTATACATAAAAATATATAATTCCTGTGTCTTTTTCAGTACATAATTGCACCTGCTCAGATCTCTTTCACCCTTACAAGTGTTTCAATTAAAGGCACGCATCCATTTCAGTCTGGAGACTCCCTTTCCTACATTAGTGAAGTCTAGTCCCAGTTGGGTCGTGAGTTTGGTAATCCTAGTGCGCTATAGAGAATTATAACCAACCCTCCTTGTGTCAATCAATCCAATGCACTTTAAAAATTAGCATCAGTTTTTTTTTAGTGCACTCACCGCAGTTTCTCTCGTCGGCTCCGTCCAGACAGTCAGGTACATGGTCGCACCTGTATGACCCCGGGACACAGGCTCCATTGGTGCAGGTGAACTGGGAGCTGGAGCATGTCCTGCCAGCTGCCAGCACACATCACACACACACACAGTTTAATATGAGAGCTGGGTGGTCTTCATCATCATGCCCAAAGCATAATGCTTCCCCCTAAGAACACGTGCACTTTCATTTTCAGCTTACACATCTAAGCTATCGAGTTTCTTCCGCGGTTTCCGCAGCTTGTCATTCCCCATTTCCGTTTTTTAAAGAAACAGTGCATCTAAAAACGACCTTCACATTCATCGTGAGCATCTACGATCCTCAAAGTTGCCCTTTGCTTTGTGCTTATTAAAGATCGTGAATGGCACATTTTGAAATCCCTGTCTTGGACATTGTTGATGCAGTATCTACCTTGTGCCATCAAAAGAAACTGTCTTTCTCAATCTCAGTTTCGTAGTAGAGTTTGATTGTTCCTCATTTAGTTTTAAAGCCTCTTACACAGCTGTTTCTGTCTCAGATCATGATGAGTTTCAACCTAAAAGTGAGATGACCATTAATTTGTGTTTGGTTTGATTGGTGGATCATTCACCTGACCATAAATCCTTTACTTTGTGTATCTAGAATAATTGATGTTTGGCAAAAGGTTGTACCACCAAATTTTGATTTGATATATTTTTTATCTATTCATTGATTTTATTCATGATCCAGCGCACATCGGGTGAGTGCAGGGGCTATTATTATATTTGGATTATTCAATTAAACTAACCCTATGTTTTTGGGATTGTACCCTGGAGGAAACCCACGCAAGCACAGGGAGAACAGGCAAGCTTCGAACTGGAAACCTTCTAACTGGAATGCCACACTGCGCCAGCGAGCCGCTCTAATTTTATCTAAGTTTTTGGAATCATAAAAAACATAGTATTATTTATATATCTGATATCATTCTTAGTTTACATAATATTTAGTTTGCACACCTGTCGAAAACGTTTAATGTACTGAAAATACACAAAATCCATGCCCCGTTTTATATTATCTGCACATCCTCACTGGGGTTGCGGGTGTTGTTTGGTAGTTCCATTAAGGTTATGGTTTAGGTTTTTATTATGTCCATGAACCATGCCTAAAAATTTAGGGAACCAAAAAAAAGTAAAAATGTAAAAAAATAAACCGAAAAAGTGCAAATTAAAAGTGCACCAAAATCATGACTCCACCCACAGCAACTTCTCCCTCGAGGAGAGACGATGACATTATGTCTGGTGATGGAGAAGGAAGTGTAACACCCACTGCCCTAAGAGTTATTTTTTAGCACTTTGAAGTGCCAATTTAGTACATTCAACACTTAAACCAGAGTTCTTTTAACACCCGATAAATTGGGACCATATATGATCTGAGTGGTGTTAAAATGAGTGTTGAATTGACACTGCTAAAATTACACAGCAGAACTTGCTGAAGACCATGACGAAACATTTTTGTAGCGCTCCAAATGTTGTCTAGGAAACGTTTGTTTGTGATAAAAGCAAAACCAGTAGTGAACCTTCAGCTACAACACTTTCAAAAGATGTCTTTGTATTCTCAGCACTTTTAAATAACTTTAGACAACTTTGCAAAAGACGAGAATGTCTACCTGGGTGTTTTTCTTATCTCAATCAGGAGGATAATAACATCCCGGAACATAACTGGGAATCAGTGGAGCTCTCAGTTAGAGACAGTAGTAATTGAAATGGCTGCAAAAAACAAGGGAGCGACAGACGGATGGAGGGATAGAGATAAGGCTACTCACGGCAGTGCTGTCTTTCATCGGAGCCGTCTTCGCAGTCCTCCTCGTCGTCACAGAGCCAGTGTTGAGGAATGCACTCCCCATCGCTCAGGCACTGGAACTGACCGCTCTCACATGAGGCTTGAGCTGCAGGAGCCACAGAGATATAAAATGTCACAAAACTTCCAAACGTAAAGCATTGCACGCACAAAAGTTCGCTTTCTTTCTGTATAAAAAACTCAAGAGACACAAGGAGCATCACTTTGTCATGAAAACCTACTACACTCTTTACCGAAACCAGTTGTCTCTAAACATTCTAGTTTACAAATCCTACTTTCTAAATAAACTGCTAACTTTTAGGTGTTTTAGTGTAGGTAAGATGTTTTTAAATGCTATCCAGTCTGGTTCAGACTTTCAATATACTTACGACAGCCCAGTTCATCAGAGTCGTCTGAGCAGTCAGTGGTTCCATCACATCTCTGGCTCACTGGTATACACTGGCCTGTGCCACAGCGGAAAGATCCCAAATCACAACCTGTACCTAGATGAACAATAACGAGCTTTTTTGAGAAGATAGTCCAAACTATGCAATAAACTCCAAAATCTCTTTTTAGGTAAAGCTGCAAGCAGCAATCAAAGGGCTTGAGTACTCCAAGGGAAATTTGTTTCATTTTGAACAGTCCTACATTAAGAGATGTATTCGAGCAAGAACGGTTAAAATTCTGACAAAATCTGGCAAATAAAAAATGACAACAATAATAAGTTCTCAATCATCTACAACTGGAACCATAGTTTGCCGTAGAGACATGTTCAAGCAGAGGTTCTGGGGACACTTCCTGCTTCTTTGGGGGAACATCGAAATTCTGCACGAACCCTTCAACATCAAAAGACGCTTCATAATTTAACATTGCAGATGAGACGGAACAATTTGAAAGTGATCACATGAAATCTCTAGGATGAGTTTGTTAAAGTACATTATACTAAATTATACTAAACGTTATTTATTTACAAGAAAAATTTAAATCACTGTCTTCCCTCAAATTGACTTTGTGTTGGTTACTTACATAAGTGTTCCAAATTTCTAACAGTCTGAAATTGCAGTTAAAAAATTGGATATTTCATGTTGGCACTAGGTGGCGCTATAATTGGCACTATAGGTTGCTATATATGTTTGTTCAGGCGTGGACTCCTAACATGCATGGCATGTTTGAACTTGATCAGACATTTTATGGCAGAGATATTAACAACTTCCTGTTTTAAAATGTTTCCTTTTTGGCAAATTTTTTAGTTTCTACAGCCGCCATGCAATATTTGTCTTCATTTTATTATATTTGTCTTTTTTTTTTCTTTGTAATATATATACATATATATATATATATGTATATATGTATATATATATATATATATATATATATAAAGAGAGAGAGAGAGAGAGAGATATGTTGTACAAAAACGGAAAACTTGAGAACTCTAAATAGAGAAACAGCGAACAATATAAAAAAATATAAAATAGTAAAATACAAAAAATACATAGTTGAAGCCAAAAAATCTTTGCTATTTAACATCCCACATGCCTTTACATAAGACTGATGGACTTTGAAGTCCAACAGTTAAAATTTCTAGGGGGAGTGGTCAGAAGTGGAAATTTTTAGAGTTTTTTTGCAAAAAAAAAAAAAAAAACTTTCTGACAATTTTGGAACTGCAATCCACATTACACATATTTAAGTCTTGGTACCCTACATGTTGCCTAAAACAAACAGCTAGGGCACCTAAAGCTGAAATCTGTTTTGTGGCTTGTTAGTTTTAAACAGCTCATGTATCGCGCTGTTGTAGTTAAAGCCTCCTACTATCTATGATTGACTTAATTTTTTCGGTAATATTTTATTTTTCCTAAAGACAACCCCCTGACATCTGATAGCTCTCTCTCTATATATATATATATATAATATATATATATATATTTGAAGGCTGCATCTCTGCAGGATAAGTGTTTCTAACCTAATAAAGCCTTACCACATAGCCAAACGTCAGCCTTGCACTGAGAGAATATCAAGAAGATGAGTACCTGCACACAAATTAGATCCCAGTGCAACAACCCTAACTATCAATTCCACCTCAACGATAAATTAGCATTTTACCACACTCCAAATGTGTTAATGATAAATGAAAGATGTGAGAAACTGTTAAATTCATGGCTTTTAAAAAGGGAGAAAAGCCCACATTCATCACTCAAGGCCTTACTCAATACAGACTTCAAGATAGCAAGCAAGATTTTAGCACATTCCCTGGAAGATCTACTCCCACAGGTCATAAAGCCTGACCGTGATGGCTCTGTGAAGTCCAGATAATGCAATAAGAAATAATGTAAACATCTAGGAGTTACCATGAGATAGTGTTAAGAGATGTCTTCATGTACAATCTGATCAGTACAGAAGCATCATCAATGTTGCAGATCTGTGAGCGCCGCTTTGAGAAGTCCTTAAACAAGTTTCTTAAAAATCCATAAAATATGAGCAGAATGGAAAGATATGCAATGTTACCTTTTATTCTAGAATGTTACGTTCATCTAGAATGTAAACGTCTTATGTGAATTCTGCAATTATTTCTTTATTTTATTTATTTTTTTCCTTTTTGGCCGACTTTTCACCTACTTTTTTGTTTAAAAATGGTGAACAGAATAAGTAAACCCAATAATAATAATAATAATAATAATAATAATAATAATAATAATAATATTTGTCTGTGCTTTTAAAGAAACTCAAGGACTCCATACAGGAAGAGAAAAATACAAAAAGCAATACCTAAAGTCATTCAAACCCAGTTTAAGGCAAAAAGCATCCCTTAAAAGGTATGTTTTAAATTTTGACAGCATAGATTAATATTAAAGATTATTGTAAAAATGGCAAAAAAAATGGCAAACCAAGAGAGTGAGTGTTTGTATTTTCAAATTTAAATTCTTCAATCTATTAAACTCTTTTGTCCAAGTGACTGACATTGAAAGAAAGGGACACAGCTTTTGCTTTTTGGAGGCGCTGCTCCATGTTCTACTGACTGATCCACAAGAGAGCTTGCGTCTGTATTGAAGTATCATTTTATATATTTCACACATATGCTGCAGAAAACATGAACTCACTATTTTATGTTGTCCAATTTATATCTCTGCATCAAAACTTTGCATGACTTTTATTATTAAAGCCCGGGAGGAGCATGTCATTGACCCACCTCCACTACATGTCCTAGATGTGGAGCTCTTTCCTTGGGTAACTACTAATACAATTTGTGATTCTAAGCTGATTTCACAAGATTGATTGGCTTATATGCATCAGAAACCTAATGCTAGTCCGGATAAGCTCCTCCCGAAGCTTGTTAAATCAACAATAGTTCTATGAAAGTGTGCACTCACAGGTTCAATTTGAAGAAAAGGTGACCGGATGAACCTCATTGGTGTATTTAAATCTTACAATGGAGCATGGCTCTATCACTATTTGGAGGGAAAGCAAAAAATGTTTGCACTGTTGGTTTTGGATTATCTTTATGTAAATACAAGTTAAATGTTGCTGCATGGATGTAAAATTGAAATGGAATGACCCACATCAAAGCAGCTCCCATCTTAAAAAGCACTCTGTGCGCAGGTTAAACTTCAGTAATGAATCACACACAGAGGATCGACAGCTAGCGGAGCCAAGCGTGCCAGTGGACGAGCAGGCACCATCCAGTCCAACTCTCCTTCATCTCCAGCCTTGCTTTTGATCTGCCTCATGAGTGGCATGTGAGGAGATAAGAAAGCACCCCTCACCCCTCCTGGACTTAGGGACGTATCGGAACACACCATCAGGACAGTTAAGCCCTCTGTCCATCTGTCTGTTTGACCGCTGGAATGTGGGCTTCTGATTGTCTCTCACTGACACTGATGAATGGTGCATGCTGTTCCTTGTCAGAAATGTAATTAGGATAAATATCGGTACCGGGTGGTACCACAGCCCATACACCCAAATTCCAAAAGCAAAGGGAGATGCAAGGTGGAATGATGGGGTGAGGGGGGTTGAGTCAGTTGGTCTTATCAGCAGTTACCTAAACACACTCACACTGATACAGTCTCTGGTCAAACGTATGTCTTCTCGAAACGAAGTTAATGGCATCCCACAACGCATATTGATCGTGAATGGAGAAAGCAAACCTTTTGATGATTTTGGAGTATTAAAAACGGTGTTTTCTCTGTGCACGATTGCAAGCTCCACCTTTGTGTTCACTGCTGGAGTCGAGAACTGGTTTAACAACTAATTTAAATGCTGTTGTGCGATGAAACGCTCCATTAGTTAGTGCTTTAATGCTGCCCCTGAAGTTTAGACAGATAACCGCATTGGCATTGCATTGCATTGGGATTTATTTCCCATCATAGTTTATGCACATTTTTCCTTATCGGATAAAGTTTTGCGTATTCATTTTAAACACAGCATCTTGGTGTTTCCATCTGGGATTTTTTTCATGGAGTATTTCAAGATGTGCATAAAAAGGTGGATGGAAATGCAGCTAATAATTGCAATAAGACAATGCTGCGATCAGTTTTTCTATGTTTAAATAAAAAAAAAAAAAAACTACGGCCAGACGGTGTACATTAAGGAACTTGGGTAGAAGAGCTTTCTGTTTTGAAAGCCTTGACTATGATTAGTAGCTTGATTGTTTTTGAAATCATGAGCCCATTTTTTAAGACGTATAGAACAAGATCTCGGGAGTAATCACAGAAAGAAACACTTTAGGTGAACTATGCCTTTAAAAATGAACTCCCGTCTCTGCCAAGGCCAGGGGGTCTGCGCTTTAGTCTTGGCATTAAAATCCAAGCGCGGGGCTCCTGATCAGGAAGGGTCTAGACCAAACACCACAGCGAACGCTTTTAAAGCATGCCAGCCAAATGGGCTTCCTTTTAACTCCTTCAGCAGCCAATTGGGAAAGCAACCTTTTTCCTGCTCAGTTTACTAATGATAAAATTGCTTCTGGTGACTGAAAGGAAGCCTTTGTTGCCAAGGACATGATCCGGAGGTTTCAGCAGCGTCCGTAACGCACAGGTAGACAACTGGCATATACAGGATCTGGGAGGTGAGAGGCTCTTACTGACACCCGTACGAAACTGAGAGAAACCTAAACAGCAGCCATCAGTCGCTGGTTTCCGTTGCTGGTGCCAAGGCACAAGCCCGTAGCCACAAGGACGGGAATGAAGAGTTTAAAATATGGTAGACTTTCTGGAATAAGAGAATAACGCTTTGTTTTTGTGGTGGTGGTAGTGGTGGTGGTGGTGGGGGGGGGGGGGGGTTAAACCTTTGCAAAGTTTATATATTTCCCACTATATAAGCAATGTATTTTAGATTTAATCCAGTTTTCTGGGTCAGGGTTTCAGGCATTCCCAGGTTAATATAGACAATTTGTTTCTCCAGCATGTCTTGGGTCTTCCCTGGGTCCCCTCCTGGCAGGATCTCTCCCTGGGAAGGCATCCATGGGGCACCCAACACAGATGCAGGAGCTGCATCAAATGTCTCCCTCCTCTCAAAGTAGAAGGGACTCCGAGTTACAAATTCTGTGACAGTGCTTCTAACTTTATCGCAAAGGTAGCATAAAAATCTATGCCAGAGTAGAGTACTCAGATTACTCAGAGTACTACTGGAACAATGCGTTTTTTTATCAACACATGGTTTAATTAGCTAACCGTTTTTATTCTGTATAATTATTAAATAAAAAATGGTTTCTGCTTTAAGAGGGTGTAAAGAGAAAATATAATCATACACATAGTGATGGTGTTACTGTGGCCTAAATTCATTTGCACAGGAAGTCCTGGACAGAAATAATACAGGCATTAGCTCAGGGCAGATTTTCAGAGTTTGCCATTCTCTCTGATGTATCTGATTTACTTCAATTCTTTTTAAGTTTTATATATAAACTCTTTTCCGTTGTGTTGGGTACTGTACAGCACTATTCCAATGTGCAAAATACAGTAAACACGGATAAAAACTGGATATGATCAGTGTAAAAACAGATCAGAATCTGAAAATGATGACTAATTAAAATATTAAAATGTAATGTTGATGGATACCAATATTAATGAATACTAAAATTCACAAATAATCACACAATTTTGAAAGATATATATACAATATACGCAACCAGCACTTATGTATTTCCTTCTGTTTATTAACAGTTTAAAGGTTTGTTATTAACTACACATGGGTGATATGCATCATTAGCTTTATTAGTAGTAGTATTATAATTATTATTATTATCAGAGATAAATAAAAAGTTGTAGGATTGAAAACACAAACACACAATCGAGTGATTAAATCAGTTTCAAGTACATTTTCTGGTTTAATAAAGCTCATGAGATCGAAGCAATGTAATGGTGGCTGCTTTGCCAGAATCAAAAAAAAAAGATTTTCTTTCAGTTCATTTCAGTTAAAAGTGATTTGATTTCAATCAATGAAATACTATTCATTTTAATTAACTGTAATAACCCTGACTAATGAACCCTCAAGCTGTTTTCCCTGTAGTTGAACACCATGAATCAGCGATACATCAGCCAAACGGCTTTCATCAGCCTCTGCCAAGAGGCTAAAGCCCGAAAGAAACAGGCAGTGTGTGTTTCCTGACAGTATCAGCAGGTAAAGTGAACAGCACCGGGTCGATCCAGTTCTCTCTCACACATTGAGCCCCGTCGTTTCCTGCGGTGTCTCTTTAAAAGCCTTTCATTCCGACATCTTAACTGAGATTGCGTGAATGACAACAGTTATGCGACCGGGGCCATTGAGAGTCCGGTGGCTTGTATTATGCAAATGTGTCCTTCTGTTAAAGGGCTCTGGGCTTGTTTCCATTTTTAAAAGGGGAAATTCCCCCAGAGATAACTGTTTATTTCACCTTTACTCGATTAGGGTCCATTGTTAATGAGTTGTTTAGTTTATTCCAACAAATTTGTAATATTCCTCTGAGAGGTAATATTCAGGACATTTTACCAAAGAACAGAAAAATAGAACTTCAATTAGCACTGATCCACAAAGGTTAACATCAAAATCTCTTAACAAATAAATGCTAGTTTACAATTTTAGGGGCTTTAGAAATTAAAGTTGGTCTTGAAAAGGTCCTTTAAGTGCAATTATTGGTTTTTAAACAACATCTCCATATTTGAACGGAATGAGAAAAGGACACTAGCATTGACTTTTTTTTAAAAGTTCTGTGTAACTGATTAGAATTTTGGTGTAAAACAAACAGTAATATCTTTGTTTTCCATTTTGTTGTGTAGAATCCTTCCTTTAATGCCACCCCCACATCTCGATGTGTCTTTTCTAATTAGCCAACTTAAATCCTCAGCAGGCAAGAATCCCTAAACTGTCTGTTAGGAAAAACAAGGACGCGCCAACATCGGGTCACAGGGAGAGAAAGAAGCAATGGAGGAATTTTCATTAGAATGAAGCCTCCTGAAGACTTAGACCCCACTGAGAGGGCACAATAGCACAATGGGCCCACGACTGAAAGTGTCAGCACGCCAAAGGACCATTGGAGGCTGGGAACAGAGTAGGGGGATACAGTAGAGATTCCCAGAGGGCAACTGATGCTGAAAAGTGACATGTACTAACCTTAAAACAAAACGAAAATGCAACCAATTAAGGCTGATTCGCTTAGTTATCCAACAAATGAGGACAATAGCATCTATACGGCTAAAGTTTGACCATAAACTCTGATGTTGGCTTTTACAAGTGTTGATATTTTTTTAAATGTTGCCAATGTCACAATGAGTAACATAAACCAGCTCCAATGTATTCATGATTTTCATAAGCTGAAAAACAGATAGGGCAAATCAGTTGCTATGGTAAACAGTATGGTTGCTATGGGGTAAGATCAGTGGTAATATAATGTTCTGCATGTCACTTTGAGTGAAATAAACCAACTCATGTCTCTATGGTTTTCTAAAGCCAAGATAGAGATAACCCAAAATGGTTGATATGGTAAATAGCTGGGCTGCTATGGGAGGGGCTAATGTTCCTTATGTCTATATGAGTAAAATAAACCAAACCCCATGTTTCTATGATTTTACAAAGCTGAACATTTTGTTGCTAGAATGTACAGTTCAGTTGCTAGGGAGCTGTTAGCGATGACATAAAAAATTTTAAGTTTTAACTATGATTAACATAAGCAAACCTTCATTTATTTATCATTTTTAACATATTTCCATTTCCTTTCACACTTTTTTTTTCAATGGCCATTACAAGTCAATGGTAAATCTTAGATTGGTAAATACTTTTGCCATTGCTCGGTATGTGCAGAGACCACCACAAGTGTGGAAGCTTCGAAGCTTCTATGAAGGTTCTCAGCTTCAAAATGTAGACCCATAGTTAAGAAAATTTTCCCAGCATTCTCAGTGATTTCACAGAATTCCTTTAGTGGTATCAGACAACATGATTATGTTGTTTTTATCACAGGGAGGTAAAAAAAAAAGTTTTAATTAAGGAGATGAGCAAAAAAAAGGGGGGTGGGGGTGGAAAATATGTGAAATGGGTAAATTGTGTATATTTTATATGCTAAAGTTTAAAGATATTTTCCATGTTTTTTGTATCACTGGCACCCGATAGACACTGCACATTATACGTTATCAAGTACAGTATTACCTTTCAAGCTTCCACCCACATATGAGATGTTGATACAACAGGGTTCGCAAGTTTTAATCGCGTTGCAGCACAGTATCTTTTTCAGAAGCTATCAGAAGCTTCTCTTATATTTGCATTAATAGCTGGGTTACATTGCAAATTGTCAAAAAGTATAGTGATAAAATACAATGTAATCCTAAATCAAATATAGTACAACTGTAACATTTCAACCATATTCTGTGAAAACAAGCCAAATAAAAAAGGAATGTAAGTAAAGGGAGCTCGATATTGAAAGTGAATAAGAAAAAAAAAGAGCTTTTCTGGCTGTGGTTCTCTGAGGCTAGAGTCCCGCCCTCTTCTGGTTCTGATTGGATGGATCAAGAGTATCACCAGGGTTCATGAGAACAATTTGAATCTAGGGTTGATTGTTCATGGTCTTCCATGATTGTGTTTGGTCTGTCAAACCAGTGCTTGTTCATTCCATTTTAATAGATAATGGTATATTTGGGTGAGCGCTATCAGAATTTCTGAGTGTGAGAAATTGCATATGTTGTGTGTGAGCGTGTGACAACAGTGAAGAGGTCTCATCTTTCGATTGCAGCCCTTTGCAAAGCAAATTGCTACAGTTGGATATTTGTTAGACAAAAATGACAGCTAACAATGCTAACTCGTAGAAATCTCACTCTAAACTCTAGCCCTTATCAGGAGATACTCAGTGCAACCTACCAACTTGTTCCTGTTCTTGGTACTTGTGGTTTATTTAATCTACAGCTCTTGGTACGCTCTTGGTACGCAAGGCCCAGTGCCTCTTGCGGGTGTTTTAATTTTGGGTAATTCGAAACCCCCCACAAAAAAAAAAAAAAAATAGGAAAAAGCTGGCAGCTTATAGATCTGACCAAAATTTGACATCAAATTGATATCAAGATGCATGTTGAGTTCTTGTGAGGAACAAAGGCAAATAAAGGGGTCTTTCTCCTTCCTTTAAAACAACCCAAAGACCCTTGCCAGAAGCCAGCCCCCCAAAACATCTCTGTCCAGGCCATGGGAGAGGTGCCGCCTCTTTCATCAATGCTGCTTTGTTTTTGGTAGGCGTTCGCAGTGAAAGCATGAACAGGAGCGGCTGGCAGAACCCAGTGCCAGAGCTGGCAGTGCCCATAGCCACAGCCCTGTTTCATATGGAAATAGACGATGCAGAATGCAGTCAATTGCTTTACAACTGACTTTGGCACGAAAGGCCTAAATAGAAATGCTTGGCATGGGGTGAGAGTGGAGGGAGGTAAACATAGAATCAAAAGCCAGCAGAACCATTCAGGATGCTTGCACTGGTTCCTATCTGTAATACACCTGAGCACGATATCACCACCCGGTAACCTCTTAAAAGAGATTATTGAGTCAGGTTTTGCTTCATTATCAGCAGTTTGGGTGTTAGTGTCGAATGGATGAATAAACCAAAAAATAAAAAAAAATGTCCTGCTTTTTGATTGGTTAGAATTAACTTGCACCAGGAAGTAAACAAAGCAGGGACCGGAGATGATCAATATTGTTGTGGTTTGTCCTAATATGATCACTAGACCAAATTTCTATGGTCTGCACAACTCCAAGGTTACCCAGTTTAGGTCAAAAGCCATGAGTTTTACAAAAAATCCCCTAGATGTTTCAACGCAAGCCTCATAACAACTAACCAGAGTAACTGACTAAATGATTCAGGATGATCTTTTTATTTCAAAATATAAGCATGGATTTAAATGTGAGAAGTTTGTAGAATTTTTCACTTAAACAAGCAGTTCAGTTTGCATCTGGTTCTGGTTTTAGATCATGTTCCCACTACAAACTGCTCTAGTTCATTTGGAAGTGTATGTTTGAGCTTTTTTTGGTTCACTTGTAGTAAACTAAACCAGAAAGGCATTTCACCCATTTCTGTCAGGTGAAAAATGTCTTAAAAAGTCCAAAATGTTACTTAAAATGTCAGTTTTGAGATAGGTAGAATGTTTTGATAAAAGGTTGACATTTTGAGATACAAAAGAAACCTTTTTTTCTACAAAATGTAGACTCTAATATCAAAATTTCAACTCTTGTATCTCAAAATCTCTACTTTTCATCTCAAGATTTCAACTTTTGTTAATCATATATAATCTGTTGTACACTCACTGGTCACAATATTAGGCACACCCATCCAACTGCTCGCAAACACAAATATCTAATCAGCCAATCACATGGTAGTAGTAACTCAATGCATTTAGGCTACCACCTTCTGATGGCTACTTCCAGCAGGATACATGAACACGACAATGGGTTCACTGTACTCAGATGACCTCCACAGTCACCAGATCTCAATTCTGTAAGAGCTTCTTTGGGATATGGAGGAACATGAGATTTGGAATATGGACCAAAATCTTTGAGAAATGTTTTCAGTAACTTGTTGAGTCTATGCACCGAAGGATTAAAGCAATTCTGATGGCAAAAGGGGATCCGACCCAGTTCTAGTATGGTGTACCTAATAACGTGGCCAGTGAGTGTATAAAAACCATTGTGTGGTTAAAACAGAAAATAATTATTCGTTTTAAAAGGCAATGGACTAGATGCACAAAAACTTACAAATATACATTACCGATATCATGTGATGAACATGGGTGGCCATGTTTTCCTTACCATTCACAAAGCCACAGGGGGCGCTAATTGCTAGGGTTAAAGTGGCAACTGTGTTAATCACTGTGCATTTTTCAGCCCTGTTGCTCAAGTATTGTACTAACACCGGAAAAGCCCAGAAGCATGTTTGGGGTTTAGAGGGCACGTGCGCAACAGGGGAAGTGGGATTTCATCGTTTTCTCACACTCTCACATCATCTCTAAACAGATTTGAAAATAATAACTTTTCCATGAGGGTAAGATAAAATCAGGTGATAAGGACCTACTGCATGAATGGTGTTGGTTTCAACTAATAACTGCAAGATACAGTTGCTGAAATACAGCATGCAAGCAAAACAAGTCGCAATTCCTTTGATCTGAGCATATGGACAGCACTCTCTGTTATCACGTGGGGTGACAGGTGCCTTTTTATTTTTAAAGTGGAATTTTGGACCTTTTAAACTCATGCAGCTTATTGAGGAATGGTATGCTGCTGTTGTTTTTTGTACAACTGGAATAGTTCTACAAGTTTGTGTTCATTTTTAATGTAAAAAGTGTCAATTTCCCACTGAAATCAATGGTAGAGTGCAGCTGAATCCAAGCAAGCACTGTAGATGAACTGAAGTCACTCTCCGTGCGTTGTAACTTTGCAAAAACCGCCCTCGCTGCAGACTGCAGCACGGTGGCGCTATGCACTTGCAGACTTCATGCACCCCAACCGTAAAAGTCCTCCTGAACAGGACATCCTCTGCTAATTTTAAGGTGCTTGATGTGAGTAAGCACATGATGTGTCAGAAAGTGCATTACTGTGGGTGCATGGCATCACAGTGCTAGAGTCTGCAGCAAGGACTATTAGATTTTTGTGGGGTGGGGGGGTTAAACTCCTTCACCTTTTCCATTAGTCGTCACAGCACTACAACCAAAATATTTAGAGCATTTGAGCACGAAAGTCCACAATGAAGCATGGCAGATCACATGACCAGTGGTGAAGCTGTTAAAAAGCAAAAGATTGGACTTAAAAATGCATTTGTTTCTAAATACACTGATGACAACCAATTCACATGAAATGTTGATTATTTCGAAGTGAGGCAAAGTTCGATTTTATCAGCACTTTATTTTATTTTAAAATCCAGAATAAACTTCACACTGTGACGACGATGGGTTCTGATTGGCCGCATGCTTTGAAATGGGCAGGATGTTAATATACTGCAAATGTCCACCATTTGTGAAAATAGTGGGGGATCTTAATGTTGTGCAGAGGAAGCTAATGTTGAAGAGTTATGCTGTTGGTGGTACATTTGTATTGCTGTGAAACTCAATTTGGTAAGTTCAAAAGAGCGTCTGGTTGAGTCTTTGTTAAGATTGCGTGCATTTACTGTTACTACATTATTAGCCAAGAGATTGTTTAATAATTCAACAGTATTTTCACATTGTGTTTAATTGTCAACTACCAAAATTATTTTAAATTGCCAGTAGAGGGCGTAATGAAAAATTGAATCCTGCACACAGTGATGGTGCTAGGTATGGTCAATGAACTCAAACCATTTGCACAAGAAGCCTCAGACATAAGTAAAAGTTCACCTGCTTTATATTTAGGTCCATTTATCTGAATATCACATTTTGTGACAGCAAAGTTTCTATGTACTATCTTCTAATAGATTAAATATTTGGATGCGGCAAATCACTACTGACTCTGGAAGACACATTTTCTAAGCTGAAAAGAACTATGATACAAATATGGATGAGAAACGCCTCTTCAAAACATTCCAAAAAAAATGAAAGTCATGCAAATCAACACTTGTTGACAGTCAGATTGAAAGCATCTCACTGTTGAGCATCAAGCTAATTTCTCTTCCCAATATCAAGTTTGGAAACCCAGTTGGAGATCACGAGGAACCTAATAGATCCACATTTGAATGAATCTACCGAAAGAGACATCGCCGCTTGCTGATCTTCATCGCCTGCACTCATGACTGCACATGATAAAAAGAGCAGCGCGGTTGACGCTGAGCGAAAGTGTCCTTTCAATCATTACAGCCCAAAGATGGCTAATATGTGACGAATGATCGTAGCTTTACTGACAAAACAAGTTATGAATCCACCACATCATCACATTTGCAGGCACTGAGTAACACGCTTGGATGTAAATATTAATTTTGACATGGGATGATTAGCAAAATCCACGAAAACGAGTGCGAGAACTGTTGAGCTCATGGTTTTCTAAATAACTACAAGTTTGATATGTTAACAAGTATCTTGACCTTTGAACCCTGAAACTGAGAGCCAGAGGAACCAACAGGAAGTGAAGCTCAGAGGATTAGAGAAAGTACCCCCCCCATTCTCCCCCCCCTCCTCCTCCTGCATCCATCGAGACCCTGTGCTGTGGGTAATTTCCTCCGAAACACATGCTGAATAAAGCTGGATTACAGGACCTCATTCCTGGCTGGTATTTCTGAGGAGATCAATCAAGGCTACGGCCACAAACTTAAGCCTGATGCAAACACGGAGCTGGAGATACACTCATGACTGAGGGAAGATGACATTTTGACACCTAAAGGTCACAGCATCTATAAAATCAGGAGTAACTGAGCACTTTAGAGTGCACTTAGCATTGTTCCATTTTATTTTCACACCCTGTATACAAGACTTCATTAGAACATTCTAAAGAGGCTTTCGTGCCTGAAGAATGCTGTGATTTCTACCCAAGATTTTTGGATTGAATTATGTGTATTATTATGATGTCTACACTTATACTTTTACTAGTAAAAGAAACTATGAAAACTTCCAATCCATAACTCTTGTTTTATTTCACTTGCGACCGATTCAAAAAAATCACCTTTTTATCAGCTTATCTCGAATGTTTTAGTGTAAAGGGGACACTTTTTGACTTTCACTAGCTCTCCACATTTTAAAAACAATTCAGCCATTCTCCAGAACTGGCGACGACACTTTTAGCATAGCTTAGCATAAATCATTGAATCCAATCAGACCATTAGCATTTAAGTTCAATTTGTTCATAGAGGTTACCACATGTTTCTTATAGAACACTCAACTTTTTAGAGAAATATAAAAATTTTAATAGTTTGAAATCAAATGCTGCTGGTCTAATTAAAGTGATAAAAGTGGTATCACCAGATCTGGAGAAGAGCTGAATAGATTAATTAAAGACTGTATTTATTATATCAGTGGGATATTTAAGAAGTGTTCTTTTGTGTTCATTTAAAGATAATCTAAACGTTTTGTAAAGTAAAGACGCATTATTTGTTTTGTTACAGACTTAGTCAAATTCTAAAATTTGTTGATTTGCTGTTTCCACTGCAATTTAAACGGGATATGCTTGTGAATTTAAAAAGTGTAGACTGTTACTGAGCTTCTGTGCCCTTGCCTCTATCATTATAGCCAATGTAAGACATTTAAAGTGATTTAAACCATAATCATTCAAAACCAAAAGGCTACTGGTCCAATTGAATTAAATGACCTATGCTAAGCTAATGCTAAAAGAGAAAGTGGAAAGTGTGGTGTTCCCTCAGACTCTTATGTAGAGGCCAAGCATATTGAATCTAACAATGGAGCTCACGGGGATCATTTTTTTAACTTTTATGTTGAAAATACGAATTTTAAGGGAAACTAGTGCAGCTCCCATAAATGGAGGTGTTATGGCCGAACGGGTGATAACCCCCGCTGCTGCTTTCTTTAACAACTTATATGGAGAGCACTTCATTCATCAATTTAAAAAAAAATTGCTGCTGAGGCAGGGGTGATAGATGCCTAGTAATGTTTCATAGCAGAAAGAAGGCAGTTCTTAATGCTGAACTAACACGAGTATCAGGTGATTGATCAAATATGACGCTTAAGCTCTTAACCTGATTCTAAATAGACTGCTTCATCCCGGCATGATTTTAGGGCAAACCACATTTTTATGTTATTTAATTATTATTTTGAAACTTTAGTCATTTTATTAGAGGCCTATACTGTATATCTTGGGAGATGTTGTGTTGAACTTAAATATTTAATACATTTACACATGCAAATCATGATTATCCCCCCACCCCTTGACTTGAATCCTTTATCATATTATGACAGCACACAGTTAGTTGCATTAATATAAACTGCTTCCCATTTCACCCAGTAAACAAAGGTGATCCAAACTCTAGCAATGGTTGCCTTGAGCAGCAGCTGCGCAGTAATTAGTTGCTCGATTCACGTAAGAAGCTTACATGCTAAGGGTTGGGCAAAAAGAAAGCAGATTACAACTCGAGAAGCTCTGGCCATGCATGCACCCACACTTTTGCGCCGGAGGAACCTGTTGCGCTGTCAACTGATTAACCGGGCGCAGTGCGGAGAACCGCACGTCTCCAACTCCCCATCCCCTCCGCCGGAGACCGCTTGAGTCTTTGAGAAGCAGGCCTGTGCCCTGAAAAGTGTTGGAGTTGCTTTGTACCAGTAGCTTGGGGTCTGCTAGAGATTGTCTTCAAGTCACATGCTCGCCTCTGTTACCTAGCAACGCCAAAGCCCGAGCAAAAAAGTTCTAGGAGAACCTCAAATCTGCTTTGTGCGCCACCGCGACTTTTCTATTTGCCACTTTTAAGTATGCTTTTCCTCGCATATCGCGTAGGTTGGGCCTGTTTTAACCCTCGAATGAACTATGTGCGTTTTGACAATTCCGTTAGACGACACCTTCTGAAGCTAAGAATAAGAAAGAATGAAATAATGACGCGTTTTTAATTAGCCATGGGTGACGGCGACCCTCTGCTGTCACAAAAGTCCTCATCTCACATCCCAAAACTCCTCTAAATGAAATTAAAGTCGCAAGTACCTTGGCAATGGCACTGGAGCGCGCATAAAGTTGTGATGAGGAGCAGTTGAGTGAGCATCGCGGTCCCTCATGAAGCCGGACAGAAGGAGCCTCTGGGACGGGGATGCAGAGAAGTGCTTCGGATTCGCTCTGTCCCGCGGGCTGATGAGAGAAAGGGCGTGCGCATGACGCTTCCCTCCCTCCATCCCCCTTCCACCCACCCGCGCACAAACACAGGGCTCAGCTCGACCCGCAGGATCAAATCCTTAACTGGCTCCAGGAACCTGTTGAGCTCATTGACTAGCCTGTAACCTACATAACATGGAGATTGTGCAACAGCCAGTGGAGAAATGCATTCCTGCACAAATAGTTTTTATCAATTAAGCGGTACCCCGAGATATGAAATTAATCCGTTCCAGGGTGGCGTTCGTATCTCCAACATTTCGTATCTCGAAGCAAGTTTCACGTGTAAAACGCCTGATCCGTGCAACGACATGGTTGTTAATAAAAAAATGAAAACCAGAGAAAAATCAACAAACGTTTCTTCAATCCTTAAATCTACACATTGCAGAGGCTTACTGGAGAGAACGCTTCTGAGAATGCGTGTTTCTCTAAGTTGCTCTACAGAACAGCACTTTCAACGTTATAAACGTTATTTCTTTTACGACACCTTGACTCTAACATTTGTTATAGCACATATAACACATATAACACACATTTATAGACCCGAAAGCGGAGAAATTTTGGTGTTTCTTACTCTTACTTATTCATTACTCTTACTTCTAATAGTTATGGTGCTGCAGAAGTATAACATTCATTTGAAAGGAGGTAATAATGCTTTCAATAATCAGAATACCATTGAGATTCTCATACAGAGAGGAGAACTGCGTGGCAAGAGAGGTGGTAGGTGCAGAGGTTTCTGAGAGACATAGCAAGGAGTTCGTGGAGCAGAAGTGGAACCAGGCACATGAAGTGGGTCAGAGTGAACTGCAGATCTGACAGTTTAGGAGAGTTAAGACTCAGTTAAGTCTTAATATTCATATCTTCTTTTCTGCTTGATCCCTTTTGCGATCTCCAGTGCATTTAAGACGAGATTGAGCAGAACCCAAACAAGACAAACCGTGTGTTTTAACACACACACACACACACACTTTTTTCCATCAGTTTTCACAGGACTAAAAAGGACAAAAGCGTTTTAAAATAACTAAATTGTAAGCTTTGACAATTTAACATCTAGTGATGACAAATAATTCACACGAATATTGATTTTTCTAACTGAAGCTAATTTTCTTTTTATGTTGATGCAGAATAATCCTTATTTTATGAGGAGTGATCGAACTTCCGTGGGTTCTGATTAGAGTCTCGGTGACTCAATGCACCATTGAAGACGCTGTTAACTATGTAATAAAGGGTTTATCTGGTTGTTTTGTGTAGTGTACCAGTGTGTAAATTGTGTGTATTATACCTCAAAGTTCAACCGTTTAAAGGCCCGGACACACCAACCCAATGGCAAACCATTAAAGCTGTCAAAAGCCAACTGTGTTGTCTCCGCTAGTCAGCTCTATCAGAACCAGAATGAGCTTTATTGATTCTGATTCTGTATCTATGTGGATCTGGGCAAAAATACTGAGCTCGAACACACCGAACAAACTAGAAGGTGCTAAGTCTGTTTTGTGGCATAGTATTTTATCTGTTTTTGAAATATGGATTATTCTGCATTAAATATTTTGCAGATATTGGTGGGTTATCTTTTATAATCGCCCATTTTAAGATTAGATGGAAATTTTGATATGAAAGTGTTTGAGGAATAGTATTCTATTGCTTTAATAGAGAGAGAATGTAAAATTAGTAAAATAAATAAATAATAAATTCGTGAATTTTTTTTTTTTTTTTAAATGTGTAATGTTTTAGAAATTGATCTTTTCAAAAATTTGTTAAAATTCAATATTTTAAGCTTGGATTGAAATATTCTTTTGTTGGTGTTTGTGAAATCATTTTAGCAAGAATAGCAATGTTTGTTGAAATATTTAGTTGTCTCTCAAAGCCTCGGTCATTTATCTCTTTATTACAAATAAATTATGCCGAGTAACTGATTTAACTTTACATAACTTAAAATGTTCCCTTTGTATAAACGGACATCTATCATATATCAAACAACCACATGAAATGATAAAACTCTTTGCAAAACACAAAGAAAAGAGCATTGTTTCGATGAAAAAAGAAAAGTCATGACTGTGTCTGACAGAGACTGAGCACAAGTTCAACTTTTTTACCCTGGCCGAAAGGGGGTTGTTTCGGTGCAGGTTTAAATGTGTTAATTCAGGTCAGTGGGTTTCTACCGAGAGTCACTCAGAAAGTCAAAGATCTCATGCTTGGCTAATGAGTGATCTTGCTGCATCAAACCTGAAGCAGCACAAAGATCTCAAGGTCTTTAAAGTGTTTACGGTTAAACAGTAAAAAAGGAAAATCTAACATTATGATTAAAAGCTCTTCTAGTTAGTCTAATTGAACAAATTTAAAGATATATAGTTAGAGTTGTCATATCTTACCTTACTTACCTTTCACTTTTACCTACCTAAATAAGAAGGTCTACTTCAAAGCCTTCTTGAGTTCTTCAGTTTGCATGTTCTCTCAGAGTGTGCTTGGGTTTTAACCCAGCCTCCCCTACAAGGCAAAAATGAATACCTTAAATTTCCCTGGTGAGCTGTCCAAGGTGTACTTTTCCTTTTGCCCAATATGCACTCGACCAGAACCCCATAACCCTGATGAAATAAGTGGGTAAAGAAAATAAAGTTTATTATAGGGAAGCTGCGTTTGTAGGATGTGTCTGTGGGCATAAAACACTTAGCTCGAACACACTGTACCGACCACACTGACTTCATACCAAAAGGTACTTTCTACATGAGCATTTGGAGAGATACCTTTGTGTACCTGCAGATGTCAGTAGTCTGTATTTTAATTTTCACCTGAAAGTCTGCCGCTTGTGTTTGCTCAGAAATTTGCATGTTTTTGCCAATGCTGACATCTCTTAAATCAAATTACTCCAAATAGAGAATTGTGCAAACATTTAGCCAATTTCTTTTTGACCCTGTTGTTTTCTTGTTTAAGTCCTCCACACGCTCTGATTCGATGTCTGAACAGCCAATCCGAGTGCTCTCTCTCACTGTTCAGTGGATAAGCTAATATTGAGTTATGCTGTTGGTGGTACATTTGTATTCCTGTGAATCTTAATCTGATAAAGTTGTTTAAAGAGCTTCTGTCTTTGTTTGGATGATTGCTAAATGATTTAATGTTTTTCAAAAGCATTAAGTTGGAGCTTCTCATGGAGGTTTGGTTCCTTTGCTAATTTTTGACCTCAGTTCCCTAGCACTAGTGATGCTTACCTCGGTTTCCTCTAGTGTAAGATAAGTGCAATATACAATATTGTGAAAGAGTTGCAAGCAGGTGTGAAAAAATGCTGAATATTTCAGAAATATAAATAAAGATTACAAAAATAGGCAGCAAAGTAAATCAAAATTATTCCGCAGCCGGACAATGATCCAAAACGCACTGCCATAATCTATATCTCCTGTCCACAGAGCCCTGATTTCAACATGATCGAGTGTGTCTAGGATGACATTTAGAGACAGAAGGATGTGAGAAAGTTCCATCCACAGAAGGTTAGATGTTTGGAACATCCTACCAGCCGAATTCCTGGAAAAACTACGTGCATCTATAAGAATGTATCTATAAGAATTGCTTTTGCACAGTATTTGCACTCTTATATGATCAGATTTTAGTTAAAGCCTCACTTACTTGTCTTTACAATCACGTGATGACATCTAGTGGTCAAAGATGAGCATTTTCCACGTTTTTGCCTCATACCGAAAAAAGAAAATATAAAATTCAACAAAAGTAATGCCATTACTAGGTTCCATTAAAAAATGTAAAAAATGCTTGCATTTTTCCACATTGTTTTTCATTAAATAAAACAAAAAACAAGAATATTGGTTCGATTTTCGATGGGTTTGAATTATGAAAACACAACGGCCCATATCAACGAAGGAGAGGCTGATATGTCATAACCCTAGTCTAAAGTTGCTCTCCAGAATAGTTTAAAATTAATTGTTTAGTGGTGAATATATTGTTAAAATTATTGATTTAATGAAATACAACAATGTAGAAGTTAATTGTTTTAAAAGCTACTGTCATTACTGAAAATGTTAATTACTTTTGCAAAACAATAAGTGTTAAAAAACAACACATTGTGCAGAAAATTAAATCTTGATTTGTTGCTGTATTAAGGTCTCGTGTATCATCTAATTAAACCGATTTGATAGTAAGTGGATATAAATGTTTATAAATGGGAGACACGGAATCGTCTGATATGAATTCGTTGTTGCCAGGGACAACCGGAAACTTTGTACAGCCAAGCTGTCGCTGGCCAGATCACTGCAGCTTCATTGCGGTTGAGATCCTTTGTGCTGGAAAACCCTGATTTTATTCAACAACACAGCGATATTGCAGCATGACTTCTCCTCAGAAAATCCAGATAGACCTCAAAACCATGATTAAAGACACCAAACAGGTAACGTGGACGCGTGACGCTCGTTTGAAACTGTGACGCCCATTGTGATCAACGGACGCATGATTTGTGTTTTGGTTTTTCTGTCACGATAGATTGATTCATACAGACAGAATTCCTTTGAAACGTTTTATAGCCTCGAAAAAAGACAACAAAGGAACAGGAGAATGAAATAAATATTGTTTTTAAACTTACCAACTGTTTAGTTAAATTGAAAACATATGGAATAATTCTTGATAGTGTAGGTTATAATATGCTAAATAAAAATGTGACTACATTATTTACATATAAGTCACAGAGATTTAAGACAGCATTTAGTGACAAACTGAATTACAGTTAGGTGTGGTGTGGCAGGGGGTGTCAACTTCCGTAATTTTACGTCATTTTTTATTCGAGGGGAAACCTCCCACTTTCCCTCCTGATGCGTAACAGGAAGGGAATGAAACTGTAATTCCTCGAATGACCACTTGAGGCTGGTGACAGAAGTGAGCAGATTCCCATTGACTCCCATGTTAAAACAGCCAACATTACATTTGAAGCCTGGTTCAGGGTTTAAAAATCAATTTGTTGTTGTTTTTTTGTTAGTTTTAACCTTCCTGACAACTCTAAGGGGAGTGAATTTTTCAATTATTTTTTTTATTTTATTTTAGCCTTAACCTGTTGTATTAAGCCTTAAATAAGGGTATGCATTATGTATGCATAACTTTGAGCCTCTTTCTACTAAAACCTATGGGTGATGTCTACATCTAGTTCAAACTTGTCTACGTCCTCCAAACTTCACTGATTTTAATAGTAGTCAATGTTTTTTTGACTAAAATGTTTTTTTTTTGGACCTAAGCGAAGATAATATTTGATTTTACTTTTTGTGAAATTGAAAATTACCTCAAACCCTCTTGTGGCTTCTTCAATGACTTTCAAATTGCTAATGAAGATGCAAACTCAAATTTTCCTCACAACTGAAGACACTGTGCTTCTATTTTTGATAAAAAAAAAGTTCTTCGGTTTAGTTGCTGTGTACAGTTTGTGTACACCACGCATTGTGAGGGTGATGGGGATCAAATTTTTAGTTTTAGTTTTTAGTTTGTTAACATCAATGTTAAGCACAAGTTCAACACTTTCACATAGCCACACCTAATGACGTTTGTTTATAAAGCTAACCACATACCACTGCCTTAACTAACGGCACTCACAATGTCCCTAACACAAATCTTACCCCCAACCCTAACAACTGAACATGCCTCCATTGACCTCCTACCAATGAAACTGACCTCAAATCATCACCCTCTTTCAAGATAGTCCATTGACCTGCAGATAAACCTACTACCGCTGATCTATAAATGCCATGTGTCGGAATTCAAAGACTGTCCTTCAGAATTGAAAACATTTCATTATTGCAGAGCACCAAAACCACCCCAATCCCTTCTAAAACAATCTAACAATCTAAAACAATCTTCAAGAACCTTCTAATGGATCCAGTTTGGATGCAGTTGAACTCAGAGTTTGATCATGCACTAATTTGAATCAGTAACCTTGCGGAACACAAAGCTAACGTTCTCTATTCTTTCCCGCAGGACATGGACGACGTGCACCAGGCCCTGGAAAAGCTCAGAAGCCTCTCACACGAGGAGCAAACAGAAGCAGATGTATTGCGTTCCCGAATTGAGGAGCAATCGACTCTAATTTGCATCCTGAAACAACGAGCTGACGAGATGCTCCAGCGCTGTCAGGCTCTGGAGAAGATTAACACAGAGCTCGAAAACCTGCGAGCTAGTGTCCAAGAGGAGCTGGAGAATGAGAGGAAGAAATCCGATCTTCTGGAGCAGAGATTCATGATGCTTGCCTCCAACCACAAAGAGCTCATCGGCTTCAAGAACGAGTACAAGAGCCAGAATGCCAAGCTCGTGAAGGAGAACGAGATGCTCCAGAAGGAAAATGAAACTCTGTTTAGTGAGACAGTGGAAGAGAAGGAGGAGATCATCCTTAAACTGACACAGGAACTCAAGGACTTGGCAGAACAGCATAAGATACTGGAAAATGAATATCAGTAAGGAATTGCTCTCCTTTTTATTCATTCTATTCTGAATTCATTTAAGTGCTCATTGAAGACCAATCCAAGGTTCCATCTGAGGTAGAGGGGGAGATTGTCGAAGGGGGTTGTAACAGATTCATTAGAATGCAAAGACAGGTGGAGTTGAGTGTCATCGACATAACAATGGTAGGAGAAGCCATGTCTGTGGATGATTTAGAAGAGCTGAGGACCAAGAACTTACTGAACCCTGTGGATCTCCTGCTGCTACACCTCATCCCTCCGGCCGACTCTGAAGGATCTGGTTGTGAGATAGGACTCAATAAGACTCAAGGCGAGTCTTAGTTACTTAGAGAAGAGCAATCTTCGTTGAATGTCTGCTCTTGAATCCTGATCAGTTCATTAAGTTTGTTATCTATAAGGATTTTTAGAAGAAAAATGGTAGAAGTGAGATGGGTCTGTGGCTGTAGAATCAAACAAGGAAAGTTAACAGAGCCACATAGATGGCAAGCAACAGATGAGAGAATAATCAAAGTATAATGCAAGATTGATTGATTGTCGTCAGGAAAAAAATGACTTGAGGTCTTCAGACATGATCATTGTTTAAAATCATCCTTTAGTTCCTCTTTCGAATAGGGGAAGTGAACAGGAATGAATCAGGAAACTGCAGTGGATGGCTGTTTAGCTTCACCATAAGACCCATAAGTCATTTCAAGTCATCTTTATGATCCCACAGGGAGAAAACAACAGGTTTCCAGATTAAACTGAAGGAACTGATGAACCTCCATCAGATCAAAGAGGCTTCATTGAAGAACGAACTCAGTGACACTCAGAAACAGCTGAAGACGGCTGTAGAGATCTGTGCAGGTAACGTGTTCTCAGCATGATAGATAGATTCCTGAAACTCTATTGTTGAAAAACACCATTCAATGCAAATATTAAAAATCCAAAGCTACATTATGGAGAGTCTGGGATGCACGATTAGTGATGTAGACATCTTTATCCACACCCCCGTCAATGATGATTGCACCCACATCTTCACACTCATTTGACACTTGTTAAACGACACAGCTATCACACACAAATCTGGCCCGAGGATAATCAGGAGATGCTCAGTGTTGCCAACATTCCTCAACATGATTAGGATGTATTTGCTAAGCATTTGATAAATAGCAATTGATCACCTGCTCCACTAGGAGTTGAAGGTGGGTGAGAGATCAAACCTCACGGTCTCTTATGACAACTTTGGTGGCCTTAAGCAGTACACCAGCTTTGCTGGCTGTGGCATCACAGGTATGGCTGCCCACTGCTCCAGGTGTGTGTTCACTGCTGTGTGGGTGTGTGCACTTAGATGGGTTAAATGCAGAGCACAAATTACTATTATGGTCAATCTATGCCTGGTCGTAATGTCTCTGTCACTTCAGTAAACAGAGCTTTGAGGAATCAGATCTTGAAGAAAGCTGTGGTATAGTTAAGGATCCATTATTGTGTTCTTTTTGACTTGAGCTGAGTATATATAGCCTCATAATATAGTGATGAAATGGTGAGATTCAGAACAATAAAGAAAAAATGTAAACAAAATCAAGCTTGGTTTGCTCTAAACTATGTATCTTGAAATATTTAGTTTTTCTTAAGGCATCTAAACAATACAAGGTTTTGGTTATAAATTGCATAATCAGATTTTGTTTTATTTTAAAATAATGAATACTCCTGAAATAAGGGATCTCTTCCTACAGAACTGGATCTCCAACTAAGAAACACGCAAGAAAAAGAATCATTCAAAGAAACAGAGACCAAAGAGAAGCTGGAGAAACTCATGAAGGAAAAGGAGGAACTGATTGATCTTTCAGTGCAGCGTGGTAAAATAATCTTGGTGAGCAATTCAAATGCCAGATGCATCTTTATATTTAAGTGTTTCACGACTAAATTGTGAGCATTTGAATGTGTTGTTGCAGGACAAACAAGTAGAGATTGAAGAGCTGGAAAAGAAAAGGGGGGAAGCTGAGAGGGGCATGCGAGATGCAGAGAACAGGTTTGAAGATAAACATAAAAAAGTTAAATATAATTTACTTTATAATTTTTGATTGAAAAGCAATATACTCCCCATTTTATTCATGCTTCCCTTTCACAAAATAGATATAAAATAAAAATAGATATAAAATAAATAAATATATGTAGATATAAAATATATATCATCTACAAAGTCCCAAAGCTGGCAACATTGGGGGGTGGGGGGTGCTGCTGGTAATTTATTTATTTATTATTTATGCATAGTAAAATATTAAAAGAAAAATGTTACTTTTCTGGAAGGTGACGTATGCCAGTATTAGTGGATGAGATGCCCCTTCTATCAAACAGTAGGGGAAACACTGATATCTACTTTTAACACATGCATTTTCTTCCAGGTTTGAAAAGGAAGCAGCGGCTGTAAACAATGAGTTAAGAGTCAAGACACTACAAGATGCCTTAGAGAAAGCAGTCGAAACCAGCAATGAGTTAAAGAAGGTCTGTTAAAAGAAAGCCAAAATGTTCCATATTTGTGGTTTTGGTCTCAGCTGTATCTCAGTGTTTTTGCACATCACATTTTTAGGAGTTTGAAGCATTTAAAAAGCACAGCGGTGAACTGCTTGAGAAGGAGAAGGAGTTAAACTGCAAACTGCGCCATATCATCTGAACCATACATGTCATCCCATGAGTATTTCTGTCATCATCACATTTAACTAAACGTCTTCTTAAGTAGGAATTTGTTGAAAGTTTGCCTAAAGGGGAAATTTGATTGTTTGGTGTAAAGGATGATTGATCAGCACTGTCACATTCTGCTTAAAATATGTTTGGGTTTAATTTAATATTTGCAGTTTGATAATAAATTTTAACTAAGCTAGTATTTTTAAACAGCTTGTAGAAAAGAGAGTTAAATGAGTCTTTCTTTAGCTTTGATTTATTCTTTATTAACTCTTAAAATCACATTTTAATAATAAAAAAAAACACATTTAATATTTAGAACTGGCACTCAAATACACAAGTTTTAGAAAAGCACTTTTTACTTATTAAGAATAAAGAATTCAAATTCGGACGGATTTTGTGAAATTCTGTCAATTTTAAATGTATTTTCATGATTAAAAATAGGCCATTAATTAAAAGCAGTAAATATAATTATTTCTATTACTATTTTTAATTTTAAATTGCTTTGAGATTTTACTATTACAAAGTAGTTGCAATTGTAGCACTTTCAAATTCTTTTGGCTCCCAAAAACGGAATCTTCGCAAACGAGAAAGGCTTAAAATTCTTACAAATCCTTTAAAATGGATAGCGTGCATCTTAACATACGAATCGAATGTGTTTATAAACGTAGAAGAATAAAGGTTTATCATTTGAACACATCAGTTCAAAACATCAGTTCCTCGCCCTCATTCTTCTATTTTTTACATACATTAGTTCTATGTCATTTAATTTATGTGTTTGCAACAGTCAATCTCCAGAAAGGCTCATTGTAACAGTTTACCCTCATCCATTTATGCAATAAACACGACTGTTCTTCAGTGCACAGTGCATGTAGCCTCATTCCTGAGTCACTAAAGGCATTAAACTGTGTACAAAACCTTTTAAAGCCATACGACACTGGAACCCGACAGCTCGTCTTCCAGTTCCAATCACCACCAGCACTTTTACTCATAAAATGCTTCAATATTAGACAAAAGAACAGTCAAACTGTTCCAATACTTGCACATTAACCAGCTTTGGTTTTTAACATGAGTAGTTTCAGTGTGCACTTTGTCATTTTGTGTAGCTTGACTGTCACTTTTGAACTAATATGTGAGAAAATAACAGGAAGTTAGTGTAATTGTGCAGTGGTCATCTAGTCCACATTTTTAAAAAGAGCACCTAGGGAGATTTAAAGAGGTTGTGAACTGTATTTTTTACTTGCTGGTGCTGTCCAAAAAAACTTTTTAAAATTTGAATAAACAATTTTTTTTCACCTAGGCTAGGAGCTTAAGTGACTCAAATGGCTTAAGTGGCCCTAACCATGCAGCAACCATGCAGATCTTTGTGACACAGCATTGATAAATGTGCTTTAAAAAGTTGTGTCGCTCTACGTTTGACCAAGACCAATTGTGTCCAATCATTCTTTTTTCAACCTAATCTTTTTTGTTTTGTTTTTAAAAGACTCTAATTGTAGGTAGAACAGTTATTTTGTAGCTGTACGCCCTGAAACAGAGCTTCTTCTTATAATCCTCATGTTCATCTTGAGAAATTGATTCAGCTCTCGTGTAGCTAGTTGTTGTATAAGGTTAGCGAGAGTGGAGGCGGGGCTGTGAGTACAGTACATCCCTTTCAGCCTCTGTGTGACGTGTAAATGCAACTCTAATAAATTTAAGCACAAATAAATGCATTAGAATAATAAATGTATCTAAAAATAATTTTGTCCTGAAACTTTCGTTGTAGCTTCATTGTTCCATCACCTCTTCAATGTAAAAAGATTCAGCACTTTTGGGTTTCTCAGTTCATGACCTCTTTCAGCTAATGGGATAGAAATTTTTGGATTTGAACCCCTAAAAAATGTATTTTTAAAAAACTAATAATGGTGGAATGTGCAATTTTTATTCATGTCTGCTTGAAGAGTTTGGACACAAGGATATGGAAGGATATGTTTTTAATCAATATGTCTTATTTTGTTTAAAAAAGTGCACTATCCCTTTAAGAACCCAATATATTGTAGTCCTAAGTGTTGGATATTTAGTCGTGCAGCAGAGGGGGTTTCACCTCTGAGGTCAGGTATGTTAGTGGCGTGTCCTTATATCATCGTGTCTGCGTTTTTAATGACTCTCAGATTCCTGTGTGTTCTCGCATGTGCACGTTTTCAGTAGCTTCTCTGCGTTTTACCATCTCATGCATCTCATCAAGCTGAGGCAAGTTCGGGTCCCAGCCATATCTGACCATTGCACCTGCCCTTTGATAGCTTTTGACCTGGTCAGCGGTTCATAACCCCAATCCCATGACAATCATTCGCACCCGGATCGTACGTGATGTGAGTTGCCTTTTATGGGAATTATTGGAACAGGCCAAATTTCTACTAGTGTTTTTTACTGTGTTTGAGTTCAACCAAATGTGCTCTTTTGTGCAAAACGCATTTAACATGACTTGACTGTTAAGAGCATTGCTTTTTCACGTTGTATGTAAAGCGTTTAGTGTAAAATTAAAAATAAATGGAAAACAATGTCCCTGTTTATCTCTTTTCCTAGCTTCATCATTGAATCTTTCAATTCACTTTTATATGGGTGCCTGCTAATACAGGTTTGACTTGATCTGACTGGATTTAGATGATGTTTTGAGCAGTTTCAGGGTAGGTCAGTCTCTGAAACCAGCTTAAACCTAATCTGTTCCATTTCAACAGTAATGCCCCGGTCAGATTTCACCCCAAAATCAACCCTGGCTTTGCCTTGATGCCTTCAAACACATTTTGAGCAGAAAGTGATAACATCACATTAAAACATAAAGTTTTGTAATCTCAAGGTGAAATAATTACATAAGTACAACATTCAAGTACATTATAAAACACTGGTTTGCACCTATTTTATTTTGCCAGTCATTAGGCTGTGACACTTGCACAGTCATGTTCTTGTCTTCTCCCTGCCAATCACAAAAATAGCTTTTTTTTTAAAACTCTCCATCTTGCAGAGGGGAGTGTTTTCTTACATTCCCTTCTGCAAGATGGAGAGTGACTGAGAGTGTTCCAACAGCAGCGCAGAATGCGGAGGATTGCTCAGTTGCTTCTCAACTTTAATTACAGTCTCTCCGCCCACACCTTATACCACACCCACAAAGCTGCACTTTCACCCGACTCTCACCTGTCCAATTGCAGGATGGCCCCCTCACCCTTAACACGTGTTATTAAAGAAACTGAGCTTTTAACAGCTGTTCCTTCCACCTCTGGAATTTCAGACAATGGGAAGAGCTGCGTGCCTTCACACGATTTACTAACCCTTAAGAGTGAAATGTATAATTAGTAGCAGAGATGCGCTATTAGGTATATCATAGTCATTTTGGTTTAAAGAACTGCAATGTTGGAGAAATACTTCCTTTATCATTTTTAAATAATAATAAATGTGAATATTATGTCACAAGTAAGAAAATCCATCATACAGTAAATTTGTGTAATTTAATGTGAGCCACATGGATAAATTTAAAGTACAAAATGTGTTTTCATGTTCAATTATAACAAAGTAGCAGTTTAACTGTCAATAGGGGTAGGGTTGAGCCACCCGTTCCTAGAAAAGGCTCGAAAAAAAACCCCACAAAAGTTCAGGCGCCCCTGTAAATTTTCAAGATTTTCTTTTATAAATCACTGGTTGTCTGGATAAGACGGTTCAGATAAATGTGTCTCAAATGGTGTCAGAAAAATGTAACTTTTATGAAAGTTTACAATTGAACATATTTGACACGGTGGTTCGAAGGAGAAGGAGCAACGGATGAAGAACTATAGACTTATTATTTTACCCGCACAAATTTGGAAGCAGAACAAAATAGTTTTGATAATATACTAACATAAAAGTGCAGCAGCTTCCATTACAAAACTCAAAGTTAACAAACTCTTCATTAACACTGGTCTTTACAGTAACAAACTTGATCTTACTGTAGTGTTACTTTAAAGTCTATCTCTTTGTGAACAAACCATACCAAACTTGCTTAAACTGTTGGTTTTCTTGTCCTTTTAAGGTTATACAGCGTAGACCCGTATGGTGGCACATTAGTGCACAACACAACTGCAAATCGACGGATGTCTTTCAGTTTAATCTGTTGGTGGCTGTGGCTGATCACAGAGAGCTGTTCAACAAAAATGTAGAGAAAAGGCAGGATTTGTGGCGCGCTACTTCTTTCCTGTTTCCTGTGCGAAATCTCTAATGTGGTATGAGCACAACAGAGTGGCTCGTTTACATCCCACTCACATCATTAAAAGAGGCAGCTTTTATTGGTCGTTTCTCCTTGTGAAAAACCAATCCGAAACTTTGGCACCCACGGTTTTCGATCGAGGCTTGTTGTCACGCGAAATTTCGGACCAAAAATTTGTATCGGTGTGTATTGGCCTTGATGGGCCACCATAGTAGTAGACACACATTATTACATTCCACTTTGTGGAGAATACAATAGAATATACTTTATTACATTCAGTGTTTCCCCTAGGATCATGGCCTTGGGGGGGGGGGGGGTTGTGGTGTTATGGGTGGTGCGGCAAAACACTCACACAAACACTTAATAGTGTTTATATGTTTCTTTTAATTGCAGTATACCAATATATTATAATGTCTGAACAATTACTGTACAATAACTAAACAACTGTACACTGAACTAAACACTAAACATCAGATTTATTTTAATATGTTAATTATTCACAAAGTGTGCAGCTTTTGTAACTGCAGTGCATCTTTCTGGGCTTCTGAAAGAACATTTCCAGAGCATCTTGGTATGGATAGTCTGAAACTTCTGGCCCATTTATTGAGATCCGCATGCAGGCTGCAAGATGCTCCCCTTGCAGCCTATTGCGAATGTCTGTTTTGACCTGTAAATACATTAACTGTTAGGCTTTAAAAGTGATAACTGATAGTAACAACAGTAAAAATCAACTTAACATAGTGATAGTTTAAAGCAGGAAATGCCATTGTATAACTAACTAGCTAGCTATTAATTAAGCAATTTATTTATCAATTCGTTCATTCATGCTTGTGTGTATTTACTTACTTACTAAGATCAGTCTTGTACAGCCAGGGGGAGTATTTCCCCACTGACAGCCAAGCTGGGTCAAAACCTGTCGTTCTGTGGTGGCTAGACTTTTGCTGCTTGTCAGGGGCAAGACATGCAGCACTTGGGCTCTTTTCTGTACTTTGATTCGGAGTAGGAAAGCTACACCGGCTGCTGCTCGCAGCAGAACACGTGCTGTCATCGTCACCACCTTGGGAGCATTTAAAAAACGCGGATATTTTTGCCTGCTGCGACATACTCTCCGACGCGCGGTCTCTGTCCGCTGATGGGTGTGTGTGTGCACGCGCATCGGAGCGGAACTCCGCCGTGCGCGCACATCGAGGCGGAACTCCGCCATGCGCGATACGGAGGACAATTGTAAACGCGCAAACGTTGAGACAGAAATTACATGCCATCGTATAAATAACATAATGCTATTTAGTTTAATAAAAGAAAAAAGCAAAGACCTGTTATATATAAATTACTTCTGTCGTTATTAGACGAAAATAAAATTAAATTAACTTGACCTTCAAGGGGGGCGGGAGGTGCCGTTGGGGGGGCGGGGCGCCCCCCTAATATAATGGTAAGGGAAACACTGACATTCCTTCTGGAGGTCACTTGAGGAAATTCGGTTACCATCAGCAAAACAACAGTAAAAGCAAGACTACGGCTTAGAAAATCATTATAAATATGAGAACGTGAAAAAATATTTTAAAACATTGCATACAATTTGAATTATTGTGCATCTAAATTCGAATTTAGAGAATTAAAAGGCAAGTTCTTAGTTTAAAAGGCGCTATGACAAGTCTAGGTGAAATAGAAAAAAATAACCGTGTCACTAACAATGTGTTTGGTCAGAGCTGAAGTGTTCCCGTATGTATGTATAAGGATGTGGATATCCAAAAATGAAGCTTCTTTCAAAGCAGGAGAGGGCGAAAGAAACTTCTACTCTTTATGTAATGACTTTGCTCTCGAGACATTAACACATTTGCTTCTCATTCCTCCATCGTAATACGTTTTCTTGTTTTTACAGGTAGGTGGTATTTAGTTGGTGAAATATGCAGCTGAGACAAAGCATTCCTGAGTGTCAGAGTTTCTGTGATTGTTCATTGCCTCCGGTTTCAGAGAGAAACCCCTGTCACCCAAAGCATGGATCGGACATGCAAACACATGTATCAGCTCTCAGGTCAGCACAGGGGTCAGGACTCTACCTGGACTCAGGGTTTTAGGACTCTGACACATGGATATGCTTTTTTATAATAGAAAGGTTTGATATTTTTAGGGTTTGAGCACTGAAAGTGTGTAGAACCCTGTTTTAATTACTGTTAAACGAATTGAGAGATATTTTTGAGAGTTTAAACATTCTCAAAAAAGTCACCGAATTTTGCACACGTCACTAAAAATTCTGATTGGCGTTCGAAAAGTCTATGTGGCAATTTGGCTCTATAGTGCCACCTAACGCATTTCAGCTTATGATGCGCTAACAGGCAAAAGAAATTTGGCATAGATGTGTAGGGCACCAAGACTTACAGAGTAATACGGATTGCGTTTCCAAATGGGAAGTTGGCTGTTTTGCAAGAACTTCACCACTCTTATCTTAAGGCAAAACTTTGCCATAAACATTCATAAGTTTTCCTCCTCTTTCGGGGTCTGCCGGTGTCTATCTCCAGTTTAAATTTACCATGTGTGTTCAAATTCTTACTAATCTCAGAATTTTAGTTTCAGACTTAATTTATTTTTCATAAGTAGGACTAATCTCAAAATTATGTCTAATTTTAATATAATTTTAATTTAGTTGAGGTTTCACTTCAGTCTATATATTTGTTTAATCTTAAAATTCTAAATTAATTTAATCTCGAAATTCTGACAGTTTTTAAAAATTTCAGTGTTTTATTACCCTTGGCTTTCATCTTGGAACTGTGAAAAATCTGACTATGATCTCAGAATGTTTATTTAATTTTCAGAACAATATCTGTAATATCAGAATTTTGGCTTCAAATGTATGACTAATTTTCAGAATTAAATCTCAGAATCATGACTTTGCTTTCAGAATTCTGCTCGTTTCTATGAAATCTTGTTCTATTGAAGTCCATATTTGAACTTTTCAGGCTCATTGACAGCGCCGCCTGGGGGTGATGACCCATATGATGTGGTTTTTATCTTTGCGCTTATGTTTTAGTCATTTCTCTTCCTTTTTTTTCTTCTACTCTTTTTCATGCTAGGAATATTTTTTGAGCTATGTCATTATATTTCATCCTTGAATTTGGGATTGTTTTGTGCCTTTCGTTGTTTATTAATAAAGAAAAACTAAACGTTTGTTATTTCATATTTTGTTGACAAAACCTTTCGGTAGTTAATTAATGTTTCTTATATAATATCATAAGATCTGTACTATGAATGTGGCTATTAAGAAGTTACTTTTTTTAAACCTATAGCATTGGGGAGACAATAAGTTAGTAAAAATGCCGAAGTGTACAAAAAACATTAGGGATTGCAAGAAAGAACATCTCTGAGAGTCCTCTCCATGTCCAGGCTGAGTATTATGGGTGTTTTTTTCACTCCCAGATGAACAGGATGGAGGAACGTGACAATGCCTCTAAAGAAAGGCCTCGATGAGGTCAGGCCCTCTGGTCACCATGACAACCAGAAAAGCATCCCAAAGAATGTCTGAAGAAAAACCGAAGTCTAGTAAAACTAACACCCCCATATTCTCCTTTGTTTCCTTCGGCTCATATATCTTGCATCTGTCAGGCAACATAAAACCCCGCAGGAGAAGAACGAGATCACGTCGCCTTCCCAAATAGTTTTCAGACCATTAAGGAAATAGTTTATTATACGCATCTCACTATTAAATATCACAAATTCACATTGTCACATTGACAAATTATGATAAATACATTACTGAAGAAATACATTATATATAACATTTTACATTTATTTTCAACACCTTAATGTACCTTTATATGTATAGCATATATCCCATTTGCTATATATTTTTAATCTTGATAATGAATTCTTCATAATAAATTGTGCATATTTTGGATATTTTTTTCATGAGCTCTACCTATGTTTGTTAAAGCAATGCATCTTTACTTTTAAATGTTCCTTGTCTGCAACCTCAGTTTTACTATTGGAGCCTCCTCCCCTCAAAAGGAGGGAATTGGGCTGTGACAATGGCAGATGCTGCCTGGGGAAGCTGTCTACTTCTGTTCACTCAAACACAATCCCACTTCACTCCACAGACTGCAGAGCTGCACACCTGGGCTACCTGCTTGCAGCAAGAACGTCTGCTGCCAAAGGTGAGGCACTGAGGTACATCTGGCTTCAATGACTTTTTATAGTTAGCAGAAGTTTGTTAGCAAAGCAACTTAAAACTTTGTTTAAAAGGGAGAAATGATCACAAGTTTTAATATGACGACAAATACATGAATATAAAGTATCTATTCACTTTTAAAAATATTTCTTTCCAAAAAACATATTTAGTTGCTTGTTTTTTGGCAAGGCTTGCACTTTAGAAATTTCCGGGTGGTAAAAAAGACTAAATGGAATAGGAAAGGATTTTAAAATTGTAAATATTACATTTTAAAGCAGCGCTTGTTTTTTATGTTGTCTATTGTCATTCATTATATATTAATGCACAAAGAACAAATTCTTAAAAAAAATAAGTGCATAAGACCCTTAAGTAAAAACATAAGTAACAAAATTAAAAAGTCTGATATCGGGCAGCTAATGAAATATAACATCAAGAAGTTTAAAAATAAACAACATTTAAAAATATACATTATTTACGGTTATTTAAGGAGATACAATAACCCCTATAAATAAATAAATTACAGCAGCAAATGTAGTATTTTTTTAAATATGTTGCTATCTTTATGTTTTTACTGATGGAAAACTGTGAGTTAATTGTTAAAAATTATAGAATATATATTTTTAAAATACCGATCTTTATCATTTATTGGCTTTTTTAAGATTAAATCTTTTTTTTTTTTTTTTTTTACAATTTCTGCATCGATGTGTATACTTCTAATCGCCTTTGTACAGACAAGACAGTAGATGAGACAGGAAGTCTTGGGAGAGAGAGAGAGAGAGAGAGAGAGACAGAGATGGGGAGGGTTGGCAAATGACGCTTCCTGACCTGTAGATTTGTAGGAGATTTGCCATTTTTATTGCAAGCAACCTGACCAACCATGATCCGAATATCATTAAAAATATTTTTGAATGACTGCAGTTAACTATGGTTGACACAGCATGACTGTTACCCTGTAAAACTGCTCATTTTATGAGTTATGTTTAATGTCATCTGTACCATATTTATGCATTTTATCTGCATTTATGCAATCTGATATGAATCTTTGAATTTATGCAATCTGATATGAATCTTTGAATTTATGCAATCTGATATGAATCTCTGGGATCTTTGAATCTTGTTCAAAGATCCCGGATCTTTTAAATTGCCTTACATTGCACTGAAAGTCTCAAAAGTTAGTTTTGAGTCATATATTTTTGTGATTAAAGGTAAACTATTGAAACGTCACACACGGGGTGCCGAAAAATACACATTTATGAAGAAATTTGGACATAAAAGTAATAAAAGTCACAAAGTAATACCTTAGCTCTGCACTGGGAAATCAAGTCTTGAAATATGTTCTCAGGAGCGGCCATCATGGCTCACACACTGAGCTGGTCCCTGCTGTGTTTGGGGTGCTTGAGCGTTTTTGCTCAGGATTTCTATGAGGAAAGAACTGGACCCACAAGAGTGAAGACCAGAGGTCCAGCTGCAGCCAATCTGCAGAAACACAACGGTCAAGGTGAGGCTTGATCAAAGCATTCATATGATTCAGTAGGTACCTGCTCCATCCCTGTGTTGTCAGTTTCATTAAAATAAACATTAGCATTAATATAAGAGGTAATGCATTTCCAAAATGCAATAAAAACTATTTAAGAATCAAGATACCACCAAAATAAAGCCTTTTTTTCTTCACAAAACGTTTTATCACTCTTATATTCCTGCACTATGTCTTTGCTTTAATAGATTGCTGTAAGAGAAGACAATCATATTGGCTTAATCATGTTCATTCAATAATTTTTTAATGACTTTTATATATGCAAATGGAATACCTACGCTTGCTAAATAATGAACCACATGTTTAATTGGGGTTAACCAGTGCACCACTGATGTGCAAGCTATTATATGCATTAGAATGCGATGATAGGACCAACTGCACATATTTTCGCCCTGGTGCTCCCCGCCACTGCTGCATTGATTTTGGCTACTGTCTCATTCTTATAAGGCAAAGGGTTCCTTTGAATCTGCTGCAGTTTCCATGTCAAGGTTTTTTGAGGTGATCATGATCAGCACAGGGAACTTGAAAAAGATGCTGTCGAAAAAAAGGATATCTATGGTCTTTTTTTTTTAAACCAAGAAGCTGAATTATAGTAGAGCGAATGCGACTTACACCCCTTAAATTTGTGGGTCACTCTGAGTGTATCTCACACTCTGAGACTCATAAAACTGGTTATAGACCTTAAAACAAGTGATGTCATGTTAAGACATTCTAGACATTCTATTGCAGCTTGTGTTAGGATCGTCTTTCATGGAGGTGGATGTCTGGTTTCAGAGGGTTTTTTCGATGCCAGAGGCATTAACTCTCACAGTTTTTACAAGAAAATGATTTATTAATATCTGTATGAGGCCATGTCTTGTTTCCGATGACATGAAGACTGATAAGCTGCTGTGCAGAATGAGATCAGTACGCTGGGATTTTCACATCAGATTAGAATCCTTTAAAGTATTTTAGGAAAATACGGAATAAGTCTTTATCATTAACATTCTAGTTTACTCCTTTGTGTTTAAATGAGGTGTAGGCATAAACATGTCGTCCGTATAGCCCACCGGAAAATGAAATCTGCTTAGTGATTTTCCCACCTTTCTCCTGTCAAAGATCTACCTGATTTATGGAGGAAACCCTGATGGTGGTTTGGAAATGCAAATCTGGGGAGGAAAACAGGTCAAGGCAAAACAAAATTGCTACTCATGGTTCAAGACAAAGAAATTGGCATCTGCAGAACTTAACTGATCGGACTTTGGAGGAAAACATATAGATGTAAGGGAAATAACCTTGAGTGTAGGCGTCTGTCACATATAGACACAAGCCAATAAGTGGTGAATTCACAAAAAATGGAAGCAGGGTGCTGCAGCAGCTGCACTGTAAAAATAAAAAGTTGAGTCAACTTAAATATTTAAAGTAACCGCCTGCAAAGAAATTTTGATTTTACTCAACTCCAGTGGCTGAGGTGTTATGGAAGTCACAACATGAAAGAGCAGGTTCCAGTAAGAAAGTAATTTATTAAGGTAAATATATTAACAAACTACCTATAACAAACCCAATCTAGGGGTTAAACAGAGATTATTGAAACATACGTATGTTATAGAATATAAACTGGTACAAGAGAGAAACAAGAAAAATTGTTGAGATAATGCTGTGTATGAATGGCTGTGTGCTCCACTACAATGTTCAACAAACTCCTCCATTCAAGAGCTTCCTCCAGTACATCGACAGGAAATGCTCACTCCAAATGGAAAACAGTCCTAGATGGTTGCCCAGATACCCAACAGAAAGTCCAGCTAATAGAGCTCCAGTGATTGGGACCAGGTGAGAATGATCATCCAATCTCCTCCTGACCAATCCCAACACAGAAGGATGACAGGTGTCATCCCAACTTGAACTGGTTGAAGCTAAATTGTTATATATAGAAACCATATGAAAAAAAAAATATTTAAAGGACATTTAATCTTCATTGTGTTCCTTTTTCTGCTCTCTGCAACTTCAGCCATCTTGGATGAGGACTGCAGTCTGGAGTTGGCTTTTCTCCTGGACAGCTCTGAAACAGCCAAGGACAACCATCAGCAGGAGAAGAAGTTCACCATGGACGTCATTGAAGGTCTCCAGAGCATACGCTTGGAAACTGGCCGAAAACTAAGCTGGAGAGCAGCCCTTCTACAGTACAGCAGCCACGTCATAATCGAGCAAACCCTCAAACAGTGGAGAGGCTCAGAGAATTTTAAGAGCAGCATTGCTCCCATGGCGTACATAGGTCATGGCACCTACACCACCTATGCCATCACCAACATGACCAAAATATTTCTGGAGGAATCCAGCCCCGGAACCATCAAGATTGCCCTGCTCCTCTCGGATGGATTTTTTCATCCCAGGAATCCTGATATCTTCTCTGCGATGGCGGACGCTAAGAATCAGGGTGTGAAGGTCTTCACCATTGGCATGACACGCACTGCTAATGAACAAGCAAATGCTGCCAACCTGAGACTGCTGGCCAGTACACCAGCATCAAGATTCCTCTACAACCTACAAGACACAAACGTCATGGAGAAAATCATTACTGAAATTGTGAGTGCCATGTTCACATTTATTTTGGAAATGGCCACCTTTAAATTAACTGAATATGACCAGAGTAATAAAAGGTTAGTAATTTGAGGTGTAGACAGGCCCAATATAGGCACATGACGTCTCCCTTAAGTTTCCAAAGAATGACTTTGGAGATAAAAGTGGCTGTTCAGTTTTAATTCATTTTCAAACAGGCTTATTCTTAGTTCAAGTTTATTAGTTTTAGTTTGTATATTTTGGGTTGTTTGGCAGGTGCAAATTTAAAAAAAGCAGTGTTACAATTTTCTAAATTTCCCATATCAGCCATAAATTCAGACAAACACATGAAATACGTTGTTAATCCTGTCTTGTTCCAACCATCATCTTCCTGTGACTAGGGCAGATTATATGTGAAGATATCTCTAGCTCATTTATTACTAGTCAAACAACAGTTTTAGATACCTGTAACTGGAATTATGATTAGGTAGAACTTGTAAAAGGTATGGTTTGTAAAAATGGAATTGGAGATATTTATAACTAGACATTCACTTTGTGAAAAATATTTGTTGATATTTACGATGAGTCATAAAAGAAAGTCTAATGTCTCTAATGAACCCTACATTTAGTCCAATAATAAGAAACAAACTTAATCCGTGTTATGACAAGTCGAAATCACATTGGGAAGTTTGTCTAACATGTTGAACTTCATCCCTCCTTCCTTCGCAAAACTACTCAGTGGGTGGTATAACACGTATATAACAGTTTGCCTTGTACGCTCGTACCACTAATTGCATTTTTGGCTTGTCAAATAATTGTGAAAATATCTGCAATTAGAATAATGTTGATTCAAAAAAGAGTTTCGACTATAACCGAAAGAGTATTACGGTAAATGTTAAAGCAGCTTGCCACTTCCTGCTTGCGGCTTGCCTCTTTCTGCTTCAGCAGCTTGTGTGCTTACTTTTCTACACGCATAATACAGTTTCAGTTACATTTTTTCCATTTTTAATTAAAAGGTTTATTTATTTAAGGTAAATGTTTCTTATTTAGTATAAGTGTAATTTTGAACTCTAAGTTTTAGTATTTTGTTCGTTTTCGTATCCTTGGTCTATGGATTGCATTTAAGCTCCCAGACTGCAATAGTTTGAGCCTTTTTTTAAGTTTTCTTCAAAAAGGTTTGTCTCCTTTGGTTTGTTGACAAATTCACAGCTCCACAACATTTTTTTATATATTTATGACGTCAACTCAAGCAGTAAAGATCTGATAAGAGACAAAAAGGCACCTAGCATATCCCTTTTCACCAACAGCATTCAAGAAGTTTTCTATTTAGATTGGTCCTCCTCAATTCCAACAAAGTTAACTGTTAATTGTATTGAATGGGTTGCATTTGCCCCTAAATTATAACCCTAAAATTTTATTTACTTTTAAAATCTATTTATAAAAATTTGTTTCAGTTTCTCTGTCTAAAATGGTGCAATTTGAGCATTTTGTGTGTTTGGTAAAACCTCTTCATATAATCCCTTCATTCAATCCCTTTAAATGAGAGCACGACATGCAAAACTCTCCAGCTTCTGTCTGGACATGTTCAAGTCTTACTCAAGGGGAAGAGCAAAGAATAAGCCTCTCTTATGCTGCCACTATGACAGATAATGTAATTTTACTATAAAATTATTGAGTTGTTTTTAAACGTATAAGACAATCAGTTAAATTTCTAAATTTTTACACATATTTTAACAAATTCTGATTAGTCTGTGAAGATTATAGGATTAAATATACATCAACATGCAACCTAACTAAAATGTCTCTCATTATTAATAATAATATAATTATTACTATACTATATACTTACATATTATTCATTCAAAGGCTCTGATTGAAAATTGAAAGGGCATTTGTTTATTTTTTTAATTTATTGATCAGTTTTGCAATTCGGAAATGCCAAAAATCTTTAAATTAAACACAAGGCTCTTTATATACTTAAAATATTCTGCAACTGAAACAAAAAAAAATTCTTTTGAAAGCCACATTTGATTGTTGTTTATATATCAAAAACTATAATTTTACATTTTGTGTATGTTAACATTTATAGTTTTTTTTAGATTCAATTTAAATTTGTCATTTTATTTCTTGTTTTCATTAAATTGAATTAAAAAAAAAATTTAAATAGAAACTAATTGTTATGTTTTTTATGTTTCTGCACAGGCTCAGCTGGCAAATGATGGGGTAAGTTTATTATTTAATTCAGATTACACTCCCGTAAACAAGAGATGTGGAAAGCTAGCATAATTGAATCATCGATGCCTCTCGGAATGATTATTAATTAATATTGAAACCCGACCGCTGACTGCAGCCACCTGATGGTGTTCTGCACGCAGCAACTCTACATTACCCACAATGCAACGCTATCCTACCAACTCACTGCAGAGCAGTAAGCGGCCGTTGTTTTCACTATTCATCACCAGTCAGAGCAAATGTCAACTTTTATCTACCAGTGATGTGCGGGTTGGTCCAAAATGAGGTCATCTTAAAATATTTTAATGATATTCGGGTCATGTTCTGGTTAGGTGAAAATGTCAGTCTGGTGCAGTATGTTTATGCACCAGGTTGATGCACCAGTTGAGGTTTGTTCTTCTTTAGGAGGCATGTTATCGGAGGTAAAAGTTAAACATGTGCGTCTGTTGAAAATGTTTTCCTTTGAAATTAGTGACAGAACCATGAGAAAATACTTTATTCATTGCTTTGTTCCTTTTGACTATCAAATAATTTACACTCTGTTAGGTCTTGGTTTAGTAGGCTATTCGCAATCATTTCAATGTGTGCTAATAAAGATTTATAAGGTTTCGAGTGAGTGTTAGCCATGCTAACTTTGATGTTAAACTTAACCATTTCAATTAAAACCGGTTTTCTCTATAATCAGTGTCCTCTAGCTACAAAGTGCAGTTGTGAGAAGGGCGAGCGAGGACCCAGTGGCCCAGCGGTAAGTGTTTTTTTCTTTTAAACCTCCTTCAACTCTACTTCTTGTTTCCACACATGCCCAGGGGCACATATTTCTCTTCGTTTTTCTCTTCCTAAGAAGAACAGATTTCTTTGAGGATGTCATCAGTGGGGAACAGTCAAGAACGATTCTGACATTTCAGATAACAGCTTGGCTTTGTAAGTTTGTATAATTATGGTCTTTGTCAGGAGCCATCAGCACATCCTAGGGGAAAACACGTCTAAAAAATGCTGTTGAAAGTGAAGAGAAACTAATGGAGTGTTATGGCTGAAAACTTAAAAATACTTAAGGGGCCAATGTGTATGTTCTGCACCTCTTTCATGGGGCGTCTAAACTTTTAGTCAGGGTCATTTGGAAGGTTTGTGTTGTGATTATGATTTAAAAAGAGTAAACACGGTTGCTTATGAATGGTTTCACCCAACTATGTGTAAGAAAATGCTTTTGTGCTATTACTCATATTTAAAAAAAAATGGGCCAAGAAATCAGACAATTTTCCAGAGTATGTAAAACTTACGAGCACAACTGGAATATGTTGTAAAATACAAAAAAATGTATATGAGCCTGTAGCCTGGAAATCACTACAAATTGGGAAAAAACATTATAATGGGTCAATTTGAGGAGGGGCGGATCGCGTTAGAGACAGTTGCTTCCCAGACAGACGCCGAAGCTCCGTTATCCAGGTGCTTTCACCTCTCAGGGATTCCACACATTCCCAAGGTTCTCAATTACAGGCCGCAGTAATCGCTCTCATTAGCTGAGCTCTGGCTTGAGATGTTTTTGTGACAGAGGCAGTTATTGCTAACCAGCTGCTGAAAAAACTGATAATGTTACACCTCCACACTGTCTTCATACATGGATCTATCTATCTATCTATCTATCTATCTATCTGTCTGTCTGTCTGTCTGTCTGTCTGTCTGTCTGTCTGTCTGTCTGTCTGTCTGTCTGTCTGTCTGTCTGTCTGTCTGTCTGTCTGTCTGTCTGTCTGTCTGTCTGTCTGTCTGTCTGTCTGTCTGTCTGACTGTCCGTCCGTCTGTCTGCGTGCATTTCCGTCTGTCTGACTGTCTGTTTCTCCGTCTATCTGTCTGACCGTCCGTCCGTCTGTCTGCATGCATTTCTGTCTGTCTGACTGTCTGTTCCTCCGTCTATCTGTCTATCTGTCTGACCGTCCGTCCGTCTGTCTGTCTGACTGACTGTCTGTCTGACTGACTGACTGTCTGTCTGTCTATCTGTCTGTTCGTTTGTTCATCTGTCTGTCTCTCTGTCTGTTCGTTCGTTTGTCTGTCTGTCTGTCTCTCTGTCTGTTCGTTCGTTCATCTGTCTGTCTCTCTGTCTGTTCGTTCATTCGTCTGTCTGTCTGTCTGTCTGTCCGTCTGGCTGGCTGTCTATATAGGTATATCAATCAATCATTCAATCAATCAATCAATCCATCCATGTCAATAAAGCGACTCTGCTCCTCACTTTCTCCTAATTCCCTGCAGGGAAAGAAGGGTCGTCCAGGAGAGGATGGAGTCCCTGGGGCCAAAGGTCAAAAGGTCAGTCATTTATTCTTGTTACAGCCACCTGTCTGTCAGTCCTTCTAACGTGAGCCTGCTTCTGAGAATGCTGTGGAATAGGATGCCAACACTAATGGAAGCCTCTTCTGTTTTCAGTTTTTAACAGTATTTTTACATCTTTATTTTTTCTTACACTGTGTATTTTTGTTTTAAAGATTAAATTGGAAAGGACTCAAAATAACTCATTTTCTGTCCACATTTTAGGGTGATTCAGGTTTGAGTGGCCTTCCTGGTCGTGATGGAACAGAGGTGAGAAGTAAAATTAGCAAATTTTAATGATTTAATCACAAATGTCAAACAGATTTGAGATAAAATACTATAAAATAAATATTTTTCTTTCATGACTTCAGGGGAAGCCAGGCTACAAAGGAGAGCAGGTATTCCAGTTCATCTCTGAACCTTATTCCTCATGTCTTCCTAAATTTCACACTTATTTTATGATCTTAAAATGTTAACAGGGAGAAAGGGGAGAATGTGGAACCCCAGGAATAAAAGGAGACCGGGTGTGTATATAAACAGTCTTATGTCAGTCCCCCCTTAATCTTATTAGAACTTTGATTCAGTTCTAATTTATATTTCAACTGAATTTAATGTTGCTTATTTGATTTATATACAATTATCTATTCCCTGGCATGGAGGTTTGGATATATATTGAACAATATTTCATATCCTCTTTGTTAATTAGTATATATTGCATCCTCCTACAGGGTCCTGAAGGTCCAGTTGGCACTCAAGGGTCCAGGGGTCTTCAGGTGAGGATCTCTATGTGGCACTGCAACATCAGCACAACAGATATCAGATGCTCATGTAACATCTCATCTGCAGGGTTTACCAGGACCACAAGGTGACGTTGGACCAGAAGGGATACAAGGAAAGCAGGTCTGTGCCATTTTTTAAAATACCCCAGACTGTATAAGCCACACCCACTGAACAATGCAGCTCCCTCCATTGAACGTGGAGCCGCTCTGTCTGAACGGTGAGTCGTGACATCACTACAGTGGTTATGCTTCGGATTAGGGTTGGGGTTAGGGAGTTCAACCAACAACACGACACAGGGGCGGGCTCCATTATCAGTGGGTGGGGCTTAACCCATCTGCAGACAAGGGCATCTCAACACCTTTATCACTTATATCAATTGGAACAAACCTATTAGTATATTTATTGCAAAATTTATGAGAATGGGTGAGAGGAAGTATTAGTGACACAATGACTGCTAATGATAATGGTTCTTTTAGTAATGGTTCTACTCACCATGCTTCGCCTTTTTGTTTGCACTGCATCTTGTCAGTTGGCTTGTCACATGTTGCTATGGTAAAAAGCCTGGTTGCAATATAGAGGACAATGACATACTATAATGTTCCTAATGTAAAAAAAAGTCAAATTAACCAACCCTCTCGTCTTTATGATTTTCATAAGCTGAGATAGAGATATGGCAAGCTGGTTGCAATGGTTTACAGCCTGGTTGCTGTGGTGTCCGTGACATGATATTACGTTGCATTTGTCACTACGTTACTTAAACCAACCCCTCTATCATATACCAAAGCTGAAATAAAGTTCAGAAAATTTCGTTGTTAGGGTAAACAATTTAGTTGCTAGGGAGCTCCTTAAGTTTAAAGTAATGGAAATCAAGTGGGTTTTAAGAGTTTTCTACAAGACTCGGTTACGTTACTGATGCCAGTGCCAGATGAATGTCAAACACTGATTATTAATACTTTGGCTTATAAGACTTTAAAATTAAAATATAAACATTGGCTCCCATAAATTACATAGCCAGCCTTTAATACCAGAAATGTTAGTTCATTTACCGTTCATTTTAGTGTTTTGACAGGCTTTAGATTTCTTCTAATAATAAATAACTGCAGCTCTTCTCGTAGTTCGATTTTACTGCAGGAAATATTGGGATAAATGAGGTCATGGATGGATTGGGTTCAATATTCAAAATATTGGGTTTTATGTTGGATTTAGAATAACAGACCCCCCAGATTTGACTTTTCCTGCTATTTAGGATTAGATTTGCATTTATTAGATGCTAGGTTTAAAACTAAACATTTTTCTTGCATTATTTAACATTCTGAAACTGGAAAAAATCTATATGTTTCCATTATTTTCGAATTTCTTCGTTAATGGGTGGTCTGAAATTATCTCTGTCGCCTCTGATTACAGTGGTGTATGATGGAAAAAATGCTTCAGAAATGAGTTCTCTTCACGCACAGACATGCAGAAGATCCAAACAAAGAGTTTTGAGTGATGAGATGCGCTAAATGTCAACCGATGAAATGATCTGGATTGACTCGTTTATCTCTATATGTTCCTGTTTAAAGACGGCACTTGAAACCAATAACTGTAATAAATGAATAAAACACTTGCAGATGAGTCTGTTATTAAAATATTGTGATTATCTATTATTGAGAAGACACTGAAAACAAGGTTTAAGAAGGTATAAATACTTAGAATGTTAAATAGTCTAGTTGTGATTTAACTTCCTGTTTGTGATGTAACTTCCTGTTCTATCTCTGAACAACTGGATTCAAAATATTTTTCTATTATTTTCTAAGTCTTGAAGATGTTCCGAAATATTTATTGTTGGTGATGATGCATTTAAAATACACACATGAATACATTCATGGGTGAAAAGTGGATTCTTACCGCAAAATATTAAGAAATTAAACTAACGAAAAAAAACTAACATTAAAAACACAGAAAGCTAAGATTTTCCTGTTAAAGTTAATATACATAGAGTTTTTTAAAGGTTAAACAGCCTTGTTTGTTGCATGTTGAGGATTTACTGCTGCTATAATGGTGTTATATTTTCAATTTAGCAATAAGCTAAAAACATAAAAGCATTCAACTATCATTCCATAATTCTGTAAATAGACAGAAGTCCATATCAATAATTATTTTTGATATTTGTCATTAAAATATAGGTTCAGTTGATCAATCACATGAATGATTAATGTGAATTTTTTATTTGTTTGTAATTCCTCTCAGGGGGAGCGGGGTCCTGCAGGTCCACCTGGGATTCAAGGCGAGATTGGCATCGGGCTTCCTGGACCCAAGGTTGGATTAATTTACCCCAAACTCTCCAAATCACTGTTTTGGACATCATATATATATATATAGACTATATACATACTGTTTTTTTTTTGCATTCAAATATAAAATATAAATCCTTTACAAAGTAGTAATCAGATCTTTTGTAGAGGTGAGAAGCAAATATTTGATTGTGTTCACACTTAAATATTGAGAATATTTCATATTTCTTCATTTCTATGGTTCATCAACAGGGCGATATGGGGTTTCAAGGGAGGTCAGGTCCTCCAGGTCCTCCTGGCATTGGTGAACCTGGTCTGCCTGTAAGTATACAAATCGGAGGTCAGAAGAGTTCATCTTCTGCAGACATGTCTAAATGATACGTCACTCCATTACAGCTTCACTTAATACACTTTACTCAAACTATTACTCAAACAGAATTGTTCTAATCTATCGAATGTGATTAGATATGGATTTGCATTGTAGAGGTATTCAAGACCCCCCCCCTTCTTTTTTCTAAATCATTCAGGGTCCTCAAGGGCCCCAGGGTGTTCAAGGAGAGAAAGGACCGCAAGGAGAGGGATTTCCAGGTCCAAAGGTGAGGTTCTCTTGAAGAACACAATTTCTCTGCTTTTTAATTTAGATGTAAAATATCACATCTGAAGGTTATCTGAAAAATACACAGTACATGTGATGCAGTAAAATCACAACACAGGTCTAATGACTCTTTTGTTCAACAGGGGGATCGGGGTCTGGATGGGCCAAAAGGACCAAGAGGGCAACCAGGTCTAGGAATCAAAGGAGACAAGGTGGGGAGCACATGCAAAGGGTGTAATAGCACTTAAGTACAACCATCTGTCAGACACAAATGTTCTCTTCCAAACACTGGCTTGCTCCTTATTCATAATAGGTTAAAATACCTGTGACCATTTAAAATGTATAAAATGATTTGAAATCTTTTGGGGCAGTATATTTTGAGTTTTGTGAACTTTTATGTAAAAACTGACCTATTATTAACTTTGTTCTGTTAGGGTGAGTTGGGGCCTCCGGGTTTGCCAGGACCAGTTGGGCTCACAGGGGTTGGCATTCAAGGAGAAAAGGTGATATTTTCCTCTTTAATTCACACATTAGGAAAAAATATATCTTGCTATAATGTAAAAATAATAATAGAAGATTGCTGGTTCAAGGCTCGCCAGTGACCGGGGAGTTTGCATGTTCTCCCCGTGCCTCCGGGTACTCCGGTTTCCCCCACAATCCCAAAAACATGCGGTTAGGTTAATTGAATAATCTAAATTCCCCTTAGGGTGTGAATGTGTGAGTGAATGTTGCCCTGCGATGGACTGGTGACTTGTCCAGGGTGTACCCCCGCCTCTCACCCAATGTGCACTGGAGATAGGCACCGGCAGACCCCCGTGACCCCAAAAGGGAATTAGCGGGTTGGAAAATGAATGAATGAATGATTGTTCATTTTATTGGTTTAATTTGGAAACCAATATCTTTTAAATATCAGGGTGTCGAGGGTCCAAGGGGGCCTCCGGGAGGAAGGGGACCACCAGGAGAGGGCTTTCCTGGTTCAAAGGTCAGTGTTCCTTAAAGAAATCTATGAAAGAAAATAATACATTTGATTCAGGTTTAAAATGCTATATAATCCTCAAGGGAGAACAAGGTTTGCCAGGAGAGATGGGTGCACCAGGAGAGAGAGGGCAGGGAGAACCTGGAGCAAAGGTTTGATTTAATGAGCATATGCCATAAAATGGGAGATAAAATACATAGCAGATAATGTTAATTATAGACTGATTCATTTTTAAGGGCGAACCTGGCTCATCGGGATTGGCTGGAGTGCCTGGACTTCCAGGAGAGGATGGAGCTCCCGGGCAAAAGGTAACAAAACTATTGGACACCTGGACTGGTAAACTACATTTTTTTAATTCTCAAACATCTTCCCCTTGCTTTTCATCAAGTTTTCGGTTAAATTGAGATGATAAACATGTGTGCTCTTCTGAACACTGGCTTGCTCCCCAATAAAAATGAATAGTTAGCTGCTACACTTACAACTGGAAAAATAACAAGTCATTTTAAAGCTTGTGGCTATCTTAAAATTGATTTTGCGTCCTGTGTAGCTAGCTGCATGCATACTTAACAGCAAGAGTGAAGAGTGTAGAGCCGTCACTACTGGGTTAGGTACCGCGAGTGATCTGTATCTGTAAAATAAAATGCAGTCCTAAAAATGTGGATTTGAATGAGAGATATAGTGTGACTGCTTCTTTAAAACCCTCTTACTGTATTAAGGGTGAGCCTGGGGCAGCGGGTCTGAGGGGACCAGAGGGGTCTCAAGGCATTGGCACTCAAGGAGAGAAGGTACAACATTTCTAAACAAACCACTTTTCAAACATGCCAGACTTCAATGGCTTTAGTTATTGATTAGCATTTTGTGTTTGGTTTCATTAGGGAGATCAAGGTCAGCGTGGGGTTCGAGGGTTGCCAGGTCCTCCTGGTATTAGTGGACCTTCAGGGGCAAAAGTAAGAACATTTTGAGTTGTTACTGTTTCATTTGATCAATTTTAACCAAACAAATGGAGAGGTAATGAACACTTTTATGTATTTATTTTTTAGGGGGAGCCAGGGACAACAGGAAGACTAGGCATGCCAGGATTACCTGGGCGAGCTCTTGCAGGACCAAAGGTAAAAAAGCCAAACTCTTCCATCTGTGCCTCTCTGCATTAATGGGCCCCTCGCCAACTAAATGAATCATAACAATTTCACATCCATCATATCAAGCTTAGCCATAAAACAAATCAGTAATTCCATGATCTCATCTCACTGTGCCTTCAGGGTGATGTAGGTCCCGTTGGACCTCCTGGACCAATTGGAGAGACTGGTTATGGCTTGCCTGGTCCAAAGGTAAGTTTGAAAAATGGAGAAAAAGCAGAGACTATCATTATACTAAACAACTTTAATAAACACTTAATATCAAATCAGAGATAGATATTTTGCTGTAAAAATGTAGTTATGTAAACTCGATTAATACATAAAAGTACAAAGAACACTGGAACATAACACAAAACAATCGAATAAAATTTATAAAAAAAATAAATAACGTAATGTTCAAAAGTACAGTTATGACATCACATTGACTCTATGTCAATCTGAACCTGCAAAGTGCACAGGCCCTCTCCTGAACACTAGATGGCACTATATCTAGATGAACTGCATATTGCTCATTGTGCTCATAAACTAAAGTGATGTCAAAAGTTTGTCTCTGTTCTTCTCTTCTCTTCTCTTCTGTTCTCTTCTCTTCTGTTGTCTTCTCTTCTCTTCTTCCTTCCCTCTGGTGGTACAGCACCCTGTTTTGTTGTCAAGCACCATAACAATGAGGGTTGTCCTCATCAAGGTGACAGGTTTCGGCTCACATTCGGTTCTGCAAAGAGTAAAATTTTGCACAGAAAAGTTTTCGCCACAATTAAAACTAACAATTAAAAAGTTTACTTTGAGAGATTCACTGCCCATTTTTTAATGACATTTAAAATTATAATGTTCAAGTAAGTTGCTGCATTTATTACGTATTGCTTGCCCCCATTAAAGTTTCTTCCATATTATTTAGGGTGATCGTGGTAACCCCGGGCCACCTGGACCTTTGGGGCCTAAAGGTGATGGATTCCCTGGTCCAGTGGTGAGCAATCTTTCTTTAAATTCTGGCTTTTAAAACTTTCTTTAATTGTGTAGCTTTTGAAACTTTTTAATTTGTGTAGTCCTAACAGGTTCTAAAAATTTTTTTCTCTTCAACAGGGTTTACCTGGTTTACCAGGACCCTCCGGTGAGCCAGGACCTGAGGGTGTTGGTGTTCCTGGACCAAAGGTGAAGTTTCGATTCGAACAAAGTCAAATGTGCTCTGATATCTCAAAGCTAATAATTCAGAATTCATTATGTGAAAAAAACAGGAGTCAGGATGAATATCAAGCTAGACCAGATAAATAAATAATTAATACACAATTTTAATAATTAAACACCAAAAGTTTAAAACTGTGGTTTCTACAGAACTTCTATAAAACAATTGTGCTATATCTCTGAATGTTATATAATGGGAAAACTGAATGAATGTTTATACTGAAAAACAGGTTTGCTGCAATTTTGTGATTTTTTTTATTTTATTTTTTTTCACAGGGAGACGTTGGTTTCAGAGGGTTGCCAGGTCTTCCAGGGCCCCCTGGTGAAGGGCTGCAAGGAAAGCCAGTAAGGCTCATTTATTTTACCCTACAGTAAACTCCCACATATATTTCTGACTGCTGTAATGAATCCGAGACACTCCTGAACTCAGATGTCAAGAAGAAGAGCTCCAAGCAGCATGCATGAGAAGTCTGTCTGTGTTTCTATGGGAAACAAGCTGTCTGTTCTGTCTTATTAATCATGCTGTCTGGCATTTTAGGGCAACATGGGACGACAGGGTCCTCCAGGGCCACATGGGCCCCCAGGAGAAGGTATTCAGGGACCAAAGGTAGGTAAACTGTCAAGAAACTGAAATATAGTATTTTATATAGTATAGAAATATAGTATACATATTTTTTTTTACCTCTTCTGTTTTGATCTTCATTTTGTTTGGAAAATCAGGCTTCTCCTGATATGTCCCTCTCTCACACAAGACTAAATTAAGTGATTAATTTGATACCACAAATGTTTGGTGTCTCTCAATCTTTTTCTCATTGCACTATTAGGAAATTTGTCTCATTTGTTTCTAAAATGATAATAATATATAAACAGGAAGTCAAAACAATAATTGGTCACTTTCTTTTGCTTCAGGCCTCACCTCAGGATTTCACTGGCTTTCGTTGCTGCTAAAATTTGTTTCGGAACTTGTATAACAATAAAAATTCATAAACAGATAAAGCATAGATTTAAAAATGTTATTAAAATATTAAAATAGAGTCTTTTATAAAGCAACCCAAGCTTTTTCAGAGCAAATGAACACAAATGTTTATTTATATACTAATACGAATATTTAATGACTAAAAATAAGAATAGTTGAAACCCCAATGTAACATTTAAGACTAAAATGTAGATTAAAAATGATTAAAAATGTAGAATAATATTCTGAACAGTTTTAATCTGTGTCTGGGTTAAAGGAAGAAAAATAACTTATTCCATTTAACAGGGGGATCAGGGAGCCCCGGGAGTGACAGGACCGCGGGGTCCATCAGGAGAGGGACTTCCAGGAACCAAGGTGAGTAGTCATTTTGGATATAAGCTAGAAAAATAAGGATGTATTTAAACTTTAATGCACAGAAAAACTTTAATACCTTTAACGCCTTGAACAGCACCCTGCTTTGTTTCTGTCAATATCAATCACACAAATGCACCAAAATGTCTCTAAAATGTTACATTACATGTACCGTACATTTCAATTATGGCAGACGTGGGCAAAGAGCGCCTCCAACCAATGACATTAACTAGGCGCTTTTGGCTTGTTTGAAACAAGAAGGGGTTTCTGTGGCCCTCCAGAAACATTTTGCCCACATCTTGATTATGTTGTTTTTTCACGGCATTAAATTAATGGCTATTTTGTCATTTATATATTTATGGAAAGAACATGATAAAAAATGCATTCTGTGGTGCAGGGGGATCGTGGTTTACAAGGTGAGAGGGGTTTCAAAGGAACCAAAGGAGACATGGGTGATGCTGGTACTCCAGGATTAGCAGTGAGTTCATTTGAAAGAATTGTTTTTCCAAACAATGGCCTTTTAAGTGTAATGAGTAATGTGAGTCTGTAGGGAAGACCTGGAATCAAGGGCGAACAAGGACTTACGGTGAGTTAAACTGGATTCATTGAAAATGTATATGTTAAAAATAATACGTTTGGCAAGATATTCATATTATTCATTCAATAAGGAAAGCGAAGTATTTGTAGGTACTTTATTAGCTCATTTTGAGCTTAGCTACCATTGACATAATTGAATGATTGCTGTCCTGTCCAATTATGATTTTTACGGGCGTTTCCCAAAAATGCACTTAACAAAATTGCTCTGCTCTAACTGCTACTTAGGAATCACATATATATTCACACGAGGTTTTCATTAGAAGTGGAATTATTAAGAACTTTTGTAATTTTTTATACATTTTTTCAGACATTGAAGCTACAAGTTCTAACCAAACAATCAATAATCAATCAACCAAGCGACCATAAAAACAACTTATTTTTAAGTGCAAGGTTTCGGGGAAACAAACCGCAATATTAAGATCTGTCTTTGTGAACTTCTTAGGCTTACGCTGTTTTTGGGAAGCGCAGCCCTGGCTAATTGAACGGTTTAATGCAAATTCATACACATTTCATTCACCCAAGTTCTCTTTTTGGAAGTGGAATAAATAGCAACTTTCAGAATTGAAGGCATAAATTTCAACCAACCAAAAAAAAATTATTTTTTGAAAGAACTTATTTCTTTCTAACAGTAAAATTAAAGAAATGGCATACCTTTTAAAAATGTCTATATTCACTTTTTTAATTTTCCTTTAACAGAGAGAAGACATAATTAAGCTGATAAAGGAGATTTGTGGTGAGTTTGATTAAATTGGTGATTCGGTTGTGTAAAAAAATGCGTTGTGTCATGATGCAGTGTCTTCTGTTTATAGGATGTGGAATAAAGTGCAAAGAAAGGCCCATGGAACTGGTGTTTGTGATTGACAGCTCTGAAAGTGTGGGTCCAGAAAACTTTGAGATCATCAAGGACTTTGTCACGGCATTGGTTGACCGTGTCACTGTGGGCCGTAATGCTACCCGAATCGGTCTGGTTCTCTACAGCCTGGACGTCCACCTGGAGTTCAACCTGGCGAGGTATATGACCAAGCAGGACGTCAAGAAGGCCATCAGAAACATGCCTTACATGGGTGAGGGCACATATACTGGTACTGCCATCCGAAAAGCCACACAAGAAGCATTTTTCAGTGCAAGAAACGGGGTCAGGAAAGTGGCCATCGTTATTACGGATGGACAAGCGGATAAGAGAGAGCCGGTGAAGCTGGACATTGCAGTGCGAGAGGCTCAGGTGGCGAATATTGAGATGTATGCACTGGGCATTGTGAACTCATCTGACCCAACACAGGCTGAGTTCTTACGAGAGCTCAATCTGATCGCCTCGGACCCGGACAGTGAACACATGTTTCTCATCGATGACTACAACACTCTACCAGGTGAGCATGGAGAAAAACCTGGCTGCTTCCTTTCATATTACATTCTAGAAAGTGGAAAGGATTTATTTAAAGCTACACTGTAATCTGTATTCTCTTGCAGCTCTGGAGTCTAAACTGGTCAGTCAGTTTTGTGAGGATGAAAATGGCGCTCTTTACTTCAACCGCATTACCAACGGAGTAAATGGGAATAATGGTTACGGTTACAATAATAACCATGAAGACATCTCATACGGGAACACTGTTTATGGGAACAGATTTCAGGAGTCTATAGACAGATTGCAGAGTCACACTAGAGGACGAGGGCAGAGCATACCTTTGCCCATAAACCCAGGACCTCTTAAAACACAGGTCAGTGAGGGAAACAAACTTAACCTGAACTGGTCCTCACAACACAGGAACATAAATAAAACTAAATATTAAATAAGTATTTGACTTCTTGACAAAACATGACTTAAAGAAGGACTCCACTTTTTCTTCACAAGAAAACCCTTTAGCATTAGCATGGAATAGAACATTGAATCGTATTAGAATGCAATGCAAAATAACCGACTTCTTGTCAGTTTTGAAACTCACTCCAACTGACTTTTTTTGTAGATCTTGGCCCCTTACATATATTTTCCAAATTTTGAACATGTCCCTTAAACACAGTTTGAAGTGGCAGTATAAAACTGCAGAAAATTCGATATCCTGTGTTGCTACAAGGTGGCGCTATAACTGACACTGTAGGCTGCTAGCTAGATTCGTTCAGATATGGACTCTTAACATGCATGCCAAGTTTGAACCCAATCAGACTTTGCATGGCTGAGTTATTAACAACTTCCTGTTTAGAGGAACATTTGCATTAAGATAACACTAATGGAGTTTGTAGCTGAACAATTTCTAGGAGGAGTTTGTTAAAGTATGACTCAAGCAACTTCAGGGTAAAATTTTCCTTACTTCAAAACACATCTAAAACGTGACTCTTCCAAAGTTGCACCATGTGGATATTATATAGGTTGATATTGTTTGGAACTGTCTTCCATTTTGTTAAAATTGAAGGGACTGTTTTAAGTTAAAGTTATCAAAAGCTCTTGATTTTCTGTTGAACTGAATTGTTTAAATCTGAATTGACTGTTTCAACTCAAAGGTGGTTAATGACTATGACGGAGAAGATCTTGACTTGAAGACAAAGACTCAAAGTGGAGGAGCTACAGTAATTGTCAACAAAACTGTCCAACCCTTACAGCCAGGCACATCTTCCTCTACCTCATCATCAGCATCAGTCTCATCAGAGTCAACACAAACAACTTCAGTCAATGTGAACCCAAAGCCTCGCCCTGTAGTTATAAAAGGTAATACAAAGACGTTAAAGAATTAAACATTTAAAACAGCCCCATACTTATAAAACCAATTAATATCAGTTTCGGGAAGCATTAACTGATAATGTTTAATTTACTTCTTTGCTCAGAATCAGCTCCCTTGGATCCAGTGTGTCTGCTAAGTCTGAGCCAGGGTTCCTGCAGAGATTACATCATCCGCTGGTATTATGACAAACAGGCCAACGCTTGCGCTCAGTTCTGGTATGGAGGCTGTGATGGCAACGAAAACCGCTTCCAGACAGAAGAAGAGTGCAGAAAGAAATGTGTCCTGATCAGCACAGGTTCTGTATGAAAACACTTTAATTGAAATTTGAATTAACAATTCAACCACATTTAAGTTAATGTATTTTGGTGACATATATTTATTTTAAAATGAAATGCACTGCAATGTCCTTTACTCTTTCTTTTTTCTCTTTTCTTACAGTAGCTGGTTAAATGAGATGAAGAGCTACACGTAACCTCACTAATAAAGATTTGTGCTGATCGTGGATGTCATTGTGGATGGAGATCCTCTTAAAATCACCAATTATAACAAGTTTTCACAATATTGAACTGCAGAAACTTTTGGCCTGTATTTGACAAAAATATTCATATACATAAAAAGAAATACAGCTGTGTTATTGAGAAGCTTTCTTGTTTGTTTATCCATTGAGACTCTGCACAACTTTCCTTTGTCCAGTATCATGTTCACTCAAAGATAAAAATGAAGGTGTGATTCCCTCTCCGTTCACTTTAAAATGGTGACTGGTCGTTGAAAGTTGTGCATACTTTTTTCTTAATGTGAAATATTCCATATGTGAAAATGCGATTTTTTTTCTGCAACACAAATGTCAAACAATATTTGTACATCAATCTTTATTAAAAAATGGAAATTAAATCAGTCAGGTCAACATTGTGTAATCATTTAGTTCTAATTACATTTTTCACATACAAATTTCACGAATCACAATAAATGTATCATTATTAACACAGTTCAATGGCGATTGTTGTATTTGAAAGATATTAGCTGGTTTTATTGAATCAGGTCTGTGATTGTAACTTGAAAAAAAAGCTGTTGGATTGTAAACAGCCCATGTAGATATTTTGCCCCTTTTAAATGCAAATAATTTTGTGAAGGTGTTTCTATTTTATTGTTTTTTGAATAAAATGTTTGTTTAAAAAAATGTGTCTTTGTATGGTTTAAATGGGAAGATAAGGGAGTGTAAACAACTGTTAAAAAATGTTTACGGTTGGTTCTCGAAGCAGTTTGTCCCTAGCGGGGTTCCGTACCAGTTTGAGGTTACCGTGGTGACGCGTGACGCTCTGCGCATAAATCCTCTTACGGAGATGAGCGAAAGAGTTTCGTCTGTATTATCACAAATAAAAGATATTTAATTTGGTTTAATTGCTTTCTAAATACCATAGCGAGTACAGATTATGGCGGGGGTGTTAGACGCGCTCTGGGAAGACAGAGACGTGAGATTTGACATCACAGCGCAGTAAGTTGTCATGCTACTCTGGTAGCATCCGATGCTATTGAATCAGTATTGAATGTAGTTTTAGCAATTTTCATTTAGGCATTTTCCTCATTTACATGTTGAATAAATAATTTTATGAAATCAATGTGTATTTACATTTCTATTAACACTTCAAAAGTACAACGTTTAAGCATCTATTGTATTCAAGGCAAATGAAAACCAGACCTGGTGAAGTTCTCATCGACTGCCTGGATTCAGTTGAGGACACGAAGGGAAACAATGGTGACAGAGGTGATTAAATGAGATATTTACACCTTAATACTAACATGTTGATTTATTATATTTGCACGCAGTGTTAATCGGCAATTATGTGTTGTGTTACATAGGGCGGCTGCTGGTGACCAATTTGAGAATAATCTGGCATTCGCTGGCACTGCCGAGAGTCAACTTGTGTACGTAATTAATACTGAACAATGTTGCTTTTTGCAATGTTTTACTGAACAAAGTGCGAAAAATTCTGTTAAATTGTAAACTGGAGATAGGCACTTTCTGTTACTTTAACAAGGAAGATTTCTAAGAATACCGGTAATTGTTTGAAAGAAAGTATTTTTAGATAAAATTCCAATAGTAATTGTAGAAAACATTATTACCGTATATGCTAAATAATCAACCCCTATGTGACATATTCAGTCCATATTCTTTTACTTGTATAACAGCTGTGGGGTACAACTGTGTTATTAACATCACCACAAGAACAGCAAACTCAGTGAGTCATCACATTTCATATTTTACTTTCAAGATTTTCAATTACTTATGGGGAAAAAAAAAAGAAAATCACTCTTTTATTTTCCAGAAACTGAGGGGGCAGACCGAAGCACTTTACATATTAACCAAATCCAATAACACCAGATTTGAGTTTATTTTCACCAATGTTGTACCTGGGAGTCCAAGACTGTTCACATCAGTTATTGCTGTCCACAGGTACTGTTGTTAAGTTTAATGACCAGATTTTGTTTAATGACCAAACATTTGTGTAAGCATCTTACATTTATGAAGATCTAAAATTTTTTACGCTTTTTATTTAGTGGGAAAACATGCTGTTTAACTAAAAAAAGTGGTTGCTAATTTCTGTACACCCTCAACCAGTAAAGGTCATAGTCATATCACCCTGGAAAATCAATACTTTTTATTCATACATTTTTTATGTTTAATGGGGGATTGATATTTAATGAGTAACTGTGGCAATGGTGGCATCACCCTACAAATATGTCACAAACGCGATGATGTCTCTCCTACCGTTCTATAGTGTTGGACTTCATACAGTAATTAGTTTCAGATTTAAAAAAGACAACAAACATAAATGTGTTAGAAGAACTAATCTAGTGTGTAAATTGTCACATTTTGTAAACTCATCTTTGGTAAAATGGAGATGAAAAACGTTTTTCCAAACACTGGCTTGCTCCTCCTTGATAAGCACTGTTTTTCAACAGTGTTTTGTAACTGTACAAACTGAATGAAGCAAAGCGTCTTCTTGTTATCCTCATCTTAGGAAAATTATTTCAGCTGCTATGTAGCTAGCGGCGATTGCCTTTATTTGCCTGATAGCGTTAAAAAGAGTGACAGCCAGAGCTGTGTGTAGAGTACATGACTACCAGAAGAGGGCCAATAAGTTTCAGCACTGATTCATTTCTCAGTTCATGATCTTTTTCATCAAAACGCTTATTTCTGAGATTCATATATTCATGCTAGCTAAGCTAAAGGGTACCTATTTCTGCTACTTTGAAGAGCTTATGAGACATCCAAGATGTATCGAGACCTGAAACTGAGAGGAGCACTGATTCAGAATAAGCAGCTCAGGCTTCTGCCGCAGGAACAGGTTTACGACAGAATCAATGGAGTTTGGAACTTGTCCAGTGATCAGGTATTTTTAGTTTCTTTGTTATTTACAAGGAGAAGAACCATGTAACGATTGCCTTTTGTTTCAGGGTAATCTTGGAACATTTTTCATTTCTAATGTGAGGATTGTGTGGCATGCAAACATGAACGAAAGCTTTAATGTCAGCATCCCCTACCTGCAAATTGTAAGCACTTTTTATCTTCAAAATAATCCGCAGTAGAGAGCTGTTGTCTGTGAAGACTGTGTAATTTTTTGTTTTTGTTTTTATAAAGCGCTCCATACGGATTAGAGACTCTAAATTTGGACTAGCGCTTGTGATAGAGAGCTCACAACAGGTATTTATTCAAGTACTTAACATTTTGATAACCTCTCAATCCCAAACGTATTGAATTATTTTTGAGTAAATACAGTCATTTTTATTTATTTTTTCACTTTCCTCTTCTAGACAGGAGGATATGTCCTAGGATTCAAAATCGATCCAATGGACAAGTTACAGGATGCCGTGAAGGAAATTAACTCCTTGCACAAAGTCTACTCAGCAAACCCTATTTTTGGTGTGGAATTTGAAATGGAGGAAAAGGTATTTTTTAGTGAAATTTTTATTGAAAATGGTTAATATGTATTTAAGATTTTTTTTACAGGTTGTGTCAAAAAAGTGCTTCCCAAATAAAGATATTTGTTGTTTAATATGCTACCATTCCATTTACCTTACCTCCTATACTTCTAATTGGATAATTAGGATCACATGGGTCTGTAAGAGCCTATCCCAGCCTTTATATTGATTTAGTTGTCTCTGTTTACTTTGAAGCAGCATTCCCCAAAAAGTGGCATTCATTAAGTAATGTGACACAGTGGCTGGCATGTGTGTGAGAATCTCAGAATCAGAATGAGCTTTAATATTAAACCACTCGTAATATTTTGGGTTAAAAAGTCAAAAATTACAAACCCACAAATTTATAAAAATTTGCTGTTTGTCATGTTTTGTTGTTGTTAATGTTTTGTTAAAATCTTCTGCTAAATATTTCTAAAAATGCATCTTTTTATACAAATTGCCTTAGCCTCAGCCTCTGGAGGAGTTGACTGTGGAGCAGCCACCTGATGATGTGGAGATCGAGCCGGATGAGCACACGGATGCTTTTACTGTGAGTTTCACCTCATCTGCTGCTCTCAGAGAGAATGACCCTTCTTTTGCCACATGGCTGTCTCCCCCTGTGTATACTCTCAAAATAGTTAATCGCTTAAGCTACAGCTCATAATGTTCCTCCAGAAGATTTTGTTGCCTGGGTTTATGTTTTTGTTTACCTAAATGCTTCTGATATTGATGGGATTTTTCTTTTTCATTTCAAGGCATATTTTGCTGATGGAAATAAGGTAAAACTGTTCTGCACACACCTCTGACAAAAATAATGTTGTAAAAATACATAAATAAAAAGTGCTATGGTCTATAATGTTAACCCCCTCACCAACTGATTACTTTTCTTTAGAACAATTTGTGTTGTTCAAGGACCTAGTAATCTTTGCTAAGCTATTAAATTGCACATTAGGCTGAGGTCTTGCAAAACATCTCATAAGATAAAATCACTGTCATCACAGCAGAGACAAAAGAGATTCGTTGTTTGAACTTGAGAGAAAGAAATGCTCGTAAGATGGAGCAGGGTACACACATAAAAAAAAACATGTTTAAGTGTTAAGAACTATAGTTAGAAGCATTATCGGAGAATATAAAAGAGACCAACACAGTGGGGAAAAAGATTTCTAGATTTTGTTTTCTATTATCAGTTCTTTTATTGTCCTTTGTTCTTCAGCAACACGATCGTGAGCCAGTGTTTTCTGAAGAGCTGGGTCTGGCTATAGAGAAACTGAAGGATGGTTTCACTCTTCAGGGACTCTGGGAGGTCATGGGCTAATCTTCTGAAGAACTGTTTACAACAAGAGTTTTCATTTAGAGCAAATTTATTAAAGTTATTTATTTTTTAACATTCATGTTAGATGAACCAAATGTAAAACAAACGTGCTTGTAAAATAAGAATCTATGCGGAGAAAAGAGGAACTTTATATGTGCATTAAATAGAAACCATGTACAGGAATTCAAATGCTAAGCTTTGTTTTTGTGGAGTAATAAAATATGAACTTAATCGATTAATCCATTTCCTTGCAGGGTCTCAAATTTATTTTCCGTTCTAAATTTTCAAAGGTCTTCATTTTCTGACACACTTCAGATCGATTGTGCTTGAGCATGAACCGCGTGTGCGTTCAACAAAAATGGCTGCCATAGCAACAACAAATAAAGTTATTTTTGTCATAACAAAGGTTTTAAAATGAGGAAAACAATATTTTTATGTTAGTCTGTTAGTGAAACTATAAATCAGAGAATGTGATTGAAATCACAAAAAACAAGTTTTGCCATTTAACAGTAACTGAAGGGAATATATAATAATATATTCCAGAGAAGACAGGAGAGGGCTTGAAGTCCAAATATTTACTAAGAGTTTCATGAATAACACATTACAGATATATCTGGGTGAACTAACTGCATTACACATCTGCAACGTGTGTCAAGCTCCCGTCGCAATGCGTTAGCTTTTCACACCCCTTCCTTGTGGCCTGGCCTTATATATGTTCTTAAAAATGCAAATTAGTTGGGGCGTGGTTCCATTTGCGTCGGGCCTTTTGGGTCGGTCACTTCCTGTAATGGTGGATTGTCTGATCCTCTGCACAGAGAAAAAGACACTCGGGGTGATAACACAGGTCTATAAAAATATCCTATTGATTAAATTCAAGTAACAAAAGAAATACACAATTATCACTCATTTATTTTTCTGTTTAATATTACACTTAATACTCAAATAATTATAACATAATACACCACATAATTAGAGAAAATGAAACTGTTGGGAGATACCTAAATTATCCTTCATAACATTTAACAAAGGATTTGCTCATGAGACGTACATTTGGAAAAAAGTTGGAAAATTAAGAAATCCAGTACGTTTCGTGTTAGATTTCATGTCAAACATGCATATGAATGTCATTGTAAATCACAAAAAATACCAAATCATTTGCTGATCCTTTATTTGGTTGCTAATCTGAAGTGAAGTGTTAACAACTAAGGATATATTTCAGGAAACAAAAGATTCACACGTCAAATTTATTCTGTTCCTTTATGTAGGACTCTGGTACTTTTTAATTAAGATGTTAATAGAGAAAATGTTTTTTTTTTTCATCTGAATATATAGCTTGTATGCAGTATGTATTTTCTGGTTTTTTTTTTTTTGTTAATTTATGGCAGCTTGTTAGATAAAAACATTTATGAAATAGGTCTTAAATGTCTTAAAAAGTCATAAATTTGTCATTACCTGGGGTGACCAGGTTCTGCTGGTGGTCTCACATTAGGGAAAGGTGGGGCACACCCTGGAAATGTCGCTGGTCTGAGGAGTTGACCTTGACTTTAGAAGTATTATCTTAAAGCCATACTAATGACGCTGCATGTAAAACAAAGGAAATGACACACATTACATCTATTCAGGCAGCTGTTGATTTCCTATTGATGCATCACTCCTTCCGTCGTTTACCAATATAACATCTTACACATTTAACCAACCCCTGACCTCTGAATGTTTGCAAGGTACACAGTTGGCTTTTTCAGTCTTTGACAGCTGCTTTATGTGACTCCCGTTTGGTCCAGTGGAATTCTTTCGGACTGTATGAGGGCTCTATATATAGAGCGGCAGACATAAATTGCAGGGAGGTTGTTGTTTGGGGCTCTGTGATGTTTCAACCTCTTTTAAAAGAGAGCAAACCCGCATCTTCTTGGAGATCCTGAAAATTTGAGATGGAACCAACAAGCATCAAAGAGGACCTGAGGCTGTTTCAGAGCACCCTGCTGCAGGATGGTTTGAAGGAGCTTCTGAAGGAGAACAAGTTTGTGGATTGTATCTTGAAGGTTGGTGATCGGAGCGTTCCCTGCCATAGACTCATCCTGGCTGCATGCAGCCCCTATTTCAGAGAGCTGTACTTTAGTGAAGACGGCACTGAAAAAAAAGACTCGAGCAAGGAAGTAGTGTTGGAGGATGTGGATGCCACCATTGTGGATATGATTGTGAACTATCTGTACTCTGCAGACATCGAAATCACTGATGACAACGTGCAAGACATTTTTGCAGTCGCCAATAAGTTTCAAATCCCCTCTGTGTTCACTGTTTGTGTAAACTTCCTACAAAATAAGATTTCTTTGGATAACTGCCTGGCTGTGTTTAGAATGGGACTGGTTTTGAACTGCCCGAGACTGGCTATGTCCGCCAGGGACTTCATAGCAGAGCGTTTCGAGACTTTATCGAAGGAGGAGGACTTCCTTGAGTTTAATGCTCCAGAGTTGTTTGCGATCATCGGGTGTGATGCCCTCAACGTTGAAAAAGAAGAGCTTGTGTTTGAACTCCTCATGAAGTGGATTCGGAAGAATAAAGACATCCGGGTGAAGGCGTTGGGCGATGCTTTCGAACACATCCGCTTCCGACTTCTCCCTGAAAAATATTTTAAGGAGAAAGTGGAAAAAGATGACATCATTAAGACCGACCCAGAGCTCGTCAAGAAGCTGAAGGTCATAAAGGAGGCATTTGCTGGAAAACTTCCGCAAAATATAGGAAAAAGTGAAGAAGGGGAGGGGAATGAATTGCCTGGGTATTTGAATGATACTCAAAGGCTGGGGATGTTCAACAGAGATCTCATCCTGATGATAAACGACACAGCAGCGGTGGCCTACGACGTCAATGAAAACGAATGTCTCTTAGCTGCGATGGCAGAGCAGATTCCTCGAAATCATGTCAGCATAACGTCAAAGAAGAACCAGCTTTATGTTGTGGGAGGACTGTTTGTTGATGAGGACAACAAAGATTCACCGCTGCAGTGCTATTTCTATCAGGTAAACGCACTCATTTACACTTATGCATTTGGCAGATGCTTTTTATCCATTTTGTCAGTTCTTGCTTTCCCTGGGGTTTGAACCCAAGACATTTATGTTGCTTGGGCAATGCTTAACTGACTAAGCTACAGGAAAACCAACTTATTTGAAGGATAAAGCCCAATTTATCTGTCTAAGTCAATAAGGAAATAGGATAAGCCCCACCCACTGAACATGGAGCCCCACTGTTGTTGAATATTAATTCTAAAGCAAGGTTTAAGAAGATTTAACAGAAAATGTGGCTTTATTTAGCTTACACATTATACACGATTCAGCTAGAAAAGGCACACTGACTTATGAGCAAAGAAAGGAGGGGTGAAGGGAGAAAGGAATGGAGGAGGGGGAAAAATAAGAAATATCTTGAGAGTCTAAAGCAATAAGAAGACAAATGTCTCTTAGCAACTTAATTTAAAGAGCTTGAAAAACGGTGTGATGTAACTTCCTATTTGTTTTGTATTTCCTGTACTAGCCTAGAAATCAACCAGACGATAAGATTTGAAATAATTATTTCTATTACACCACCATGTTCAGTGGGTGTGGCGTTTTCCATCTGCAGTCTACGGCATCTTCATTTCATTTGCATAAACTAAGGTGAATTAATATGTTACAAGATTTATATTTTACTCAGCTCATGTAGTTTACGGTTTTAAATTACGGTCATCAACATCTTCATCTAACATATGTCAGGTCTTAAAAGCATGTGATGAAACGTGTTTTTGTCACTATATCTCATGGCTTCAACTTTTCAATCTGGTAAAATATTGTTGGTTTCATGAACCAATCAGAAAGAGATTTAAACATTCAGACCCTTGGTTTAATTTTACAATTTCCTATTGAATCGTATTGCAGAAAACGTTAAGATATATATTTTTGACGTTCACAATATTTAGCCTCAAAAGCACCTTTCATCTGGGATTCAAAATATTTCCTGTGTCTTTAGTTGGACACCCATTCACCAAACTGGATTGCCCTTCCACCAATGCCATCACCTCGATGCCTGTTTGCCATGGGCGAGTTCGAGAACCTCTTGTTCGCCGTGGCTGGGAAAGACCTGCAGACCAATGAGTCTCTGGATGCTGTGTTGTGCTATGATGTTGAGTGAGTTTATGCCTCAGTATCTAAACAATAAATTAAAATTCCTGCTATTGCTCAATCTCGCCATGACAAGAAACTGACTTTCTTTACCCCATCATGGTAGCAAAGTGTGGCTTTTCTTCACCCAGTTTTAAGACTCCTACACAGCTGTTTCTGTTTCAGTTCATGAACAATTACTTAAACAATTATATAAATTAAAGCCTGAACCCGACCAGATTTGAGTTGACGGGCCCTGTCGAGTTCGGGCAAAGATCTTCACCTCTAACGGGGACCACATCAAGGGGTTGATGAAGGGGCCATGGATGGATAATTTCTTGCATTTTTAATCACTGCATAATTTTTATTTTGACTAAAATAATGAATTCGTTGATTTTATTTGCAGTAAGATGAAGTGGACGGAGACAAAAAAGCTGCCCTTAAGAATCCATGGTCACAGTGTGGTTTCACAGAACGGACTTGTTTACTGCATCGGGGGAAAGACAGATGATGAGTAAGTCAGCTTTAGGCTTGAAGAATATTAACTTTAAAGAAAACAAATGACTTTCTCTTAATAAACCAATTTTATTTTCCATTTTCACATTGGTGTTTGTGTTTGTTTCTGAAATATTTAGCAAAGACAATGCATAAGTTCTTTTTGCAGTATTTGTGTGAATTTATATACAAAGCATGTTCTTTTCATTGGGATCCATTGCAGGTTATTAAAAAAACAATAAAACACATTTTAGTTCATAGTTTTGATAAATCTTTCACTGTGTTGAGACCAATTTAAGTGAAATTAAAAAAAAGGCATTAAGTGTATGAGGTTAATTTCTTTTGCTTAACAGTAAAACCATCAACAAGATGTTTGCATACAACCACAAGAAGTCTGAGTGGAAGGAACTGGCTGCCATGAAGAGTCCACGCTCCATGTTTGGAGCCACTGTTCACAAAGGAAAGATTGTTGTGGTCGGAGGAGTCAATGAAGATGGTCTCCTAGCCTCCTGTGAAGCTTATGATTTTGCAACAAACAAGTATGTATCACTAACAGTTTTTTTGACTGATATTTTATCTCAAATTAAATAAAATTGTATATATACAAACTATGTAAAGCTTTTCTGATCTTCTTGTAGCCCTCACCTTTTTTGTGTTAAAAATCAATTTTTCATCCATGGGGAGCCATTGCTGACAGCGTGAAATGGGTGGGGCTTTTCTTTGTAAAGTAATGGCCTTTTATAGTCACCTGTCTGCTGGACACCTCCTAAATGAATCATTAGAGTTGGTAGAATGTCTGTTGATTGTAATTTTGTAGACTTAAATGTGGCTTTTCTATAATTGGGGTGCACTCATTTTTGCAAAGTGAGCAATGCATTTGTCAGGAAAATCACTTTTTAGTGTAAGCATTTAAAAAAGCATGTTTCTATGTTATGAGTTATGACGTGTATGTAATATTTTAACAAATTCACTTTTTTCAGCAAATGGACATTGTTCTGGTCTGCGGTGCAAAAGAATGGCTTTTATTTGGGAAATCAAAAACATATAATTAAAAGCAATATTTAAAATAAGACACTCTTTTTTCCAACAGATGGGAGGTTTTCCCAGAGTTTGCTCAGGAGAGAAGCTCAGTAAATGTGGTCAGTGTTGGTAATGTGCTTCATGCCGTCGGTGGCTTCACCTTGAAAGAGAACGAGGACAAACAGTGTGTGCCATCAGAAATCACAGACATCTGGCAGTAAGTCTTTAGAATTAACTAAACAACCACGATTAAAAGGTTTTAATCTGAATATAGCACCAGCTTTTCAAGGAACAATTCACTTTTTTGGCACTCATTCTCCAACCCCCAGATATATGTATACAGCAAAAATCGGAGAGTTGATATTTGGGTTGGTTTAATCACCCAAAGATTTCAGATGAAAGAGTTATTTTTACACATTAAAATGTGCATGAGTCAAAACAGTGAAATATATCAACATATGCAAGCTGAAAAAGTTCAGTAGTTACATTGAAATATTTTGTTTAGCCCCACCCCCTCAGAGACTGCCACCAATTTTTTATCAATAAGAGATAAAATCCTCTATTTCGAAAGATAGCTTTGAGAGTAACAAACAAATGTGACTGGCTGGTCACTTTACCAATTGTAACGTTACGCAAATTGCCATGACTGCAGGAAAACGTAAGTTTCTCAGTCTAATTCTTCCATCATCACAACTAATCCACAGTGTCTCTCCTCTTTTTTGACAGATTTGAGGAGGACAAGAAACAGTGGGCTGGAATGATCCGAGAGATGCGATATGCTGCTGGAGCTTCCTGTGTTTCAATGAGACTAAATACAGCAAAGATGCCCAAGCTATAAAACATCACTGAATCTTTATTTCATGTGATAACTACATGTTTCGCAGTTTATCAAGCAGCTCAAATAATTAAGAATATTTATTAACATGAAATCAAAGCTCAGATTCAGAAAAACATCTGTACAAATTCTTTCCATCAATGCTGACAATAATAAAAATCCATTTTTTTCATTGAAGAAAATAGGATCTTTTTATTTGCATTCAATAAAAAAAACATCAATCTGAAAATCCATCTATATGCACTGAAAAACAAATAAATACGGCCAACAATGTTGTTCAATTTTGTTAAATCACATTTAGTATTCTTCCGACTATCCTAGCGTAACCATGTCCACGTTGAAATGTAAACCGGAATGTAAATTTAATCTTTAAAGTCCATCAATTCCTGAATATAAATCAAGTCTTTGTAAATAAAGACATTTAAAGATATCTTCAACTTTAATTGCATTAGTAAGAAAGTGAATTCGAGACATCTCCAATTATATTTTGACTGGTAAAAACTCATTTGAAGATATCTGCAATAGAATTAGAGATATGTCCAAATCGTTTACGAGAAGTCAGAAATATATTTGGAGATATCTCTAAATCAGTTGCTCATAGTCGAATCTGCTAATGCAAACATCAAACTAGGTTTTGTTAGAATCTACCCCAGCAAACGGCTAGCGTGTTAGCTACAAGACCGCGATGGGCAAACATGCCGTTTAACGTTAACAACCTTCTAGCTAAAGTTACTTTAACAATAAAGTGATTAGGTCACCTGAAATCCACACTCACAGAAGACTGTCATGTGCAATTTTACGACACTTTCGTGAAATAAATACAAGTCCCAATTTGTAGGTTGAAATGTATAGACATAAAATACATCCTGGATTATCGTTACATCATATATATATATATATATATATATATATATATATATATATATATATATATATATATATATATATATATAATATTGATATTTGTATTATTAACAGATAAGTTCAACATTAGTGTTCATGTTCTTTGGTGCTTTATGCTGATTTTGTGGTTGAATTTATCATGTATGAATCTGTTCTTCACTTTTTTCCTAGTATTGTTCAGTTAAAATAAATGAAAATATATAAAATACATTTAAACTGATTTATAAAATACATTGACATATCAAATTTACAACATATTGTTTAAAGGCAATTAGTCCTTTATTAATCTACTAATTCAAATTTTAACAACATAACAAATAGCAGAATATATGTATATGTAAAAACGTGAAATAGATCTAGAAAACTGAGTTAAAAAATGTATAATGGATTTCCTGGAATTCCCAAATAGGTCATTTTTAAGCATAATAAAGTTTCTTAACTGAAAAAAAAAATAAATAAATAAAAAATACATACAAATGATGTGTAGTGTATACAGACACAAAAAAAGTTCCATTGTTCGAGATGATTTTTTAAAATTTATTTATGAGAAATTTAAAATTAAATCAGCCAATGATGGAAGTTCTTCATCTTTACACCCAACAACTACACAATTGTAGATCCCCTTTAAAACTTATTAATAAATCAAAATACATCAAGTTGTATTTTCGATTGCATAAAATCTTTATTACTTCCCTCCAAGAGTGGTTTGCGATGCTAGTTGTTCTAAAAAGTCATATATATGTAAAGCCGAGTCTTTTCTTGGACTTTTGTAGGTCAGACGTCTCATTCAGCTCTTTGATGTTTTGTGTGGTGGCTCTCAGAAAACTGGGCATCTGAACACCCGTCTCATCATGGACTAAATAACTTGGCCTGATTCCCCCGAACATAGGCCCCAGACCCCCTCCGATGCCCTCCCTGGCCGCCATCATGAGGGGGAAGGTGTTCCTCCCGGCCTTCTCAGCTGTTTCCATCACCTCTCTGGCATATTTCTGGAACTGCTTTTCCTCCTCAAAGATTAGTGCAATATTGTTCATCATAAAGTCCTGCTGCTCTTTCTTTTTGTGTCGATTTCTTGAATGCTTTTCAGCCTGGTGAAATAAGTGTAACATTAATTTTGTCAGTTTAAAGCATTTAAAGTTTCTTTAATTTCTCAGTACTTGTAATGCACGCTATACCGCTGAAGATTTTAAAAATAATCCCCAATTTATGTCCAAAAGTATAATAAAACATGAACTCCTGGCAATGTTAGTTTAACAAAAAGAGAGAAACATAAATATAAAAACACCATGATTTTATATTTTATAATAAAAAGCTTTGGTGAATGCAGCAACCTGAGTTATAAAATTCTCTGCGACTATACCATTTCTTGAATGTAGATTTCCTGCAGCGCTTTCCCTTCTTCTCGGGCCTTCTGGGCTTTGAGTTTTTGTTTTTCCATGAAGATTTCATCAGCTTCTTTTTTTGCGCTCAACATCTCCAGTGCTTTCTGTCTCTCTTCCTCCACCTTTTGTTCATTCTCTCGTTTCTAGATTGAGATGAAAGTTGTACACACTGTAAACTCAACAATGCTTACTTAAAAACTAGAGTTGGTCAACTCTTATGTTTTTATTTGTGCTTTCATTAGGATTCAAATCTTAAGTTTCTGTAAAACTATACGTTAATGTATATTTGTAACGTACCCGTGAATGTTATATACTCTACCATGGCTTGTCTGTGAGCAGCGATTGAGGTCAGCATGGCTCTGTGTTTCTCTTCCTTCTCACGCTGTTCTCTGACCAGTCTGGCCTCTTGTTCAGCAAGGGCTTTTGTGATGATCTCTTCCTCATTACGAATTAGCTTTTTCTTTTCGTCTGATAATTTCTGTGTCATTTTCTCTCTGTGTTTCTGCTGCTCTCTGAAGCAAAGAGAAGCAATTGAGGGAAATCTATTGGCCATTCCTTTATTTTCTACAAGGTTTCCTTAACAAAATATCAGCTTTAGATTGAAAGTGCTTTTAAAAAAATATTAATGAATCTAAGGGGCTAAACAGCTAAGCTGTGCAGGCAGCTATTGTGATTGTTTTTTTCCTAGTATTATTCTTTTTCTGATTCCGCCAGTGAAGTCAACCGCTTGCAGGAAAGTTATGAATTTTGGCACAATGATACAGTTAGCCATTATGAGCAATCTCACTCAATCTGGACCCTCTGTATAGCGCCCTCTGTAATTGTACTTTATGGACTATTTATGGTAACATTTAATGGTAATAAACTTCTAGATTCTGCTTAATCCTCCTAATCTATATAAAGTCATTGTATGTTATGCTACTTCGCTGCCATTTACCATCAAAATCTATTTTTGCAACCTTCTTGAGAGCAACTGTCATGTTTTCGACCAAATTAGTTCCAGGTCATCCTCTGACCAGGCATCTGGAGTGAACAATTATATATCTTATTACCTTAACATTTATATATTATTATTATATCTCAGTAATACTTTAGTATATCAACACCAAACTTGGCAGATAGTGAAATAACCATGATCTGAGGCTGCCTGCCAAGTTTCAGAACAGTGCCCCCTAGGGGTCTGGAGATGCAAGAATTGACTTTTGCCTCATAATTCAAAACTCATGTTCCATGGCCATTTTACGTATGTCGGCCATCTTGTATTTAGTCAAAAGTTGCATTTTTTGCAAATCTTTTCAAAAGTGATGTTTGCCAAAAAGTCCTGAAGGTACCCAACCAGATTTGTGGTAGCACCGCCCTGTTGTCGAAATATATAATTACATTATATTTACATAATAAAATGACATGTTACACAATATTTGTCAACAGCATATCAGAACCCTCACGACACAATTGGAGTTTGGTTTCGTTCAATACCTGAACATTTCCTCTTCCTTTTCTTTTCTCATTTTCTTCATCTTCTCCTTATGGTTGGCGAGCTGCTTCCGTTTCTCCTCCTCTTCCTCCAGCCTTTGGGCTTCTGCTGCTCTCATCACCTCTACGTTGGTCATATGTTCCTGGCAGAAAGCAGTCAGGTCTTTAGAATCTTATATCTAAAGAGAGGACATCAACTTGGCTCTAACCCCCAAAAAGCAACCAAATCTAAATATGACATTACAAAATTAGCTTTCAGCAGGGATTTTTTCTCCTCCTGTTTTTTGTGCTCCTGCATGGACAATTCCCAAAGATGAAGATTTTTGAGCCGCTCAATTTCTTCAGCCTCCATCTTGATCTCCTGCTTCTCTTGCTTTTTCTTCACTTCCTGATCCATTATCCTAAAAGATTCCGAGTAAATCCAGCCGTTCACTTTTTGTAATTACCACAAATGTTTTACATTTACACTTGTTACACAGTTTTTTTTTTTGGTGAAAGTAAGATGTTCTTACTGTTGTTTCAAGCTCTCAGCGACAGCCTGCTGCTCTTGTTTCCTCTGCAAGTTCTTCTGCTTCTCCTCCACAAGAGCCTGCTCATCTCTAGAAGTGATCTCTGCCAGGATTCCACGATCAATTTCTTTAGTTGCATTCTGCTTCAAGCGTTTAAGCTCAATTTGAGCCTCCCTCTCTTTTAAAACCTCTGCTAGCAACAGAGCACTCTGAAAAAATAACAATAGATTGCTTTAAGCGACAAGACTTCATCAGATAAAGACTTGTGATGAGATAACAGTCAGACATGGAAGCCTTTGACTCGGTCGGTCTGGTAGTACTGCTGGGTTTTTGCTTTCTCGATAGCCTCCTTTCGCACTTGCGCCTGGTATTCTGCTTCCTCTAGGTCGATTCGTTTACGTTCCTCTTCTTCTATCGCATCACGTATTTTCTTTGCCTCCAGCTTTTTTTGTCTTTGTCCCTGTATAGGTAAAGCGAAAGATTTGCATGTTAGTTTAAAGGATAAAAAAAGTTTATAATGTTAGTCTGCTCCTAGATCTAGAGCCACCAAACTTCCAAAATCTGACTCGGGTTGTTATATCTTTTCCAGGGAGATCTCTGAGAATGTTGGTGAATTTACTACTGACGTAACATGGGGTCAAGCTTTGTAAAACGGTAACCGTAATCTCACAGAAACTTCAACCAATTTCTAATATGCCCCTTAATAAATAAAATGACTTACAAAAATAAAATAAAAATACATTACCCATAAATTACCTAAATTTATAGTAATATTTACAATATTAAGAAACATATTAAATAATTTATATAAATGTAATATAAATAAATGGACACTTTGTGAAGATATTTTTTATATTTGTACATAATGTTTACTTTGGCAGCACAGTGGCGCAGTGGGTAGCACTGTGGCCTTCCAGGTAGAAGGTTGTCGGTTCGAGGCTCGCCGATGACCTTCCTGGAAGGAGTTTGCATGTTCTCCCTGTGCTTGCGTGGGTTTCCTCCGGGTGCTCCGGTTTCCCCCACAATCCCCAAAAAACATGCGGATAGGTTTATTGAATAAGCTAAATTCCCCTTAGGTGTGCATGTGTGTGTGTGTATGTTGCCCTGTGATGGACCCCCGCCTCTCGCCCAATGTGTGCCGGATATAGGCACCGGCAGACCCCCGTGACCCCGAAAGGGAATAAGCGGGAATGAAAATGAATGAATGAATGAATGTTTACTTTTTTATCACATACGCTTCAATATGTAGCTTTGTTTGTGAACAGGTTTTTGTTTAGAAATGCATTATTTTATTTTATTAGCAATTGACCTATTTTTATGGTTGAGTACCTTTGCATGATTTAATTATTAACTCAAATATTAACACAATATTTTTGTACAAATACTTAACTGTTTTAAAATGCTACATTTTTTACTCAGTATATTACTCGTTATCAAAGTAACGAAGTCTATAAAGTGCACGTGTCCGGAGGGTGCGATTTGGGACAGGCCCAAGTACTCACAGCGATGGTGTTGGACCAGTGCTTGACGAGCTCTTTAGAGCGCATGTGCAGCGCCTCCCTCTGTTCAGCCACTGCTACTGCACTCCTGTTCTGCCGATTGAGTCCATTCACACTGTCCTGCAGCCGCTGCCACTCAGACTTGGACAAAACCACCACCTGACGTAGATCCGCCTCGTCTTTCTGTATGTCTGTGTTCAAAACTACAACTGAATAAACATGTCTCCAAACTTTAATCGAAACAGTTAATTTACATAACTCACCTGTTTTACTCGAGCCCTTCCTCCGCCCGTGCTGAACAATACTCGACACTGAGGCTGTTGACATTTTGTGCCCTTTCCTACGCTTACAAACACCCTAGAGTATTTTTATTTGTGTATTTTTACTGTTATTTACTTCCTGAACACCGAAAACTTGGCTGAAGCTGCAAACATTCTTGGTCTCTGCCCGTTGTGTTGCACTGCAGCCTTTGAAAATGTTGTCACGCCGTTGCCCAGCAACATTGACCATGACAGGATGACGTCATGTTATCACTTAAAAGACAGCAGTGAAAGTTAAAAAAAAGGTGTCAATGATTGTATATTTACTCTTTTATTTCTGTAAACCTTTGTATGTACCGTCTGGTTATAAAACAGCATGACTGATGGAAAAAAATATTTTATATATTTATAGAAAAATATGTTTTTAATTACCTAGGAGAAAAAAGGGCAGTGTAACAAACATCTGTAATGTGTTCTCTAATTGGTCAGGTAGTGCCAATTAAAGGTTAAATCCCAGTTATGAACTGAAACAGAAACAGCTGTGTAGGAAGCTTACAACAGGTTGTGGTCAAAAGGTAAGGTTGAAAAAGGCTTTTTTTCTCGTCATGGTACATTTTAACACATCAAATAAATGACAAGGTTGTTTTACTGCATCAACAAGGTCTCTCTTAGAAAAAGATGTCAAAGCAGACTTGGGTTTCAGGATCTTTTGAAGAATAAATGATCGACGTTGAGGATCATAGGTGCAGAGGTCAGCCAAATGAGGATGTATAGCAGTGTAATCAGGCCTATAAGAGTTCCAGCCAAAATTCAGAGCAATTCCAGTATGCACAAAAACATAGGAACTGGGGTGCACAAAATGGCAGCGGGTGCTCTTCACCGATGAGATTGTTTAGTGCAGTATGTGAAGCATGCTGAATGTTCTTTCTGTATGTATAATACATTCAAAAACAAACAATAATAATTATAAAAATAGTTAAAATGTTAATCTTACGGGAATATATAAACAAAAATATATATAACTGTGAGAACACATCAGAGAAAACTTTGAAATAATATTATTAGTAGTATTAATTAGCCGTAAGTCTGTATTTTTCCCAATGTTCCAGAGATGGATCCTGTGGGAAATTCACTTTTTTGGGAGGCGCTGGAGGGCGGAGTTTGAGCCTCTTTGAAAGAGTTCCTCTTAGAATTGGCGTCACGCGTTCAGTCGCTTGTGTTTGCAGTCGAGTTGTGTCAGTAAATCTCTCAAAATGTCTCCGATTTCAGTGAAACGTGTTTTAATCAGCGAATGCGTCGATCCGTGCTGTAAAGCCCTGCTGCAGGAGAGCGGCATCGAAGTGACGGAGAAGCAGCAGATGAGCCGAGAGGAGTTGATTGCAGAGATTCAGGTCAATCTTTTGGATTCAGAATCAAGTGCACTGATTTGATTAACCGTGTATAACTGCAAATATAAACTTTTCGTTTGGTAAAACTTTTCTTTTGTGTGTGTTGGATGTTCTGGAGTAGTGATCCTCTCACCCTCCTCCTCTTGTCTGATGCAACATCAGCCCAAATCTGCACCACATGAATCTTGTCAATCGATTCTGTTAACTTGGCTTGGTGTCAAATGTAACAGTAGAGGTTTACCAAGAAAAATCAGTTGCTTTCACTGTCATTTATTGTCTTTTGCTTTTTTTTAGACCTTTAATCGGTTATGTGTTTTTATTTAGTTAACTTAATTGCACTGATTATTTCTACATGTAGAACAGTACAAAATGTCAGACTTTACAAAAATGTATTTCTTAAGGAAGATATACAGGCAATAAAACTAAATATGACACCAAGCAATTGAGAAAGGAAAACGGGAAAAACAAAAGACATTTTAAGTTGGCTTTATCATAAACGTTGATTGTTGTGTTAAAAGAGTTTTCAAATTAATCAACGTTAGGAAAACTTATATCAAAAGGCTCTCATATCACATAGACGTAGACTAAAGCTTTTAAACAATTTAAAAAATATAATTTCTGACCACATCATGGCATAAAAACACGCCAGTTTTTGTAAAGATATGTTAATGCATTTGCAAAAAGCAGCTTTTTTCTTTTTTTTTTTTTTACCAATTTTTTTAAATTGGACATTGCTTGGGTAGTCATGAATGTCCAAAAAGTACGAAGACTAGTTTTTATATTTTAGTAAGAACAATTGATTATGTTACACAAAAAGGCCATTTTTGAGGCAACCTCAGACAGCTTTCAAATCACAAAATTGTAGTTCATTTACAAGTTGGAAAATAATGTCGTAGGGCCCATTTGAATTGATTTGAGTTCAGTTCTGGTTTCACACCATATGGTTCAAAAGTTATTAGCGTGCACATAAATGAAATTTTGAAGTAGTCATGGCACTAGAGAGTTACAAGGTGTAAATTGGGTCAGATTACTCATAAGACTCAGTTGCACCAGTTTGCCAAATCTCATATCTTGACAGGGCTGCCATTGAACACAATGGAGGAAGAAGAAGAATAATAAGGAGAATGCTAACAAACACAATAAGTGCTTTCACACTTTAAAAATTAAATATTGAAATGAAAGTGTTTTTTGTTGTTGTTGTTGTTGTTGGGTTGCTGCTATCTCGTAAAAATGAATTCCAATACAATTTCCGTTTTGGAGTAACTCTTCTTTCATCTCTGAAAACTAAAAATAGAATATATTTCCCCCCTCCTAGAACTATGATGGTTTGGTGGTCCGATCAGCAACCAAAGTCACTGCTGATGTCATCAATGCTGGCAGTAACTTGAAGATCATTGGTCGAGCTGGAACTGGAGTCGACAACGTAGATGTGGAAGCTGCTACGAAGAGAGGCATCATTGTGATGAAGTAATGAAACATGCTCAGTCTTGATTTCATGGATATTTGCCATGCTATAGCAGGTTGTTCTAGTTTGTCTCTCTTTTTACATTTTCTTATAAAAAGAGAACTTTTATCAGCAGAACATGTTCTTGTTAAAAATCATGAACAGTTTTTAAGTGATCCAACTTTTAAATTAACCTCTCAGTACGCATTATAACCCAAATCACAAAGCAGGGTGTAACGTTCATGCGTTTCGCTTGAGCACCAGCAGGTGTCCTCAATGGGTCAGTTAATGTAAGGAGATAAGGACAGTTCTTTATACCTGAGGACACTACACGGACTTCATCGCTCTTGTGATCTATGACTAGATTATTTAGGGTAGTTTAAATAAATATTGTATATACATACATGTATATGTATATACATACATATGATATATATATATATATACACACACATACAATTTATGATGACCAAAATATGTATTTTATTAGCAGTTTTGTTTCTGTTTTGTGTGTTCTAGCACTCCGAGCGGAAACACACTCAGTGCTGCTGAACTCACATGTGCTCTCATAATGAGCTTGTCGAGGTAAAAAACAAGTTGTTTTCTTGTGTTTTAGTAAAAGACAGGGAGTCTGTTGGCTGTTAAAAAATCCTATATGTCTCAATCTGGATATAAAGCATTAAAAATCTTAAATAGTGTGGTGCCTGAAAATGAAATGGCTGCAGGGTCTCTCTGCCCATCACAACACAGCTTCATTTAGCATCAGCAGAGCTGGCTTGTACAACATTTAATTGCATCCCCCACAAGTAAATTACTTTAAATATGAACATCATTTCTTGTGGGTCCAGAGATTTATTTTGTTACTTTTAGAAACCGTGTTCATTACATTCTTTAGCTTGGAATGCTTGTGGTTTCATTGTTTTACGTAGTTAGTTGCTTTATTTTTCTGTTGTCGTCATAAATAAAGTGTGATATAAAATGCGTGTGAAATCTGCTGATTCCTGAAAGGTTTAAAATAATATTTTGTTTTTGGTACAGGGTAGTATTTATGATTACAGGAACTTGTACTTTTCAGCACTTTCAGCTTTAAAGTACATCTAGATTCATAACCAAGTGTTCAAACTATTATTTGGACAGTTTCTGTGAATATTGTGAAAAATTTGAAATCTTATTTAAAAATAAATACATAAATATAATGTAAAAGTACATTCTGTCTGTTTGTAGATATGTGAAAAAAGGACAATTATTTGCCATTTCTTTTAAAGTATTAATTTAGATTTCTTAATAATTTCTTCATCTTCCCAGAAATATCCCGCAAGCTGTTATGTCTATGAAGGATGGCAAATGGGATCGTAAAAAGGTGAGTGTACTTTAGAAGTTAGATTATTTTCTGTTCAGATCGGAGTAGGATTCCCGTTTGCAGTTTCGTAAGAACACTTTCTTGTCTGCGTTCACTCAGTCATCACTAATCGACTGTGATCACTGAATGTGGCGCTCAGCTCTGTTGTGCGAGTTGGCTGAGTGCTTTCCAATTCATTTTGCAGTTCATGGGTGCGGAACTGTTTGGAAAAGTGCTTGGGATTGTGGGGCTTGGAAGAATCGGCAAAGAGGTGGCGACTAGAATGCAGTCCTTTGGTATGAAGGTGAGAATATTGCTTTATATGAACCGGCTGAACATGAAGAGAATAGGATTTATTATTTTGACTAAACTGAAGTTTAATCTTTATTGGGCCACTTTATTAGGTACACCTGTTCAAAAACTTCTTATTGCAAATTTCTAATCAGCCAATCATATGGCTGCAGCTCAGTGAGTTTAGGCATGTTGACATGGTCAAGACGCAGCTCAAACCAAGCATCAAAATGCAGAAGAAAGATGATTTAAATGACTTTGGATGTGGCGTTGTTAGACGAGATTATTTCAGAAACTGTTTATCCACTGGTATTTTCACCACAATGTCATAATGTGCAAAAAAACCTAAAACTGTTGCCGTCATGGCAATGTGTTGTGTAATTACGTAGCATCTGTACCGGCATTTACTGCCTGACGACATTCCCATTGTTACTATGACAAACATAAACCAAGCCTAGATAAACCTAATTGGTTGCTACGGTAAACACTGGTTGCTAGGGAGTCAGTGATGTAACCTAATGTTTCTTTTGTCACTATAATTAATATAAACCAATCCCCACGACTGTATCATTTACTAAAGCCAGGATAGACTTCAGACAATTTCGTTGCTAGGGTAAACAGTTTGGTTGCTATGGAACTGATTTCATAAAAATGTAACTTGTTACTATGATTAAGATAAGCAAACCCCCCCCCCCATTTCTCTGTGAGATTTATGGTAAACACTTAACCCTTTGGGGGTTCAAATACTTTTGCATCGTGGTAGGTTCTTGCACAGTTAAATTTCCCAGCATTCTTAATGATTTCCCTTGCTTTAGTCGTACCAGTCTGAAAAGATTTAGCAACCCCTGTGTCAGACCAGTTTGGATGTCTTGGCAAATTTGGTGGATTGAAGGGTCTAAGAAGAGGAGAAGATTTAAAAAAAAATAGTTGGAAACAAAAGACGAATAACAATATAAGAAATATTACTTTTAAGAGACTTTGAGTGTAATGATGTCAATATATGTTAGATTCTAGCAGTATTGAATAATGTTTCCCTTCCTACAACCATTTATCCTGTCAGTATCTTAACAAACTGGTAGCAGAGGAAAAGAATGAACTATGGATCAAAACACTTTTTTTCTTAATATGTAATAAAAAATGTACAGAAATATATATTTTTTAAAGTGTCAGTGTCTGTTTTTAGCATACCTTTGCTACCTTTTCCCCAATAGACCATTGGCTACGACCCCATCACCCCTCCAGAAGTATCTGCGAGCTGGGGTGTGGAGCAGATGACCCTGGATCAGCTGTGGCCGCAGTGTGACTACATCACTGTGCACACGCCACTAATGCCCTCCACCACAGGTACAGCCAACCACAACTCCTCACGATAAACATGGAGCTCACTCAGAATGAGTACTTTGAGAGATTATTCTACATGTTTGGGGGGAAAAAAGACAATATGGTACAGTGCTTTTTTTTGTTGATATTAGTGGTTAGAGATTTCTTTAAAAAAGTAAATAATGTCATATTTTTTCACCTATAAACTGAAAATATAATAAAAAAACAGATGTGCAGTAGCTTAAACACATCTATGCACCCCACAGGTCTCCTCAATGATGCTTCATTTGCAAAGTGTAAGAAGGGTGTGAAAGTGGTGAACTGCGCACGTGGAGGAATCATCGATGAAGCCGCCCTCTTCCGTGCTTTGGAGTCTGGGCAGTGTGGAGGTGCAGGTCTGGATGTGTTTGTGGAGGTCAGAGCTTTTTATTCTCATGAAAGAAATTTCTGTTAATGATTATTCAGTCACATCTTTCTCCCGTACATTCAACAAGCTGATAAAGAAACTTTGACATCTAACAATCATGTCATAGGCATTTTCTCTTTGAATTTAATGGTTAACTTTTTTGTTGGTAAACCTTTTTTTTTTTGTCTATAGGAGCCTCCGAAGCACCAGGCTCTCATCAATCACCCCAACGTGATCTGCTGCCCTCATCTGGGCGCCAGCACTAGAGAAGCTCAGGCTCGCTGTGGGAAAGACATCGCGGTGCAGATCGTGGAAATGGTCACAGGGAAGGCATTAGTGGGAGCTGTGAGTTGCAGCATCTGTAGTTATAATGTCTATGTTTGGGTACATGTGAGTTATTTTACGTTTATTACTGGTCTAACCCCAGTTCCCCTCTATATCCATTGTTCATTGTCCTATCAAATAAAGGCATGACAAAGGGCACACATTTGACTTTTAAAAAAAAAAAGTAAAACTGAAAAAATAATAATAATAATAATAATAATTAAAAATTCCCAGCAATATCAGCATTTTATTAGTTTTCCCAACAATTTCAATAAAGTACTTAAATAATATTATGATATAACATAACATTAATTTTTATTAAATCCCTATAAATAATCAAAAGTGTTATTAATTCATTTACCCCTGCGTCTGTCTCCCATGTTTATTTATTATATTCCAATGTTATTTAATTAATGACTCATTGAATAACAGTTCATGCGTTTATTTGATTTTGACACTTTCTGCCCTCCATAAATCACACAAGTCATTGTAATTAAAACAAAACCTTTAGACATAATAAACTCACAACTTTGATAAAAGGATTGCAAAAAGAAAATGTGTAATAGAAGTGCATTGGTTGATTCTTCTGTATATAATAACTCCATTGCCTTAGCTCCGCCTCTTTCTGATTCCATCCAATAAGAAAGTGACTGGGAGTTTTTCACCCATCTATGATTAACTCTGACATCTATGAGTCACTTTGAGTTCATATATGACTAGTTATCACGTTTTTATTCTTTTCTCATTTTTTTCTTCAGGTGAATGCTCAGGTATTGGCCAGCACTTTCTCTCCTGACTCCCAGCAGTGGATTCGTCTTGGAGAGTCCATGGGTCGAGTGGTGAGAGCCTGCACGGCTTCCAAACAGCCCTACAGTCAGGTGCATGTCACATCAATCGGTACGTTGATTATTTTATTAAACGACTGCTTACGTGCAGTGAAAGGTGTTGTTGGAACACACTGTTATGTCTTTTTGAATTTTTGGGAAAATCATGAGAAGATAAATGATTTGATCACAGATCGACGATTATTATCAAATTGGAGTCTTTAATTCACTTATTGGGTCCAAATAGAGGGAAAAGAAGCCCTTTTTGAAGCAAAACTATTGTTTATATTTCTGTCTTTGGCTTTGTAACTCATCGTGACTCTCTTATTGGCTGCAATCACAGACCAACTGTCCCGATTGTGATCCGCCAACAGCTCCAGATATTTAGCACGCCAAATATTTCTCGACCAACCTGCTTAAGCGAGCACTCACCCTGAAACTCATTTGAATCAAACTAAACACGCGCCCTAAGATTGCTCGCTAAATGTATGCTATGATATTATTCATCTGATAGATTTTTCTCTTCAGGGGAGTCTTTGAGGAAGTGCACTGGGTTTTTGAGCTCGGCAGCGGTGGTCGGTTTGCTCACCGAAGCTTCTCAGACTGGCCCAAACTTGGTGAATGCGCTCCCTCTGGCGGCTGAGACTGGAATCACAGTAAGGCTGATTGAGATTAAAAATTGATGGAAATCAGAGAGAAAATACAACAGTATGAACTCTATAAAAAGATCTAGAGTAGATATTCTGATATTCACCATATGTTACTGTTGGTGCTTTGTGGGTGAAATATTTTTTATGTGATTTTAAAGTAAGACATTTGTCTGGAAATCAAACAAAAATCTTACAGTGTGTCTAGAATTGGTTACCGTACTGTGCACATTTCTTATTGTAGGCGTTAATTGATTCTATTTTTGTAAATATATTAAATGTGAAAATGAGAAAACAACAGAAAATTCTAAATCAGATCAATATTTGGTTTATTTGCCTTCAAAACCTGCTTTAATTCTTATAGGTACCTTTACAGAACATCTGGGATTTTATAGGACTTTTGTCAGGTGTTTGATCCAGCAATCAAACCAAATATGTGCTAATGATCATTAAAACCAAGGATAGATTGAAACCCAGTAATGAACTGAAACAGAAACGTTTAAGAGGGTAATAGCCAAACTCTACTACCAAGACGAGGTTGAGATGGTTGAAAGATTATTTTTTTATGGAAAGTAAGGAAGTTACACTGCATCAACATCAGGCTTATTCCCCTTTGAAAAAGAGAAATCTCCAGCAGTGTATCCAACTCAGAACTGGCAGAAACCAGTGGGACCAAGTTTAGAGATTTGTTCTGGATTATTGGTGTTATCAATGCTCAGAAATACAAGCAGAAACTTATCCATCATGCATTACTTCCAAGGAGGCGTATGATTGGCTCTTAATTTATTCTCCAGCAGAACAATGGCCCCAAACATAGAGCCAAAGTAATTCAGATTTGCAGTGTAAAGATCACGGAAGTGGCCTCTGATCTCAAATATTGATTTGATTTAGTTACAAAAATGGAAATACAGCAGCTGATATGTAATCTCTGTACCCCCATAATCAGGTGAAGTCTTCTCACGAAGAATCGTGTGAGCATGAAGCGATGGTTTTGCAAGTCTCTGTGAATGGCTGCAGTTTCAGGGCGGTTGGTTCGGTGCAGGGTTCGAATCCTGTACTACTGGAGTTTAACCGGAGTGTGTTTCGACAACCTGTTCCCCTCACCGGACACTTGCTGTTCTTCAGGGCCACTGGCTCCACTGAGATCCTCCTCTCTGTGACTGGTAAACACAGAGAAATCCATCTTCTCCTACACCGCTCAAGCTAAAGCCACCAAACTTTGCCAAGACATCCAAATAGGTCTGACTCGAGCTGCTATATTTTTTCAGACTGGTAACTCTAAAGGAATTCTGGGAAGTCACCACCGTATGTGCTAGCTCGGTGGGTGCTAATTATCCTGAAGTTACACAGTCCTTATATGGATGCAACTTCCTGTCAGTCACCAGAATGAACCTTCAAAATAAGAGTCCCCATTGACCCATTACATGAGTAGTTACTCTGGGTACCTCATAGTAACTTCAAACTGACCACGATTGTGGAGGTTACCAGTCTGTGCATGACCATACCAACCAAAAGTATCATCTAGACGGGGTTAAACGTCTACATTTGACTTATTATGGCCGTTTATTAATGGAGGTTTGTTCATGTTAATCATAGAAACAACTTAAACATTTTATATGGCATCACTGACACCTTCCTAGCAACCAAACCATTTATCCTAGCAATCACATTTTCTGAACCATATTTGCATGTGCATATCTTAGTTAATGGGGGTTGGTTTATGTTACTCATAGTGATTTTGGGAACATTGTTAAAAGAAACTTGCAAACATCACTTTAACAAGCCAACATCAAAGTTTGTGTACAGTGCTTTATATAGCTTATAAATCAAATAAAAATAGATTTGTTGGTCAAAAAAAGCACAAAGAGAGCTTTACATGAAATTATTATTACTTCTACAGAATTCTATAAAAAATTATATAAATGTAATGAATTAAAAGTATTTTGACGGTGCAAAAATATCAACATTTAACCATTCTCTTCAACAGGTGCCTTGGCAGCTGCTGGAGTCGAGCTACAGTTCTTTAGCACCTCTGGTGCCAGCAGTGGCGAGCATTGGCACTGCATGGGCATGTCATCTCTGCTGAGTGACATTGGAGTCCTAAAGCCTTTGGCTAAAGAAGCAGCACAGCTCACTCTCTGAATACAAATTAGGGCCGAAACCTAAAGTACTTAACATTCCAGTGTTAAAATCCCCAGCACAACTTGAGCTTAAATACTTTGTTCAGATCTCTGGAAAACCTTAAATGTGAAAAAAAAAAATTGTTTCTGTAGCAGAAGTTTGAATGTGTTTGAATAAATGTAATACAGCCTGTGTTGAACTTTGCCTAATTTTATCCTAATTAGTTCTTTAATCTTTATTATTTTTCAGTTTGTGCTTCTAATATAGTTGCCTTTAACGATGTTGTGACTTTTAATTTCTCAACCTCACAGAATTTCTGATGTATCATTTGAATACATTTTTACACTAGGTGTGGCCACGCTTGTCCAGAAAACTCAAAAATGGCAACACATATGTGCTATTACTATCACATTTGTTTATTTATACGTGCAGAGAATTTTGAATTTAGTGTTTACCTTTTGTGGGACCACAACCTTTTTTTGCCTTTTCTTCAAAGTGCTTTAAACTAGCAATACCGGTCTGTGTCCACCTTGGGTCTGATGATGTATTTTTAAAATGGAAAAAGTATTCTAGTATTGTATTCCTTTTGAATGCTGAGTTAGAATGTCTCTGGATCCTATCCATGCTCCTTTAAATCAAGTTTCACCTGATATGTGCTTCTCCCAAACGGTTTACATACCTCTTAGCAATCTGAAACATAATTGACCTCGGAAGTTGTTTTTTTTCCATTATAGACTCAACATTTATGCTGCAAATTTAACCAAATTGCTGACGTTTTCTCACCAGATTTTTCTTCTCTCCAACCTAAATAAATAAACTAAACAACCACAAGGTTGATATACAAGCTGCTTTTATACAAACAGATTAAATAATTTTACTTAAATGCACATATAAATTGTATATAAGATTTAAAAAAAAAACATTTACATGAATATATCTTCTAGTTAGAATGAATCTTAAGTTCGTATTTTAACCTATAGGTCTTCATCCTGCTTTTCAACCTTATGCTAGGAACAATTTTATTAATTACTTGCAAATGTAAACATAAATTTGCTAACGTTTCACTGTTTTTTTTTTTTTTATACACTTCTTCGTCGTCTCATTATATGACTTGCTCTAGTTCACCAATTTAACGTTCTGTCGCCACCTGACGGTTCGGAGGATTTATCTGTCAGTATCTGGATTTAAAAAAAATACTAATTTAATCTCGTTCTGCTTTTTTCTGTAACAAATTCACACCACGAACAAGTTTCATGTAAACTTTTGGAGCTGCTAAAGCTGAATTTGTCTTAAAAATGTAAATGGTGTTACTTTATTCTTGGAATACGTTGGATTAACCGTTAGCTAACACTGGTTAATATGTGTCATAATAGATGATATTTATCTTAATGTTTAATCTGAGGTTTTCATCCCAGGTGCTTGAAGGAAGTAATTGTAAAAATATACATTAACGATTTTTCCAGAAAACTGCTCGCTTTTGTCTACTGACCCTGTTTCCATGGTAACCGTGAGTTATTTCTGCCATGCTCGTGCCCTCTATGGATTTAAAGGTTGGCTAACTGGTACACACAATTATTTGCCGTCTCTAAACCAACCAACACGCAGTTTTGTTTACAGAAAGCGTTTCTAAAGAATTAATTGTTCTTGTTCAGCTGCCTTTCGTTTGTACTGTCGCCCTCCGGTGGTATTACGTAACGGCTTTAATCCATATTAGGATTAAACGGTGCTGCCGTAACAACTGATCCATGAACAGTCCAATTGTCTCGATTGACTGAAGAATCAATCAAAAAGTGTCGTTCAGATGATGTGCGTTCGGGATGATGAGATGCTCGTCTGGTGTGGTCTGTGTGGGATCAGCTGGCGCTTGACAGCAGCTTTAAAACACGGCGCACTCTCGAGACCAAAATAGGAGCTCGACCCTCTCTTCTATCTTTAAAGTTGCGAAGGCTAAATACAGACAACACATGACTGGTGGGCAGACCGAGTACACCGATAAAATAAGAAAGTTTAAAAAAATTTCAGTGCACGAGGACAAATGTCAGGTAAGCGTGTTTTACATTCATACTTCTGTTTGTCAGTGAATTTAAATGAGTTTTGTCTGGTTCACATTTGACATCATCAGTGGACAAACCTGCATGACCCGCTTGAATTATGTTTTGAAAGAAGCTTTAAACTGGTCAAAGATGATTTGAAATGGACCAGCTTACGCCAGCTACCATGTCTAGTGGTACAAACACAGTTTGAGCAATAGGGATGTCATGTAAAGATTTTATCCTCCACAAATAAACATCTACTCAATCAATCCAACATTTTGAGTGGAACTTTCGGTGAAAAAAAATAAATAAATAAAGTAAACCTAGAGTTTCCCTAGTGGAAAATCCAGTGTGATCAACTCAAGCTATATTTTTTGGAACATGGTGGATGATCAAAGATGGTTTGAGATGGTCCACCTGAAACCACCATGTTCCAAAATACAGCCTTAGCTGGTGTCATGTAAAGAAATTTTAACCCCAAATAAATATTTACTCACTTGGTCCAACATGCTACTCTATGGGAATTTATAAACATCTATAAAGTCTGAAAAAAATGTGTTTAATAAATTTTCTTATTCCAGGTAAAATGTCTGGAAATGTCTTCAGTGGTTACTCCTATGAGTTCTGTGATGTCTCTCACCCATCAAAAGTGCTGGAATCTCTTCATGAGTTTCAGAACAGTGGTCTTTTCACCGACATCTCCCTAAAATCATCAACAGGACAGCTGTTCCCCTGCCACAAGGTCGTCCTATCCGCCCGTAGCTCTTATTTTAAGATAATGTTCACTCTGGATATGAGAGAACGTTTCAATGACGTAATCAACCTCCCTTACATAAACGGAGAGATTCTTGGTGCTTTGGTTTCATACGTCTACACAGCAAAAATCAGCATAACCCAGAGTAACGTTCAAAACCTTCTGGAGGCTGCAGACCTGCTCCAACTGAGATCACTCAAGAAAGCCTGCGAGAACTTCTTGATTCGTTTGCTAGATCTCGACAACTGCCTCGGGATGCATTCGTTTGCAGAGCTTCACATGTGTTCTGCACTGGAACATGCAGCTTTGAGGATCATACTGACTTGTTTTGAAGACCTCACACTTCAGGAGGAATTCATCGAGATGGATTTTCAAAAGCTAATGGGCATCCTGGTAATAGATAATCTTAATGTATGGAAAAAAACGACGTTATTTGACGCAGTGGTGAAATGGGTGGCCCATGATGTTCATTCGCGAATATATCAATTGCAGGAACTCCTTAACTGCGTCCATCTTGATGTAGACGATGTATACATCCAGTCTTTAGATTTACAAAAATGTTACTCTGAAAACTCTTTAAAGTCGTTAATTCTCACCTCAATCAAATCATGTAAAATTACCTCAAACCCTTTAAAGAAGCTAACGTGTAGCTTGTATGTTATTGGAGGATATTATTGGCACCCCTTGTGCGAAGTTCACATGTGGGACCCGGTTTCCAACATTTGGGTTCAGGGCAAAGACATGCCTGATTTCACAAGAGAAAGTTACAGTATTGTCCTTCTAGGTACTGATATCTTCGTAACTGGAGGATACAGGACAGAGACCGTCGATGCTTTAGACACTGTGTGGATTTACAACACAGATTCAGACGAATGGACAGAAGGATGTCCCATGAACACTGCCAGATATTACCACTGCTCTGTGGCGTTACATGGATGTGTGTACGTGATTGGAGGATATACAGAAGGTGCCCCTACAAAAGAAACTGAATTTTATGACCCTTTAAAGAAGACATGGTCCCCAGTAGCTGACATGATTGAAGGTATGACATTTTTGGTTCGTGTTTTTTTGTAATTTAAATGAATTTAGTTTGATTTCTAGTGGTTAGATTCAATCAACTCCGCTTTATTCATACGCTCATCGGGCACACCTCAGGTACACCTTCCTAGTACCAGGCTGGAAACCCTTTAGCCTTCAAAATTGCCTTAATCCTCTAGGGCATAGATTCAACAAGTTTCCTAAAAACATTCCTCAGAGAGTTTGATCCATATTGACATGACCGCATCACGCAGTTGCTTCAGATTTGTCAGCTGCACATCCATGATGCAATTAAACTATGTAGAAATGTCGCCCTCTAGGAATTGAGTTTGACATCCTTGAGTCTAATCTCTTGTAAGCACATCAGTTTTTATTGGTAAGTATTACTGAGTATCATCTGTACAGCAGTAAAATGAAACGCCATGCTTTTCATTTCAGACAGAGCAGGAAAGAGAAAACAGAAGTTGACCCAAAATTGATCCCTGTGGTACCCCGTTTAAAAGAGGGGCCATCCCGAGAATTAAAAACCAGAGAAGCTCACACACATGCTTCTCTCAAGACAAGATTTCAGGGCTGCACCTGTCCTGAAGTTTGGACAGTAGGGTGCATAGTATCAAATGCTCTGAGAATGACCATACAGCGCAACTTAATTTATAAAAGATGAAAATGTCTTTTTTTGTTTGTTCTTTAAAGGTGTGGGAAATGCAACAGCGTGTGTGGTGAAAGACAGAGTTTATGTGACAGGAGGGCATTATGGATACAGAGGAACTTGCACTTATGAGAAGATTCAGACGTACAGGCCAGACATCAACGAGTGGAGCATCACAACGATCTGTCCACATCCCGGTGAGCAATCTATGCTTTTTAATGTAAATATCTCTAGATTACGGTGTTGAACTTGCTTCTTGCTGTGGCTTACTCTGCAGCGTTTAGCACCCACTAAAGAGATACATAGCTTTTCTCCTGGAAATTATTGTTCTACAACAAAATGTTTAGACAACAAATTATCCAGGTTTAGATCAGAACCTGAGCTGTGTTTATTATTGTGCAAGTATTGATTGAATGCATATAATCAGACACTAGCACTGCGCAATACACAGTGTCTAAGAGGAGGAGCTACATGCAACAGAGGGGAGGGGCCAGAGACCTATGGAGGGGAGGAGCTACAGAACATAGGCTTAGAGGTAGCGGAGGGTTTACCAGTTAAAATCTGTAGTTGTAGCTGCGTGTAGCTCATCTGTTGGTCAATAGCCCCTCCCCACTGGTGTTTTATGAAGCTCCTCCTCTCTGCATCGAGCACCTGCTCCGTGTGGAGTCGTGGTCTCTCAGACAAACATCTTGTTTGCCTCTATGTTGTGCGCTTAAAACAGATCATACAGCATCATGGTATTACTGGCTACAGGTACACTACACTTTGCAGCTGCTTTTGTGTTTTGTCGTTGTTAAAAGTATCTATTTACGTTTTTAATCCATTCAAAACCAAACTGGTAACAATTCACAAAAATCAACCACATCATCATAAAAGGTAACATAGAACCGCAGTTTTTCAAACTTGGACTTGAGATGAAACTATTTAGGATCCATGTCCATATATACATATTACTTTGGGGAAATAAAATCTAATTGATTGACATAATTAACATATCTACACCCTTTGATTTCAGAGTATGGCCTCTGCTCTGTCTCCCTAAACAAGAAGCTTTATCTGGTGGGAGGTCAGACCACCATCACAGATTGCTATGACCCAGAGCAAGATGAATGGAGACAGATGAGTGCGATGAAGGAGAGAAGGATGGAATGTGGATCGGCTGTGATAAACGGCTGCATCTATGTAGCAGGAGGATATTCCTACTCAAAAGGAACTTACCTGCAGAGCATAGAAAGGTATGACCCTGAGATGGACTGCTGGGAGATTGTGGGCGACCTCCCGTCTGCTGCACGCTCACATGGTTGTGTTTGTGTCTTCAGCGTTTGACAGCAATACATTACATTTTAGAACTCTGGGATATCCTTTACAGAGAAACCATGTAGAGGGCTGTATTGATTAGCAATTTTGCCTGTTTCTTGCTTTGAATTCCATTTAGGAGAGAGTTCTTATCCTCCAGTCCGAATTAAAGCCCAAGAATCTATTGAAGGTCTCAGGTGTTGTCAGATTTTTGCTATAAAACTTATTCCCCTCTCAAGCTTTACCTGTCACCCATGTCCTGTAAATAAAATATATTAATATATATTCATTTTAGCCATGCGTGAAAAATGCTGTTAACAAAGAATTTTTTTGGGAAAAATAAATACTTATGGTTTATTTTGTATTTTTGCAAAATCACAATAACATCCACATTAAGTGTTTCTACCTCTGTGATCAAACCAGCTTCATTTCCTAATAAAAAAGTTAAATATTTGATCAAATATGTAAAGTTTTAAATACTGTATTAATTAAATCCAATTACCCAATAGGCCTGAGTAGCTGGTTTTATAAGCTTTCGCATCAGCCTCAACTTTCAAGGGGAAATTTAAAGAATGTAATGAAATTCTGGATGCTTAACAGTTTAAAACGGTTATTTTTCTACACAAGAAGCCAGTGAGAGTGAGAGATGTGTTTCAAGAGAAAGAGCTTTAGGTCAGTAGCACTTTATAAAAAATAAATAAATTACACACTAATTTATAGTTTGCAAGACAAACACTTTACCTTTTAGCATTCCTACAAAATATTTCTAAAATGTGTATATGCTGTATAAAATATAATGTGTAAAAATGGCATACATGCTGTTCTTGAACCATTGGGTATATACGTGAGTTTTGGGGTTTTTTTTTGAAGGTTTGTTCCTCGATTGTCAGAATCACTGTATTTCTTACGTTTAATGCGAAAAAAATATATATTTTAACATACACAAAAAAGAGAAAACTAATCCCCCTAACAAATAAATGCCTGCAGATGAGTATAACTTGGTGGAATTAGCTGGAAAATGCAACATAATCAAAACATAAAGTTTTTCCAGGCCAAAAGTCACATTTGATAACAATATCTTCAAAAATGAGGATTCTATGCATGTTTATGAACACACTACCTAAAAAAACATATGGACTCAACCTGGGCATTTCAAGGCAAGATGAACACAGAAACATGTTATTAAATATTAATTCTAAGCCAAGTAAAGTTTAACAGAAAAAAACAGCTTTATTTCGTTTAACACTAGAGATGCTATCAGCTAAACACATGCTGCAATGATGAGGGAGGGGAAAGGGGGAAAGAAAAAAGGACAGAACCTGGTTGTGCAACTTACCGTTTGTGATGTTTGAGTTTTATTCGCTGTTCTATCTCAGAAATCGTTTTTTTTTTTGTTTTTACAAATGCTATAAGGTTAAACCTAAAAAAATTGTTTTACAATTTTTTCAAATACGTATTTACAAATTGTAACATATGCTGCAAATGATCATGTGTAATTAACATTTTGCTCAACCGTGCCACAAATGTGAAAAGGAACATTTCAATGAAATCCCTTGTGTTTATTTGCTATTTACACCACAAAAATAGAAATGTTCACAATTTTATTTATTTAAAAACAATGATGAAAACACTCAAACTCTCTTCTTTCCTCGTGGCACCTTTATGTTGGAGTGAAACGAATAAAGTCCACTTGAATATCAACCTAAAAGCAATCAGACAAAAAGCCTTTTTAATGTGTCTTGCACAAAACAGATTGCACGGTTTCTAAAAACCAAACACTTACCGACTTCTTTTTGTGGAACTTATACGAGGCTGGGAGGTCATATCTGAGCTCTGTGATGTAGACAAAAAGTGATTCTTTTCAATCAGACAAAGCTCAAAGCTTCAAAGTCAAATTAACTTTCCTTTTTTAGAGTGTCCAGATTGGTCACTATTCATATAATTTCCTTGATGTACAAAACACTAAAAAGCTACTTGGTGCTTTTATGCTACTCTTAGCGCCACATGATCTTAACAAAAATAAAAGAAATAGTATATACGGTGTTGACTAAGAGTATTAGTATTAACTAATTTGATGAATTAGTATCGCATGGAAATAATCAAAAACAAGCCGTGTCTATTTTAACAAATTTAAAACAGCAAACCTGCAATTACTTCCATTTTCACTTTCCAGTCGTTTGCTTTCTTCTGAACGTGCTGCACAAACATTATGTGAATTAGTTTATTCTTATAGTTAAAATACTCTAGGGAGCATGTTGGGGCTTACCTCTCTTGTTGAGGTCTTATGAAGGGAATAAACAGCTGTTCTTGCCATGGAGATTGCAGTTTGCAGGAACTGCATGTCGATACCTAACAATGGAATAATTTTAAAATCCTATCTATATTGAACAGTTTACATGAATTTAAAATGACGGTAATTTCTGTAAATGAATGAGAGGAAACCTAAATAGCTTTTTCTGGTAAAGATATTTTTCTGTGTTTTTTTTTTTTTTGTACATAAATTATTTTCTTTTACAGTTTCTAAACCATGATTGTATCTTTACTGTGTAAAATGTGTGAGTTTATATTGCGCTGTCGTGGAGCACACAAATCAAAAAGGAAAGAAATAAAATGCTTGTGAAAGAATTGTACTGATACAGGGGTTGTACTGATAGTTTCCACATATTTGTGAAATTTAATATAGAAAAAAAGTGTTATATAGATAGATGTTATCCGCACATGATTAAACTTGTAAAAACAATGGTGGAGCTTGTGAAGAAGCGCCATTATGTAAACTTGCACACATTCCTCATAACTAGATCATGACTTTTCCATACAAAACCTATCTACATATTGTAGTTAGCAGGTTTGGGGACAAGTAAATAATAAAAACCAGGATTAATACCAGTGGAAGCTTCTTCAGGAGACTCTAGCCATGTAAAATCTGCGATAGGGCCCCAACATAAAGAAGTAGAGATGATTATCTAATAAGTGTATACCTCGTCTTACCCTGGTTGTGCTTTGTACCAAACGGTGGGTTCATGATGACCGTGTCAAACTTCTTAGCACACGAGGATCCAATCGAGCCCACATCACACTGAACCACATCAATGTTCGCCAGTTCAAATTCCTCAATGTTTCTTTTGAATATGTCCAAGGCATCTTCATCGATGTCAAACCCAACACACAATCTTGTGAAGAAAAGATCACGTTTGTGCACATTTATAAACTATACTTAATGCAAACTCAAAGTACAGTTATTTTAGGGCATGAACTAAAGAGGTTGTACCTGGCATCAAGGACAGCTGCTCCTACAGATAAAACCCCACATCCACAGCCCAGATCTGCCACCAGTTTATTCTGGATGTCATCAAATGTGTTGTGGATGGTGTACAGCATACAACCTAGAAATGGTATGCAAATAAACATAAAAGCTGTTATTAAATCTTTAATGCTTTTTAAGGTTTGTAAACCAAGATAAAATGTTAATTGGGATCTTATTTTGAGAAATTGTAGTTAAAGTGTATCTAAATATAAAGAAATAAATGAATTTATAAACAAAAAGGGCAAATAATACTATTTATTACAGTATTAAACTATATTAATAAATATATATATATATTACTATTAATCCTACGTTTGTGCACAAACTTTGATGTTGTCTAGTAAAAGTGCAGTATTTTTATAAGGTTGCCGAGGTGGAATTATTGGTTGTTATGGAGATATGTCTCTATGTACCCCCATGTCTCTATGATTTTCCTTAGCTGAAATAGTGAAATGCCAAATTGATTCCTATGGTAAATAGTCTGATTGCTATGGAGGGGTCAGTAACATAATATAATATTCTTCTATGTGTCCATATGGGTGAGATAAAACAACCCCCTTGTTTTGATCATATACAAAAGTTGAGAAACAGTTCAGAAAACTGGTTGCTAGGGTTAACAGCTTGGTTGCTATGAAGCGGTCAGCTATTTGAATGTGATCAATGAATGTGTTAAATACATAGCTCAAATAGAAGTCGCAAAAAAATAGTATAAAGGCTAAAAATGGATGCGTGTTGTCTAACAAATCCACAAAAATAAAGACTAGCAATTATACATGTTTAAATATAACTGTGAACTAAGGTATGTGTATTTTCAAGTATGTACACTTTGTAATAAAATAAACACCGAAAGAAGAAAACAGCTGAACTCTAAATACATGGTAAAATCTGAACTGAACTGTGATGATTAATTCATAAATTAAATATATGCTGCGCTCACCTGCTATATGAGGACTGGTGGGGTACTGCTCCAGAAGAATTTTGGGCGCCTCGAAACCATCCACTTGCTGAAGGCAGCTCTCCAGCTCTTTGAGTTTCATTATTACTCTAAAGGTTCAAGTTATCCAAGTCCTTGAAATTTCATTCTAATTATAAAATGTTAAGGTTATAGTGGATTATTAACGTTATATGGTAAGATGGTCTTTATTAATCCCACAATGGGGAAATTCTGTATGGTGATATGAGCAACGCAAAACGAGCACATCAACACTGTATAGGTTACATGGACCCTCCAATGTTTCCGAAATGTATATTACTCCAATTTTAACCTCTAACACCAAATTTAATCGTACTTTATGGCTCTTTAGCGAGTATCTCTTCTCTTCTTCTACGGCTTCTTCTTCTTCTTCGGTTGTTTTTGTCTGGTGGTACAAACTCCGCTTTCAGTGCGATACCGCCACCATCTGGAGATTTAGCTTTGAGCGTTAAATGAAGAAATTAGGTATTGGCGAGTTTAATAGTTTATTCAATCAATTTTTTCTCTTATCATATACTGTGATACAATATTTGCAAAAGTTTTAGAATTTGCAAACTATGTGTTTTATTTTGTTATATCCTGTTACAATATTTATATACCACTGAATAACAATTTTAAAATCGTAAGAACATTATCCTTGTCACAATGATTTTAGATCATGATTTAAGTTTTCATTATTCATCAGATAAATAATTGTATTTTTTTTCACTAAAACTAACCAAATTATTTTAGGAGTTTTTAAATTTGATTAGAAATATTGTATTTTAAATATTTTGAAAATATTTAACCCCAAAACAATCATTGTCGTATTATTGCATGTAGTTGAAATGTGTTTCAGAGTCAAAGCAAGAAATCGGTTTCTTCAATTTATCTGAGCTGGTTTTGAGAGGAAGTGGGGAAGTTTGTGAAATCGTTGTGTTACTGCAAGAACAAAGCAGAATGGATTCACAGCTCAATGCACTGGGAGTAAGACATAAAACATTCAAATGAAAGAAAAAATGTAATTAACATTTTAAATCAAATAATCAAATAAAAATGTTTTCCAAATATTAGGCTAAACTGTAAAATACAGGCTAGAATATGCAAAAAATTCCCAAATATTACAATCAAATCATTGTAGACAAACCTACCAAAAGATGAATGTGTATTTATAATTCTTTAGCAGTTTGAAACTGTTCTTGTGACTGTGTCTTCTGGCCAACTGCTGCCACTATCAACCTTAAATTTAAGGGATACTTGAAACAGTACATTCCTTTACACTCAGATATTTATGCAAAAGTTTCAGTACTTGTATCAGATGTTAGATGTTACATTTTCAGTGTTTAGAATGAAATGTAATTTGGCATATTATTTTGTGCAGCCATTTCTTTCTCGTTAATAATATGGCGTAGTAACATCTAAATGTCAGGAAATTCAATTTCTGGGCACATTTTGTACACATAAAGTTTGTCATTTGGTAACCATGGTGACCACAGACGATTCATTTTTAACTTATAAGTGTAATCATCAAAATGACATGCGGTTCTGCACTTTTCTATGTTAAACGCAACCATTTTACGTTTATGTCATATCTGGTCACAAACTGTGTAGTTTAAACTGTTTAGTTTAACACATCTTTAGTCCTATTGGATAACAACGAAGAGTTCTGTGGTAGCTGGGTGTTAGAAAGGGGGTGGAGCTTATACATTTCTCATAATTAAAGTGACCTCATAACCTTAGCTTTTTTTTTTAAACCGTGTCCTGTCTTGCTCAAAAGCCATCACATGGGAGAGTAGATGCTTCACTGAGTTTGGCAGTTTTGTTATCTCCAGGGGAGTAAAACACCTGGTGTGGTGTTTCCTTCTCTGGATTGGAGCATTGAATGTATGCAAATATTTATTAGCTGTATTTCCCACGGACCAGTTTACATTAATTGCAGGCTGCATTGGTCTGAATGGGGGTGGGGGGTGAATAAGGGATTGGGGATGGTGACCTTTGCTATTGATTCCAAATGGTGCCATTGTTGGAGCTCACATGAAAGTGGAGTCACAAATAAAAAAGTGAGACCTACCGGAAACAGAAACCATTTCTTTGGTCTTTTTGATAAGCAAGCCTACCCACAATCTGCAAAACAACGTGCTTGAAAGATTGTTATCATCAGTTATGTAAAGCTGCAGAAATACAGTTAATGGGTTCAATTAACTGTTTAATGTGACGTACAAAGGCAAATCTAGTGTTTTTAGCTCTGTAGCCGTGCAGTCGCTGGATTGCTCTAATACTTAAGTAAGCTGGAACAGAGACGCTGTGAGAAAAAGATTTATTGAAGGTTTCAGTGTAGCAGATGTTCAGACAAGGAGGTTGGTCTTCCCTGATCAACCTTTAGAGTCTCTTGGTTGTAGGAGTATCTTTTCAGGGAGATTCAAAAGACTTCCCATCAAATAAAATACAACTGTACAAGAGCGGTGGTTGACCTGCTAGTGGTGTCAGAGTCTATTAATACAAGATGCAAACATGGGGAATCATCCTGAGAAAGTTGAGACAGACGATGCAAATGTAAATGGACAAAATCCGAAAACAAACTTTGATAGGTTGGCCACTTTATTAGGAACACCTTGCTAGTTCCGGGTTCCAGCCACTTTTGCCTTAGGAACTTGCCTTAATCCTTAGTGGAATTGATTCATATTGAGATTCATATCTCTGTGTGCTTAAATGCATTGAGTTGCTGCCGTGTAATTGGCTGATTAGATATTTGCATTCAATTTGGGTAGATTTATTTGCCAAGTTTGAATTCTTCTTATATATCAAAGTCTTAAGTGCAAGGAACAACACAAATACAACTAAATTCAGTGAACGGTTAGATACTACAGTGTCACTGACATTTGCCTGGTGCTCCCAGAGCTATGAACAGAACCCTTTCTATATCTTAACAGCAAATCTCTCCTAAGGAAGCCTTTTTTGAAGAGAGAAACCAAAAGCTGATTGCGAAACTTCTTCCCAATGAAAGCATACAAGATGGGGTTTATCGCACAGTGAGAGAACGCCATGGCCTCGGTGACATATAAACCGATGTCTATGCTGTCCATCAGGTCACATGTTTCCCCCAACCGTCCAACTCGCATTAAATTATCAGTGAGCTCTATGATATTATTGGGCAGCCAGCAAACAATAAAAGCCAGCACAACGCACAGAATGACGCGCATGGCCTTTTGCTTTTGGCTGTTACGTGAATGACAAAGTGTGATCACTGTGAAACTATAGCAGAATATCATGATAACGAGTGGTAGGAAGAATCCCAAAACGTGGCGCACAATCCGAATGCCCATCCTCCAGTCATCACTGCTTTCCGCGCTCATTTTATCATGGCATAAATACGGCAAACCATCAGACGTGAAGGCTTCACGATGCACCATCACAGGAAGAGACAGCAATATGGCAAACAGCCACATCAGTGCGCAAACAACTCCCACAACATGGAGTTTTCGGTTCATGAACTGTGTTGCTTTCACGATTGCCATGTAGCGATCGATGCTAATGCAGGCTAGCATGAACACACTGCAGTAAAACGTGGCTTGCTGCATGCCTGAGATTAGCTTGCACATGATGGTGCCAAACGGCCAGTAGCCGTAGTGTATATAAGCAGCCCAGAATGGAAGGGTGAAAGAGAACAGGAGGTCGGCGATGGCTAGGTGCATCAGGTAAAGATCGGTTGACGTCCGCCGGTTTTCCATGAAAAGTACCACAAAAATCACCACTATGTTTCCCAGGAAACTCAGAATGAAGACGGTGATGTAGATACCGACTAAACCTGTGCTGTTTAGGCTCTCCAGGATCTTCGTGCACGGGGTCACCAATTCATAATCTGTAGAGGTTGCTTCCATGACTTGGAAGAAATACCTAGAGAAAAGGAAATGGCATTAAATTTGGCAAGCACGGTTTAAACGAGTAGCATCCAGATGCAATGCTGGAGTGGGGCCTTGTTAGGCACCCCACAGTTAGGCCCGGAGCTTTGTCAAACAGCTCCTTCCAGTGTTTGAAGAGTTACCCCTCTCCCAAACCCCACTCTCACCATAAATGGGAATCTAGTTCTCAAAGAAGTTGGAGGGTGCTGTTTCACAACGCTGTGTGGTTCTTAACGGTACACAATTTGGCTGTTCATCCATATCCAAATGACCTCTTCCAGGTGTTTTCAACATGATAATTGTTTACAACATTAACCACATGGTATTGAACAGAGCAGGGAATGTTTCAACATTATTTCAGCTAATATTTTACTAAATATGATTTCTTGTAGTTACTGTAGGTTCAAGATCGAAAATGCCTGGCTTGAATCTACTGTTGAGTAGTCGAAAAAAAGAGTTCTTATGTCGTTTTATTTATTTTCACCACAAAAACAAAAAAAAAGTAAAAATAAAACAATTCCATAAATTAAATCGAAACTCATAATGGTATTCCTGAAATCCAATAAACCAAACTATTGAGCTTTAACCTAAATTACGGACCCTAAAATATAGACGGTAAGAAAAACTGTTTCTCCTCAACGTCTACCCCCAGACTTGCCCCAACATGTCCCATCCAAGTCTCTAAAGGTAGGTGTGGCTTAATGAGAACAGAAACTTAAGCAATGACCTAATTAACATAAATAATACTAACATTTTACTTAAAATATTCATAAAGAACATTTCCATTAAGACAGCAATACTTTTACAATACTTATACATCAATATATACGTCAATAAACAAAATTACCAACATATGACTTTGGCTCTTACAGTTACTTAAATAATAGAGCTAAAAAATAAAGACCTTCAATCTAAGTAGCCCCCCCCCCCCTTAAGAATTTATGATTTGATTTGCTTTAGAACAAAGTTGAGTTGCTATATATTTTCAGAATACTCACCACTGTGCAAAAGATTTCGGACCATATTCTTTAGAAGGGGTCAAAGATTTACGACCATTGAAAGTAAATGGGACAATGCAACGATGATAACTTAAAACTGGGTTAACAAATTAATGACATCATTGACAGCTGCCTAGCAACCAAACTGCTTCCCTTAGCAACCAACATTCCGAACATGGGGGTTGGTTAAAATAACTTATAGTGACAAAAGGAACATTACATTGAGTCTGGATAGACTTTTCCTATTCTATTTTAAAATGTTGGGATGGCCAAACTTTGGGATAGCTTCAGTATCAGTCTGGCATTGTGTTTTACAGTTGTCAGTTTAAGCTTAAGCTCCTTTAAAATGACTGATTACCTTTACAATGTTATTATATTGGTTTTAACTTAACGCCTTTCAAACAATTTACTTACTTTTCCCTCAGATATGATATAAATGAGTATAAATATCCTGTCTGACAACAATATTTTGCTGCCAAACATTATCAAAACTCAAAAAAAACTTCTTTGATATCTTTGTACTGTACCTTGAAGTAGTAAACCCATAATATGTTGCATGTATACATTTTAAGGTACATTTTTCATGCATTTGTTAAACTAGCGTGAATTTAAATGGCTAAAATACATTTCACCTACCAGTTTTGCCCTCTGTGTCGTTAGGATTTAGCACCTCTGATTCGTTTGCTTGTCTTGAAATTTCTGAAGCCTGTCTAATACTGATTAATTCTAATGCTTTTCTGACAGGTTTGTAATCTTATGAATCTTTCCTTCCTGTGTGAAAAATCAAAAAGGAGCTACAGAGATCAGTATCTGTTTCACAAGAAGTTGAAAAAAAAAAACAGTGGTTTGTGGCATTTTAAAGGGGACCTTTGCTGAAAAACAGACAAATGGTATTTTGACTTATTACAGTTTTTACACAACCACCAAATGAAACCAAATTTTGCTTTGGTGATAAGTCTGCTATGTTACCACATGGAGTTGAAAAATGGTTTTCGTATTTTGCTTGAGACAAAAATGTTTAATTTGTCCCCTTAGACTGCTTGAATACATCCAAACTGGCCTTATATGAGTTGCTATATCTTTTCAGACTGGTACCACAAGAGGATCGCTGAGAAGGCTGGGATATTTTCCATTAATTTAACATGAGGTCAAACTGTAACAGAGAACCTCAGAGAACTGGCCACACTTGTGGAGGTTAACAGTCTGTGCAAGAACATACCAACCAATGTGCAAAAGTATTTGAACTATGCTTTAGAAGGGGTTAAAGATTTACCATTCACTTCTAATGGCCATTTAAAGTAATTGGGAAAAGGCAACAAAGAAGCAGGAATCTGAAACTGCTCAACTGGATGCATGGATCTAATATATTATTTTTGTGTGCTACATCACAGAATACTTTGGGATAGTTTCAGCAGCAGTGGTCATTGCTGTAAATTTAAATGAACAAATTACCAAGCTTGCATTTTAATTACATTTCTACCTACATGGGCATAATGAAAAAGCATATTTTTACAATTAGGGGATTGATGGGTAACATAAACAAACAAAAAAAGTAACGGAAGCCTGAAATTTTCCAGTGAAACCAAAACATCCATAAGAGAACATTAGAGAATGTAGATGCAAAGTCTGTTTCTCACACAGCTTGATCATGAAATATTAAATTAACATATTTTAATGCCATAAGTGCCATTAATTCACACATGGTCAACTCTTTGCACATTAAAGAAGACTACACAAAGAGTAAATAAAATAGCAAAACATGACAAAAGAAATAAAGAGCTCTATAAAACACCCTGAGTGAAACAAAGAGTGCCTTTAGTAAACAATAAACAGATAATACTGTAACATTTAGCTTGAAAATGCTTACACCACAACAAACAGTAGCTTGAACTTTATGCATAGTGACTAAAAGCATGTTACACTCTGTGACCAATAGAGAGTGCTAGTGCATCATCGGGTCCATATACATCTATAGCTGTTGGAAAGATGGGCTTTATATACAGTATTTATTATTTGGAATATTTACCCCTGGTGGTCATTTATGGTGGTTAACTCTACACATGGGGTGGAGCAGTCGAGGCGTTGTGCCTTTGGGTGTAATGACCATAAAAACCCTCAGCATTCCACCTTGGACAACTTGCTGCAGGACCAGCAATGTCCCTTTCCACTTTTATAGGATTATTTATTTTCGTCTGATCGTCCATTTTTTAAAAACAAAGCATTTCATTCTCACTGACATTGTTAAAATAATGAATTAGTTGTGGTGTACACTCGCACCGTCTCGCAACTCCAGTTCACAGGAAGCTGGATGTAACTTCAGAAGTCGATGATCTACTAGATCTAGAAAGAGAAAACCGCTCCAAAACTCTGTTTCTGTGAAGCAACTGCAGAAACCTTCTCCTGAACTTCTCTCCAACAAATGCGTAGAGCACGGGGTTTACGCAGCAGTGCAGGAGACCCAGGTTTTGTGTAGCAAACATGGCGGTATCCACCGAGGTCCGTGTGAAACAGCTAAACTGAACCACTCTGGCCCTCAAGACGGTGTCAATGATGGTAGACACGTGGAAGGGAGTCCAGCACAGTAGAAAAGCTACAACCACAGCTACAATCACCTTCATGGCCCTTTGCTTTTGGAAGCCACGTGTTCGCAGAAGTCGCACGATTGTGATGCTGTAGCAACTTAACATGATCACTAGTGGCACCAGAAATCCCAGAAGATGTCTCATGATTCTTGTCGCCAGTCGCCACTCGTCGGCATGATCCAACTCAAAGCGTTCAGCGCAAACAATATGATTTGAATCCTGTTTGATGTAAAAAGCCTCATTGTAAAACGACGGCAAGGAAAGCACCAAACCCAGAACCCAAACCAAAATGCACGCAACACCACTGCACATCCTCCGCTGAGCCTTCTGGGACTCCATAGCTCGTACGATGACCATGTAACGATCCACGCTGATGCACACAAGAAATAAAATACTGGTGTAAAAGTTGACTTCCTTCACCAGGCACACAATCTTGCACATAGCATCCCCAAAAACCCATCCATGGATGACGGAGACGGCTGAAAACGGGAGGATTAGGGCTAGCAATGTGTCTGCGCACATCAGGTTGAATAAGTAGACGTCTGAAGCTGAAAGTGATTGCCGGTTGGAGCTGATAACCCAGCCGACAATCATATTCCCAGGAATGGCCGTCAAGAAAATGAGGACATAGAAGATGCAGAAGAAAACATTGATGTCTGCAGCCACATTAATGGAGGAGCAGACGATGGTCTTCTCATCCAGATCAAAAGTGATGTTGTGGAGATCTGTGTCATTGAACTCTTCGTAGTAGAATTCGCTGAAGTCGTTGAGATTGAGAGAGCCGTTTGGGTCTGTGGGAGACAGGAGTTGTTAGAGCAAACTGGTTTAAACTTGTGACCAGTTCCAAGTAAACTATTGTAGTGGTGAGCTTTTTGAAACAATGGCTTGCCGTTTGGAGTTCTTCATATTTTTTCAGAGGAAAACAGGTTGATGTTTGCTTGTCTTGTTTATTTTGTTGTTCATCTTTTGCTTCAGAGACTACAGCCACCAAACTTTTTCAAAACCTCTCTACAATGGTCTGACTCAAGTTGTTATATCTTACCAAACTGGTATCACTAAAGGAATTTAGGGAAATTGCTAAAAATACTGGAAGCTTCACACTGATAACATTTGTAATCAAATAGGGTTAAATATTTTCCATTGACCTTATAAAAGGCAGTAATTCAAGGTTTGTAATATATTGCATGGATTTCTACTTCTACTTTGGGTTTCTTCCCACCGGAGCCTCTCTTTCATTATTAAAATCGCAGGCAAGTCAAATAGTCAAATGCGGACAGCACAAATTCTTCGCATTTGTTGTAAAAAACAAAGAAAACAGAAATAAAAAGAAAAATATAATCTGATGACAAACCTCATTTATCTTCACTACCAGCAAATATATCTTATAATCAGGGTCATGGGTTTGACCCAAACATGAAACATTGTTAAGGCTTTAAAGCCTATAATATTTCTGTTTGAATTACTGTTCATCTTTTAAAAAGAAAATTTCATGATTTCAAGCAGTGATCATAGTATCATGAATTCGCCTTCATTTTGACTTTTATTCTATAATGGTTTTATTCTAATGCATCTAAAATAAAAGCTGTCTTGCTATTAAGTCATTAAATGTGTTACATCTGAGAGTCATCACTCACCATTCATTGTGAAACTTGCTTTATGGTCTCGTGCTGAATCCGCAGGATTGAAAATAAGTCTGTGTCAAACACTCCTTTATATCCCCCTAAAAGATGTTGATATATCCTGTTGCTTAAGACCTGAAGGTTACCAAAAGAGCACCACCTCAACTAATCTAATCTAAGTCTTTTTCCTTCTGTCTCTTGGAAACAATTTGTCCACTGAAAATTATGCAGATGATGAAGATGTCGCCTAATATTTTAATCCAGCTTTGAGAAAAGCAGAAGATCAGAGATGTGCATGCTTGGGGAATTTGAGATCCTCACAAAATCACAAGATCCTCACTCGTGTTTAGTCCATGACAGAAACATGATCATAGCAGTTGTTCATTGCCAGAACAACAATGAATCATGGGCCAAAATCCACCCAGGTCTGGTCATAAGGTTATTGGGTGGCAATGGGAACTATTTTGTAGTCAGTGTTTATGATGGGATTTATTGTTTTAGTAAAAATCATGTTATGAATGGTTGGTTAAATTTTGTTAATGGATATGTAGCAAAAAGTGTGTGCCCAGTGATATTTGGAATATGCTTCAAAAGATTCTCAAGATCTTTTAGGGATAAGCATCAGTGGAAGATACATTAATGATGGGCATTACAGGAAAAAAAGTTCACTGTTGTATAAAAAAAATAAATAAATAAAAAATGCATGCGTTAACATGGAAGTGATTTTTCAACAGATGACATGTGACACGTGTGAAGAGACGCAAAGCTAGAAATCACCATTTGCCAACAATGAACCCAGGAAATTAAGAAACTTCTTCCTCTGCGTTCGTCCTGAACCGAAGATGCTGAAAACAATGTTTCTCTTGGGAAAAGCAATGTTCTCCCATTTTGTCTAATATGCAAGACGAATTAAAGCTGAATTTTTCAAGAGAAACTGGTAAAAAGTTGACCAAATGTTTTTTACAAAAATTCCTTAAATGGCTAATGGCTTTCCATTCATGACACAATAAAGTGTTTTCAACTCAAAAACAGGTGCCTTTTTGAAGCCCCTCAATAGCACAAGCAGAACAAGAAACATCCAAACTTGTCTGTGCAAGGACCACAGCCAGGAATGCAAAATGACATGAGTAGACATGACCCTTTAAATGTAATATGCAAAATAAGCCTCTTTTCTACTCTGATTTGAAATATGTGTAACCCCCTAAGAATTTGCTATGTTTTGGTAACAATACCTCCGACTTTATAATGCTGTAAAGGTTATTTTCATAGCTCTAAAATCTTCTTGACGCGACTTAAATATGTAGGAAAAACAGGCTTTCAAGTTGTATCATCTTAAAACCAACACTTTAATCTAATCAAATTGTGATTGCTTCCTGGAATAGCGTTGTCCAGAACAGTGCTAGGAAGAGATTTAGTCCCTTTTTAGTCAACAACTTAAAAGAAATTCCATTTAAAATCCGTTTGTTTGTATTTTTAAATTAAAACGAGACTGAAAATATGGTTTGCGTTTAAATTTTCATTACAAATAACAAAAATGGAAAAACTGTATTTCGTTTTTTAGTCTTAAAACAAAAAGGGAAAACTAATTTTCCCTTAGTAGTTGGTTCCTATTACTATCAATACATTTCTCAAAAAACGGTGGAGAACAGAATATCATACCAAAAAAGTAAAGGATCTTTTCGACCAAAAAAGTCAAAAAAAAAAAAAAGATATTTTATTATTTTGTATACGATGGTTTACGATCAGGCAGTGACGCGGACAGCCCGCGGGTCTTTCGAGTCAATGCGGAAGCAGCCAGAAGTCCAGGGGAGCAGGAAATTCCAAAACGACTGTGGCAGATTTGTTGGAAATAGTATTAACTGCAACATTTTTTATTTCACATACTCATCACACGTTAATTTAGTTCAAAATGATTTTGTTGGAAATCAACAATCGGATCATAGAGGAGACTCTCAGTCTCAAATTCGACAGCGCGAGCAACGGGTAAGAGGAAGATCTTCCTGTCAGTCTGGCTCACAGCATCGCTTTTTAAAGTAATATAAATCATCATAGATACAGTATTCAACAACAGCTGCATTTCTTGCTTTTATAATCACAACAATACAGTTACGCGCATTAGAGTCTATTTTCTAAAAATAACGTTAGTTATAAGCTTTATTTGGGGTGTGTCCATGCTATATATCTCAGTCATTATTGTTATAATTGTGTGCAATGAAATCAAGATGCTGAGAAAGTGTTAATCCTTGCGTTGTGTGTTTAACTGCATTAACTAGAGATCTAGATGAGTTGTTTAAGGCACTTCCTGTTCAGATGAGCCGAATGCAAGTCTTGGCAAGACTGAGAATATATCATCGCATTTTCTCTCTCTCGTTCTCTCCATCTCTCTCTCCTTCCCTTCATTTTCTCCTGTTTGAGACATTGATGTCATCATTGTATGTACTACTGTCATGTAGTAATTCATATATTATTTTTGTCAGCAGTTTCTGTGTCTGCTTGTTCCTCACAATGCAAATTAATTTGAATTTCGATCATTCTTTTCGTTAAATGCGGTTCAATTTATCTTTAAAAACTGTCTTTGTTTACATTTACTAAATGCAGTCTATTAACTTGATAAATGTCCAGATATGTTTTTTTTTCAAATGGTGCCAATTTAACAGCATTGTTTGAGGCCTCTTCATTTTTTTCATGAAGCAAAGTGTCAGTGGTTCTCTAGAAAATCAAGTAAAATTTTATGTTACTCTGGGCAGCTACTATGAGCGCACATACAAAAGCAGAACACTGTGTCTCCAGTTTCATTTACATGTAGTTTAGATATGTTAATGAGTACACTTCAATGTAAACCGACTCCAGAGTAAATGCTAAAATCAAGCCATAAACACAGGCTTTTAACGGGGCTTTTATTAGTTTAAAAAACAAAAATGCAAAAATGATGACTTTGAGAGTTAGTCTGATGCACTTGATGCATCCGCTGACATGATAGAAAAAGTTTTAAGATGGAAAAAGAAGGTCTTTTAGTACAAATGAAAATCGTCATGAGACTAGAGGCAGAAAATAAATTTTTACAAAAAAAAACAACTACAATTTGTATTGCCACAAACAATTTGGTTTTTAATGCATATTCACAGATCCTGGGTTTGTGAACATAGACTTGTAGTTTCACTTGATCACCTACAGGAGTCGCCAAAGGACAAATGAATGACTGAAATGAGGGTACACCAGACATAAAGCTTGTTTGGAAAAACTCATATTTTCATGTTCAATTAGTTGTTGGTAAATCGGACCGTGATTGTGACGGAAAAGGGGTTTGTATTGTGAAAGAGGCAAGTTAGGCACAAAACCATTAATCAATTAAAGGGCTTTCCTGGATTTTTATAAAATATCAAATATATCACACATGGAAGTCATCTGTCCTTTAAACATATTACATTACAAATAGCTTTTTCTCCAGCTATAAACTCATTTTTATCTTTTGACAATCTGGAAAAGGTTTAGTTTTAAGATTTTTTTTGGGTAAAGTTTGTTTGCGTAGCTTTAATAGCGATGGGGTGCAGGTAAAAATAAACAGATTGCCCATGTTTTATCCGTTTATATTTTCTTTATGTTTCAGGAACAAGCCTGAAGCTGTTGAAGTCACATTTGCAGGTAAGAGTGCTTTAGTCACTGAACAGTACACAGTGTTTATTTAATCCTGTACTTTAATTTGCAAATATATTTGTTAAAGTTAACAGCTGCTTGCTTCTGGTTATATAAGGGAAACAAAGCTTGGTTCCACAGTAAAATATCTGTATTTATTTGGAAAAAAATGTTTAAACCAAGATTCTTGAATTGAAGTAGTTTTATTTACTTTGTAAAAAATGTTTTTTTGGTTGAACCAGTGCCAGTGAAACATGATATTAATGAAGCCTTTTGGTTAACTGTCTCTTTGCTGCCATTTCAGTCATTTATACCGGTTTTATTAGGCAAATTGTGTTTTTTTTGTTGTTGTTTAATATGACAAAGGTAGCACAGAAGGCAGAATGACTGAGAGTTTGTTTTGGCTGCAGATTTCGATGGCGTGCTCTACCACATCTCCAATCCCAACGGAGACAAAACTAAAATCATGGTCAGCATCTCTCTCAAGTTCTTCAAGGAGCTTCAAGAGCATGGAGCTGATGAGGTATGAGTTGATCAAAATTCCAAAAATATAAGATTACATTTCTAGAATTTGATTTTAACCTTTTTAAAGCTGTATTTGAATAAAATCACCTATGTATTGCATAATACATTTCTACATAAACGCATGTATTTGTGTTTTTTTTCCTTTTGGGGTTGTATGTGAAGGATTTTTTTTTTAATCCAAATAAAATGAATAAAGTTTTACAGTAAACTTATTTAGACTGTTTTCTTGCAAACCATTGTGGTTATATTTGGAATAATTAGACACTCATGTGAAAATTTTTTTTTTTGACAATTAACATCAGGGTAATGTAACAGGTTGGCTTGTACCAACTGCAATTCTACACAATTTCAAAACCAACCAGACTTCCTGTGTAAATGTGGAAATATTATGATTACGTCTTAAACTACGCATCTTTTACACTCGTCGGTCTCATCTTGTGACAACATGAATCACATTTAGGCTCACATTTAATCACCATGTAAGGATCTAAACGACAGTGACAAACAGGAAGTGACTCACTTCTAAGGAGGAAGTTGATTCTAAAATAGATGCATGTTGCTTTTTAATAAGCTTTGCTGGTACTCAATGTTTATAAGTGAAAGCTGATTTCAGTGCATTGCTTTTGGTGTTTTAGTGCAGGTTTTCAGGAGAGTGAGGTTGAGGGGATCTGTTCACAGCCAATGCAAATAAATATTCAAAGTTTTTTTTTTCTGGGCCCCATTCATTCCCTGCGAATGTAAATCATAGAAATGCAAATAAGAGGAACATCCTGCAGAAACCACCCAACTTCCTGCCTGCCGGTGTTAGAACTCTTGAGCAAAAGTGAGTTTAGATAACACCGGTGTTTCATTTTTCTTTTTTACATTTTTTTTTCATTGTGTATAAGCATGTTTTTACTTTCTTCTCTCTTTTTTGCAGCATACAATGTCATTCAAAAGAGAAAATGTTATCCATTTAGTATTCAAATATGCACAATAAAATTGTGCTTATAGGGATTGTTCATTTGATGGACCAGGATCCAACTTTGGCTGGTTTTGTTGTTTTTGCTCAGAATTTGGTTCAACACAAATTCTTCCATCTGTGACGCCGACTTGCGTTTAGAACCGTCTTCCTAGAGTAAAAACATTGCATGAAATAACAAAATTAATGCACGCGACAGAGTTCATCGCTGCCCTGTGGTACAGCAGCAAAAAAGACACAGTATCTTGTAATTCAATGTATTTTGAGGAACGCTTCGCAGGATAAAAATGATTCTACACAGCAGCGGATGTTTCAGTGTTCCCTTGTGTTATTCAGCGTTTTATAGACCTATTTATTACATTGAGAGTTTACAAGGCAAATGTTGATGTTCTGTTTCAGTTGCTGAAACGTGTTTATGGAAATTTCCTCGTGACCCCAGAGGACGGTGAGCATATAGTTCATCATTTTTTGCCTTCTGTAAGAAATTTAGCTTGACGTTGTGTCTAAATGCTCCTCTCTGAAGGCTACAACATTTCCTTGCTCTTCGACCTGGATGCTCTTCCACCCAACAAAGAGCAGGTGATCCACCAGGCCGGCATCCTCAAGAGAAACTGCTTCGCTTCCGTGTTCGAGAAGTACTTTAAGTTCCAAGAGGAGGGTCGTGACGGAGAGAAAAGAGCCGTTGTCCATTACAGGGATGATGAATCTATGTGAGGAACTGCTTCTTTCATTTTATCTTCAAAAATTGAGGCATGCAACTACAGTCTAGAGTAATTGTGATGAATCTTATACTGTTTAATCAAAAGTGTGTCGCTTATTTCATCAAGAATGTGCTTGTTTGCCAATTAACAACTTTATTGATTGTTTGCGAAAAGCATTTTGTTTTCAGATTAATTTAAAACGGTTGAATGTATTTATGTTGTGTTTTCTAGGCAGATTACAATAGAATTTCAAGAAAACAATCAGAATTTAGGATATGCTCAGTGTATATATATATATATTTTTTTTTTTGTTTCTTTAGGGGTCTTTCAGTCGTCAGTTTTGAAAAACCCATGGAAAAGTGGCATAGTGTGAATTTAATTTAATGAAATAGCAGGAAACAGATTTGCATAAAAATAGGCATGCATAAAAGTGTTAATTATGGGCTCTGGTGATCATTGCTACCACAGCTTATTGTGGTATTGGAATAAGATGCAAAGAACGTCACATATAATTTAGTACCAGAAAAATAATTATTATATTTACAGGATGTCAATCAATTTGCTGCATTTCCCCCCTTTGCATGAGAATGAATGCAATACTTTCGTTTCACCACATTTGCAAAAATGTGGTCATGTCTGGCAGCAACAAACTGAATGCACAGATAGAATTATGACCTATTTATGCATATTTATAGTTTTATGTTAAATAGCCAACTTCCTGTTGTTTTTGGAAATGCAATGCTAATTATTTATACTTAAATTTTTGTACCCTGCACATGTGGCGAATTTCATTCACCTACGACACACTCCTAGCGCACCATAAGCTGATGCGCATTAGGTGGTGCTATTAGCCATATCAGCAACTAGTCAAAGCCTTGTTTCCAGATGTATTTTTCTTAGCGCCACAAATTTTCTGATGTCAATATTGTCTTTGATATTTGTCTTAAACTTGGTTTAATAAAACTTTGAATAACACTGCCGACAGGTATGGTCAATATCTGCTCTGTTCTCAGGTACATTGAGGCAAAAAAAGACAGAGTGACTGTTGTGTTCAGCACAGTCTTCAAGGACGACGATGATGTGATCATCGGGAAAGTCTTCATGCAGGTTGGTTAATCTTCTGTCTGTTTAAACTTGGACCCTAAAGGGGTTTGCTGTCATTCTATCCTTTCTAAGTGACAGGTTTAAACCACTCTGCTTCATGTCAAACTATTGTCAGCTTGGTATTTACCACATTTAACTGCAGGTTCTCACACAGATGTTCATACAGTGTGTTTAGTGTCCTTTGGGTGTTTGTTTGCATCAGGGTTTAGCCAAAAATCACAATTAAGGGATGAACGTGTTTTTAAAAACACTGCTGTTTCTCACTCTGTTTGCTGTGGTTGTGTGTTTGTCTGCAGGAGTTTAAGGAGGGCCGGAGAGCCAGCCACACGGCACCTCAGGTGCTCTTCAGTCACAGAGAGCCCCCTCTGGAGCTGAAGGACACAGATGCTGCAGTGGGGGACAACATTGGATACATCACCTTTGGTTTGTATCGTCTGTTTATGGACAAAACCCCTCACGGACAGTGATTTTGACTCTTAAAAATAAGGAAGACTATTTTGCCTTTATAATAGTATGCAATTAACAATAGTATTACCAACACATACCAGTAATATCAGGGTTAAAATATAAGTATTATCAAGTTTATATTTAGATTTTGTGCATTTATCCACTTGCAGGAAAATAAAAACACAAGCATGTACTTGTTTATAGAGTACCCTGAAATGGTGCTACAAAGTTTGGCACACACTTTAAAGCACAATGATTACAAGCAAACTTTTTTTGTGTGTAAAATATATTCTGAAAGCATTGTATTGGGCACAAAGTAAGCCTGTACTTATCATGCTTGAGTCAGGTGCAGTGTGTATTTGCATTTGGCTGAGTAGAGCAAACGCCCAGCTTCTCTTTGTGGCAGTTACACACAGCTCCACACCTTTCCCATCAAAGCCAGCAGTGTTTACCAGTCCAGAGCTTCATTCAGCCACCCGACAGGGATGTGGAGACAGGGTGTTTACCCAGAGCTCATATATTTGTTCGTTTTACTCTGCTACTGAAATGAAATGAAAAAAAAATGTTTATATATATAAACATTTATATTTATAAACATATATATATATATATATATATTTTTTTTTTGTTTACCGATATATTTGTGTACATTTGGAGACCAAACAAGGTTTTTTTGCTACGTGTTCTGTATTCAGTACTACACTACACTGTGCTGTTTTATGTTGCATTACTTGCTAAAATCATAAGATATCTTATTTAAAAGGAATTTCGTACTATTTGAAATATAGATCATGACCTCTTGATTTGTTTCCCTTAAGTGCTGTTTCCTCGACACACCAACGCCAACACCAGAGACAACACCATCAACCTCATCCACACCTTCCGAGACTACCTGCACTATCACATAAAGTGCTCCAAGGTGACACTCACCTCTCATACACCCCTTCATCCAACAAACTCAGAGTTGCTAATGTGTTTTTCAGTTTGCTCACTTTTCTTTACAGCATTTGTCCTTTTATATGAATTAGACGAAACAAATATACTAAAGGAGAAGCGGAACTTACAATGAAGTTAATGCATAACCATTAAATGCCTGAAGTTTGCATCCATCTTAAATGTGCTTTTGCTCTCCGAATTATGTTTCAGGCCTACATTCACACTCGCATGAGGGCCAAGACCTCAGACTTCCTCAAGGTACTCAACCGTGCACGGCCAGACGCTGAGAAGAAAGAGATGAAAACCATTTCGTGAGTTCAGTTTCCACAATTTGGCTTGTAATCAGTTTTTTTGTACTAAAACATGTTTCTAAACTCAAATATCATCTCTTCAGGGGCAAGACCTTCTCTCGCTGAGAAGCATGCAATCATGGGACCAGTGGACTCCATTAAACACCTCTGGCCAGTCATGTCGATCCTCCACTTGTAATTTGCACCTCAACAAGGAGATCAATAAATTCCTCGCTTTGCATCTATAGGATAATGTTATTTGTATGTCTGAATTTTTGATACACTCTTATGTTCCATTGTGTAGTTGTCTGACAGTGTTTTATCGACATAAGACTGTCATGCAGTATTTTCCCTTCCATTTCCTTTTGCCTTCTGTGTTTCGCCAAATGCATCAATATTGGATATTATGAAACGGTCATGAATAAATAAGAGTTCTATACAAGAGTCTGTGTGTGTTACTTTAGGTAAAATAAACCTTTTGGATTTCATGGCCACTTGGTGTGAATTTTTTTTTTTTTTTGTTAAAACTCAATGTAGATAATTTTATTGAAATTTCAATTTATTTGTTGTGCATCCTTTTTAAATGTGCTTTTTAAATGTACAATTGCATTCTTGGATCATCGAGTAATGGTTATGGAATAGTAAAAGGTTGCAGATCATTAGAACCTCGGTAAAAACTTAATTTTAGAATATTTTCATAATTGTCTACAGGTTGTTGCGTTATAAATTTGTTATCTGTTATTTTAAAAAAATTTCTTCAGGGATGAATTTCAACTATTTATTTATTCGTGTTCAATCATATACGTTAGAATAAATACGTCTTTTTGTTATTTATAAACACGAGGCTAGGACTATCTAGCTACTGAGCTCTCGCGTTTAGAGCACACGGATTTAAAAAAAAACATTATTACAGTAACAGTGAATTGTGGGCTATGCTACTGAATATAAAGCTTTACTTTTGTCCCTCAAATGAACTTTATAATGTACGTGTGAACACCATTATAACAATTACAGCAACAAACGTCCTTGCTAATGCTAACAACTAACACGTAAACAAACTATTTCACTTAACGTCAGGTGATGTCATGAGAACACTTTGCTAGACAACGAATGCACACAGACGCTGCAAACTGTGGAAATGTTGTTTTATTGAGATACTGAAAACGTGTCCATCATCAAAACAATCCACTGAGCAGGATTAACATTAATATGATTTAACATCCAGGCAGTTACTTTCACATCGCACAGCTTGAATTGATCACTTATTGGAATCCTCTGGTTTAGCAGGTGCTTTCACTTTCTCATTTTCTTCTGCCAACCCCTTCTCCTCCAGAGATAACTGTTTCACCAAACCATCATCTAACTCAAGTTGTTTTGAGGAACCCTCTTGTTTTATGGACCCATCTTCATCTGCCATCACTTCATCCTGGTGGGAGTTATTTGTGGGATTCTGCTCTAATGGGTTTTGAGAGACCACTTCTCCATCTTTTATCTCTTGGGTGATGATGGCTTTCTTAAGATCTACGGATGTTGGCGGAGGAGCTGGGAACAGAGCAGAAGGTGGGGATAATAAGTTCCAGTTGTCAAATATATAATTAAAATTAAATATTTAATAAGCATACAAGAATTTTATGGAGATCAGGAATCATTAAATAGAAGCGTGTGAGTAAACAAATGCTTTAACAGATGTTTATATGCATCAAATCAAATGCAAATATAACCTTGTCTACTCTATAAATAGGGTGCCTTTACTTCCTAAAGATAATAAACCTACAATATTTCATGATTTTCAAAGGTTTTAGTTTGAAGATCGAGTTTTCTTGAACATGCACTCTAACAAATTAAAATGTTTCTAATATGATTTATGTCTGGATGTGAAAGAAACTTATTATAGTGTTATATTGTTTTGTTGAGCATGAGGTGTGTTTTAAATATTTTTAAAACTTTTTTTTAATGTCAAAGGATTCAATGAAAAAAGGAAAGCTCAATCTCTTCGGGCATGAAAAAGAGTACTTTTGGCACAGATGGTTGAATCCAAGTAGTCAATTTCCTTTCACAATCATTTACAACTTGCTAGATTGTATACCCATTAATTGATGATGAAGACCATCTTATTCTCCTTTACAAAAACTTTTTTTTTTCCACCAGACTTTGGGAGTTGCTTCATGTATTCCAAAATGGCAAAACACTAGGGGAATTGGAAAATGAGCTTATTTCCAAAAAAGGAGCACATACTTTTTAAGGATACAAAAGGCACCTGGTTTATAGACTGACTGTGTGATAACAATAAATGAACATTCACGTCATGTTAGCAGTGAGACATTCAGGCAGGGCCTGATCAACCACAAGCAGCGAGTGATGATTAGTAAAACAAACTTGATGAGGGTTAGGCAAGCGTGTTTATCTCTCACACACAACAAGGATGCCTGTATTCTACATCACAGCACTCACCTGAATACAACGCCTGCTCTAAAGAAAAATCCTCTCTGTGGGAGGGAAGAGAAAAGATGAGACAGTGGATTTAACTTGCTTTCTGAGGGAGTCAAACTTTGCATCGCTTGCTCCATCCTCTACTGTTTTAAAATGATGGATCTTAGGTTGGACATTAGCTGATTTAGGTTTTCTTTCCTCTGTTCACACATAATTTGATTTTCAAATTTGTTGTTTGATTAGACATAGCATAATCTGTGTTTGTAATGTTGGGAACTTTGGCTGTTTGGAACGTCTGGGACATTGTCTGTTTGAAATGTTGGGAACTTTGGCAGTTTCAAAGGTTGGGAATATTGGATTTTTAGAACATTGGGAACATTTTCTGTTAGGAACGTTGGGAACAGTGGCTTTTTCTACTCATTCTTTGGAATTGTGTTGGAGTAGGTTGTTGAAAAGTCATGAAGTGTCCGTTGGCACCATTTGTACTAATTTGTGATTGAAAAGGTGAAACATTGGCCAAAATCTTTTATAGTATGAAAAAAGTATGATATAAAGATCTACTGTTGCCGACTCAAATTGCTACAATTGTCCACAATGCTTTATGCTGTAGACGTGGAGCTTGTAATGTGGAGACAACAAAAGATGATTGACATCGATGTTTATCAAAAAAGAGTATTTCAACTTTTTATCCCAAAATGGTCATGAAAAACTTAGTGCTTTCTGCCTTTAGGGCGATATGTCCATGTCTTTGTCTGTGGTGTTAAATTGCTGGGTTTTACAGACTGATGCCTGTAGGAACATGTTCCTCTCAAGCCTGCAGGGACAGAGAATGCAATGTCTGTTTGTTACCTAAGCGTGACTTCACTATGGAAAGATGTGCTTTGTGGCACTAGATTTGCAAGCATAGGTCACAGGGGAGTGAGCATTATGCAAACAACAGATGTGTGATTTAGTTTTGAGGAGTTAAAAAGATGGTCAGGGATGGTCAATGATAGTAATATGTAAACATAATATCCACAATATAATGTGTGTCAAGGTATTTAAAAAAAAAAACTAAAATTGAAAATATATGCTTCATAACACTATTTATACATTTTAATGTTTATAATCGCAAAGAAAACTAGGGTCTTATTTGACTTGTTGTATCATCCACCCACTAGGGGGCAACACTAACATTTACATTAGGACATCATAATGTTCCTCTTTTGGAGAGTAGTGGAAAATTGTTTCCTATATCTCGAAGAAGCAAATGCACTTAAGCTCCTAGACGATTTATCCAAGTAACCCCATGAAGCGACCTGTGAAAATGTTGTATTGCAATATATAGTGCCATGATCTATTTGTTACACCCCTAGTATAATGTGGCCAGTTTTTTTTTCTTCATAAAAGCGAAAAGAGTGGGCATCTTCCTTCAAAAATATGTTGGCATCTCTGTAATCCATAGAAAATCTCATTTATAAAGACCATGTTCGGAAGGCAGTATACACTTTTTTTTTTGTAAAATATAATTAAAACATTTGAGTTCAATCAAAATTTTGGAGTTGTTCCCTATAATTTTTTTCCTGCTACCATGTTTGTGGTGTAACTGTAGAGAGAACCTAATTTGAGTTATTTTTTTAAGTAAGAAAAGGCTGAAAACAAGGTTTAAAGAAAACATAACAGAAAAGAGGAATTTATTTAGTTTAAAAATTGGAGATGCTAAATACTTAACACAATGCGTTGAGAAAAGAGAGAGACAAAGGAGATTGAGAGGGGCTTCAAAGAGCCAGTGGATCTTTGATAGTCCAAAGTGGAAAGACGGCCAACGTCTTCGTTTACAGAGGTTGTAAATTCCTGGTGGTGATGTAACTTCCTGTTTGTGTTGTAACTTCTAGTTCTATCTCAATAATATCGTAATATTTTTTTTTTTAAATATTTAGGGGCTGTAGGTATTTTCTTCTTTATATACTTATTGCTAGTCTATGGCTCTCACTTCACTGGCTGGTTTCTTAATTACTCCACTATTTAACTAAGAGGGTTGGGCACTGTGGAAAAGAAAATTGAGAATGCAAGACAACTTAATGTGCGTTATGAGTTGGAGGTTAACAAGAATGTAATAATATTAAGAAAATAAAATGTTTCACGTGGAAAAAAATCTAATTAGCAAGTTATCTTAACAAAAGGAAAGGTTTATAAATGTAAATATTTTTCAAAAACCTCAAACCTCTTGGCCCTCTAGACTCAAAAACCTATTGCAGCTAAATTTGAAACATGTATTTTCAAAAGTAAATCATTTTACCTTTTTGTGTCTCCGTTGTCATCCAAAACGCCCTCTAAGAGGCTGTGATAGGTGTCAATCTCTGCCTCGAGTTTGGTTTTAAGGTTGAGGAGAGCCTCATAATCGGCTCCTTGCTGCTCGACCTGTGCCCGCAGCTGTGCCAGCTCACCCTCCAGCTGCCGAATTATAGAGTTGTGCTCGCCGACCTCCTGGCCATATCGTCTCTCTGTCTCGCGCAGAGAATTCTCGAGAGAGTGAATCTGAAGAAAAAACATTTAGGATTACTTCGGGCGTCGATTTTTATTTTTTTATTTTTTTATTTTCTAGAAGATTTAACTCAAAGTACATTTCATATCGGATTAAACCTCTGATGAATCAGTTAGTGGTTTGGTTAATTTCTCAAGGGTTTTCAGTGCAAGTGCTCATCATCGATAAGGTTTATGTATATCACACCTCATAAAATCACTATACAACAGGAGGCTGGCTTATTAGCATAAATTGGAACAGCTTCTTTACAACTATACCTATTACACAATCCAAGCTGCAGAGTCCATGAGTTCAGAGGTAGCGAATTAGCTAATAGTAGCCCTGTTCAAACATTCCCAGGTTATTTTGGAAATCAGGAATTTTCTGCATGATTAGATTGTTATTTTCAAACAACGTCATTTTTTTTAAAGGCTGGCCATGGGGACTTATTTAGAGATGTTCTTAGTGTTTTTTGCAACTCCCAGCGCTTGGTGTCACTCTTTGTTTACAAAGTTCAAGTGTAAGAGACGCTTAAACAAGGACTGTTTTGCTTTTTACTTTGCACAAGTTTGATCACCAAACAGAAGCATCTACGTTTTGCAAACTTATTGCTAAATACTCTATTTAAAAATGGCACAAATATACCGCCTCCTGTTGGTTTGGTAGTCTTTTATGTATAGTCCTTATGTATAATAAAAAACTTGAGAATTTCTATCCAATAAGGGGCTAGAACTTGAAGTACCCTGCCACTTTTTGTAAAAAAATAGAAACTTATGTTTGAATAAAACACACTGGATTTTTATATAATTTACATTTTGCATCAGCTTTGGTAAAAAGTAAAATTAAATTAATTTAAGACAAACCACCAAATGGAACATCAGCTTTTTTGTTTCCTTGTGGTTTCAAATAATTTGGCTGCACAAGAATACAGTGTACACACATGTATGGAACATTTCATGCAGCTAGATGATCATGCAGGTGTGAACGCTGACTGTGGGAAATGCACAGTGATGGTTAAGCAGATGATCTGTGTGATTTGTGCAGCGTACCATGTTGTGCAGAGTCTGCAGGTCGATTTCGAGGGACTGTTTCTGTCTGCGCAGCTCGTTCAGCTCAGACTTTCCTGCCTGCAGAGCTTCTGTGTTCTGGGTCACTTCTGCTGTGATGTTGTCAAACTGGATTTAGGGGTGAACAGAAAACCAGAGGACTCGGGTCACATGATTATATAGCACTGCATTATAATTAGACACGAATGGGCTTTCAGCTTTCCCATGGGGTCATAAAAAGGGTCACATCTCAGGAAAAAAAGCATGTTGTTTGATCTTTATTCTTTTAAAAAGGTGCAATTTGCACAGTTGTAATTTTGACTAGTTAGAGCTTTCTTCAAAAGTAATTGACTATGAGCTGGGTTTAGGACAATGGTTTCATGCAAATTTATTGCAGTAAAAACTTTCACAAAACAGTGCCTCTTCCATATTTTTGGATGATGGAACCCATTTCTCTATTGACCTATTTCTGCTAGCAAGTGGATTAGCATCTATTTGTGGCTTGATAATGTGCAAGGTGACTTTTAAAAATCTAAATAAATGGAAAACACAGGAAATTGATCCTTAAAATTCATTTGGTTTAATGGAAATTAGCCCTTAAATTAATAACATAATAATAGCATTAACAAATATATATATTATAATATGTAATATATATATTATAGTGCCCTGTAAATGTATTACAGTAGGGTGATTTTCTTAATTTAATAAACATACTATTTGCCAAAGAAAAATCGAAATATAACTGACTTTGTTTTTATACCAAGCCTCGGTATCTTCCCGGTTCTTCTGTGCAGCTCGCTCATACTGTGTGCGGATATTACTAATGGCATCATTGAGGTCTGCGTTGTTTTTCATATCCATTTGCACGTTGACCTGAGAGTCACTGATCTGGTTTGTCAGGTTGGCGACATCCTGGGAAATAAAAGACATGACTTTAGCTCGACAGATTATAATAACAGAATCTGGCAACCCAGTGGCTGTTTAACAATCGCCCTGAAGCATAGAAAACCAGAGAGGTTGGGTGGGAAAAGATATAATAATGTTTTTTTTGTTTTACTTTTTATGCATCAGTGACAAGACAATGAAAATAAAATTGTCATAAAAAATGTAGGTCACATTCTGCATTCCATGAGGTGTTTTTGTTCTAAAAAGCTTGCTTTATAGTAAACAGTGCATTATTTATTTTACAAAAAGTACAAATGCATATTTTAATGTCTCTATCCATGAACCTGTACTAATATTAATGTAATTGGTTAATAATTTCCAAGCATATTTGCTATGCCGGTTTAGTGTAAATAATTTGGCCAGCACTTCTAGGAATTGTTCTTGAATTTAGCCGTGCTCTACTAGTTTTAATGGCTGCTGTTTGGAGTAAAAGCTGTGCATGAACAACACACACACACATGCATGTTAGGGCTCAAAATGTAAATGCATTTGTGGTGGATTTTTATCTTTTACAGTTATTTAAACTAAAGAAAGCCACTAAACTGAAACTTGAGGTGCCCTTAAACTCTAATCTAGTGCAGTAGGTTGCTTTGAAATTTAGCAAAAAAACATTGTTTTCTGTGATTTTTATTTTTTATTATTATTTAAATCTTTTCGTGGTAAATAATTACATAACGACAAATACAGAAATTCAATTAATAATCAAATTAACCAGAAAGGGTTTGACAGCGGAAGCACTGGTTGGACCAGATATCAGTATTTAACAGTTTTTTTTTTATTTTTTTTATTTGATATTTTCTTTTCATGAAGTTAAAATTTTGCTCTAAAAATGTTAATTTGGAGAATAAAATATTTACATTTTGAGAAATATTGAAATTTGGAGATCAAAAGGTTACATTTTGAGACTAAAAAAAGTCACAATGTTGAGATGAAAAGTCGAATTTTGGAGATTACAAAAAATGAAAATTTAAGAATAACAGTTAACATTGAGCTAGAAAAGTCAAATTTGAAGTTTAAAAATTTGATATTTTTAGGGATAACCCAAAATAATAATAAGATACAAAAGTTACATTTGTTTAGATAAAAAGTTAAAATTGAGATAAAATTATTTGAAAAGTAAAAAAAAACAACAACATTATTTTAAAAAACTGACCTGGCACTAACCAAAATAAAAGTAGGATTTGCTGTAAAAGTTCTGCTGTAAAGCTGTGCACAATAACATGAGCTTTTAGATCATGATTTAAGTTTTCATTATTTATCATAAATATATATTTTTCAGTTTTACATTTATTCATTTATATATTTTTTAATAAATCTAACCACATTATCTTCAGTGAGGGAAAGTGTGATCAGAGACTTCTCCAGAAGTGCAATTAATATATTTAGACCAAGATGAGATTGACCGAGATAGCATGTTTTGTAATTAAGGATGCTAATGTTTTCAAATCTTTTGAGGACAACATTATTCGTTTTGTAGTGGATCCATGCATGCACCTCCTCGTGGTTCTTCTTGAGGAAAGCCAGCTCTTCCCTCATGGCTTCAATCTGGCCCTCCAGCTGCATACGGCCCATGTAAGTGTCGTCCAGCATTTTTCGGAGGCGAGCCAGGTCCTGCTCAACCCCCTGCCTCATGGCCTGCTCCGACTCGAACCTGTCACGAAGGGACCTTTTCATTAACACACCTACCAGAGGCTGTTGCCTGTTGTGACATAGGGGTGAGTGGTCTAACCGGTTGGGAGATTCTCAAATAAAACCTATAATCCTCATATATTTCAAGGTTTTGAAAGGAATTGACAATAACTCACTTGACTTTGAAGTCGTCCGCAGCCAGCCTGGCGTTGTCTATCTGTAGAAAGAGTCTAGCATTGTCCAGAGTCATTTCCTGGATCTGGAAACACAACGATGGTCAGAAAAGAGTATGAGACACACCCTACAAGTATACAGTATTATCATCTGAGTCTTTGTAATGGAGGTATTAGATGTAGTAAGTCAATTAAAAAATATAATTATATAGTTACACATAAAGCACTTTTATTCAGATGCATTGTTTTGCCATTTGATCATACGATAATGTCCAGCAGTAAAATTTAAAGGCAAAAAAAACCCCAAAAAACTACAAATCACAAGTTTTGGTCACAAATCACATTTAAAGATTAAATGTGCCAATAAAAAAAATTCAAAAGGATTTAGAATTTAACTTGTTTGGCATGATAAAAATGTTAATGAGTGTGAGACAAAATCCTTAACTTGGGTAAAGTTAAGGATACATTTTTTGGTAGACGCCATCGAAAAAGATTTAATTTTCTGATTGTGGATTTGTGTTCACACATGTATTAAATTTAGGTTTACAGGTTTAGGATAATGAATTAACATAGTTCTTCAATTATAACATAATTATCAATTAATTAATTAATTAATTAATTCTATAGAAATAATAATGCAAATAAACTTTTTGTCCAAGACTAAAGGCACCAAAATTTATTAAAAAGGGTGTTCACTGAAACATCATTGGCGAGTTTTCAATGATTTTCATGAGTTTTAAAAACTGTTTTATTAATTTTTTTAAAATGTTCTTTATTTGATTTTTAAAATACAGTTTCCATTACTCATATTTAAAAAATGTGTTTATTATAATGTTTCTTTAAAATATGCTCTGAAAAACTCCCTGATTTTACACTTTTAAGCAATTTCTAAAATTGCTTTCAAATATTTAGACATGTATTTGCTGATGTGATTAATAAAAGGTGATCTGGAACCAATTGTGACTGAAAGCACCAATAAATGATAAATATGAGGTTTAAAACCACTCAGATATCAGCCTTTTGTCACAAACAGATTTAGAAAAACCTAAAGGTACATCTTAAAGTCATATGAGACAAACTGTGATCAAATGAAGTTTGAGCACAACCTTTGCAACATGTCAGTAGTTGGACTTAAATTGTATATATTTTTAAGGTTTTCTTCATATTTCCACTGAAATGCTTCGAATGCTCCGCTGCCATTTGTCCTCTGATGGGAAAATGGCAAAAGTCTTATTAAGTTGGTAAACAGGTGTGTCCACACATTACCATGCATGAATGCTTCACAAACCCTTATTTGCTCACCTGGTTTCTCAGATCTGAGACAATCTTCTCATAAGGACTCCAATCTCTTTCACTCTCAGCTCCTTTTCTCATCAGAGCCTCTTTAATTTGCTCTTCCAGCTTCTGATTGGATTCCTCCAGGAGCTTCACCTTAGACAGATACCCCGCCAGACGGTCATTCAGCCCCTTCATGGTCTCTTTATCATCCGCGGGTGCAAAGGCAGCACTGTTGACATAGGGGCGTAGTGAGTTTGCCAGGTTCCCTATAGAAGCTGGAGAGATCCCCCCGAATAATCCAGCCCTGGAGCCCATGCCACCTGTCAGGCTGGAGCTGGAGAAGCTTCTGTTTGTGCCCTGGAAAGACATGGTTGGGAGAAAACTCAAGTGTGTTCGAGAGACAGGTGTTGTTGTACCTGGAGCAGGTATGTGATGGGGGTTTGAGAGTCTCTCCTGGTGCTTTTATAGGCTGGGTTCAGCCGAAGCTCTGCTGTGATTGGTCAGATTGGTAAAGCTACACCTGAAGGTTTCTCATTTGTGAAAAAACACTGGAAGAGCTCTCAAACTGGTGTCACCACTGTAAATCTCTATGGACATTATGCTAACATGAGAAGCACTTTGCTTTTATCTTGTTATAAAGATGTAAAAATCTTAATTTAACTGTACCATTTAGCGTATGGTTCTGTTTGCTTTGTTCTGTGCTACTAAAATATACAAACCGTGAAAACCAATTTTTTTAATTGTTTTATTTGATTTAAAAACAGAACAAAATAAGTTGTTTTGTTCTCTCAACAGTTTACATCTCTTTTAAATGAAACACTATTTACATCACACTAAATATGCCCTTAATATTTGGGGGGAAAAAAAACGCAGTTTTACTTTTATCGGCCACTATATTAGGTACACCTTATTTGTACTGGGTTGGACCCTTTTGTCTTCAGAACTGCCTCAATTCTTCGATTCAACAAGGTGCTGGAAACAATCAGTTGTTGTTTTTTTATTCGGTCAAACACAAAGTTTCAGGGCCTCAGTTTATGGTCCTTTCAAAAGGAAGTTCTGCAGTGGAGCAGACTGTATTGTACAATTATGTGCTGTATACTGAGCACCCTCTGCTGGACTGCTGTGCAGATGCAAGTGGAATAAGTACATTTGAAATATGTCTAATACATTCTCATAAGGTGGAGACCAACTTTCAGCAGGCTTTTCGACCCTTCACCAAACGCCCTCCATTTGGCAGTGGTGGCCAGTCACTGTCCACCTTCCCCTAGCCCTCAGCTCAAGTCATCCTGCTTATACTAGAGCCAACAAGAGGCTCTTTCTGCTGCGTCACCTAACCTACAGACCATTGTCTTCCTCTCCTTGCATACTATTCCCAGCACAGTGAGCATTTTATATGTGCATTGTTTATATATTTGTTTACAGGGCTGAATACGGTGGATATACTGTGGTCACCAGTGTTGTTTAGAGTTTTGCGACATGACATTGGATGTAAAAAAACCTGGCCCTAAACCTTCTGGTGTGAATAATCCTGTTACTCCTTTCTGATGGATATACAGTGGTCAATGGTTGGTAATCACACCATCAATAAGTGACAGCAATGTGTGTTACTGTAATACAGATTAATTTGGTGCGCATTGGGTGGTAAAGCCACGAAAAACAAGACTTGAAGCCCATGCACAGAGACCTCAAGTGTCATTGCTTTATGTAAATTTAAAAAAGCTCATTTGATAATTGTAATAAATGTTACATATATAGATAAATAACAAAGATACATTTTTGACTCTTGGGTACAATATGCTTGAAGCAATCAGCAATGCAAGTCTTGTAATAAATAACCAATCAACCAGAATTTGTTTGCACAATTACTGAATGTACTACAGAATTTAGTAATTCTTTGTTATTATTGTATTATCTTGCTATACATTTTCTCTCTTTTTTTTTTCTGAAAATTACCCAGATGGGGGCAGCAGAGGCTGCTTGAAATGAGTTCTGCTAGCTAGAGGATGGATCATAATGAAATTCAGTTGCATACAGAAGTATTATATGGCTATTTTGTGGATTTAATGACAGGTTTGTAATCAGAACAAATTAAATATATGTGTTTTCTCCATACAGAAGATCTCATTAATGTTTAAATGTGCCTGTACTTAAAATAACTTCTCTAGGTGCTTAAACATAAATAAAAGTTTGTACACAAGCACCCTATAATGTTTAACATGAATGAAAGATTTAAGTCTTGTGCACAGAGGCAATGGTTGAGGCCATGTACTGTGAAATCTTGTCTTTTGTAGTCAGGGTACTGAAATGGCAATGCATCCCACACACCAAACACCGGACACCCCCAAGAATAAACACATTATGCTGGCTTGTGAAAGTGCTGTTTGAATGTTTTCTTTTTTTTCTCAGCTGAAATAGTTATCTGTCAAATTGGTTGCTATGATAAAAATTCAGGTTGCTATGGAGGGGTCGCTAACATAATATGATGCTCCCTTTCACGCTTTAAGTTATATAAACCAACCCCCATGTATTTATCATTTACCAAAGCAGAAGTTCTGAAAATTTGGTTGCTAGGGTAAACAGTTTGGTTGCTATGAAGGGGTCAGTAACATACTATAAAGTTCCTTTTGACTCTATAAGTAATATAAACCAACTCCCATGTCTCTATCATTTACCAAAGCAGAGATTGTCGAGAAAATTTGGTTGCTAGGTTAAACATTTTGGTTGCTAGGAAGCTGTCAGTGATGTCAAAAATATTGTGTTACTGTGATTTATATGAATAAACCCCTTCCTTTTCTCTGTGATGTTTCATCTTGAATATATTTTTAATCGCTTTTCCTATTCTTTTTAAAAGACCATTATAAGTAACTTTTTTTTTTAACTCCTCCTAGAGCCCGGGGTTCAAATACTGTTTAAAGCGGGGAAAAGTTTGAGTTTCACCCCATTTTAGTCAATGGAACGTTTCCCAGAGTTCTTACCACTTTCTCAGAATTCCTTTAGTGGTACTAGCCTGAAAAAATATAGTAACGCGTGTCAGAGCAGTATAGACATTTTGGCTGTAGTTGGGTGGCTGTAGATCGAACAGTTTTGGAGGATATTTGTTTAGAATTTTTTTTTTTTGTCTTAAGCAAAAGAAGAATAACAATATGTTTGCTTTCACAAAGAAGATCCAACTTTTCAAGGAATTTATTCCAATCTGTTCTAAAAAAAAAGGTACATTATTATCCTTGTGGAAGGAGTGTGTGTATCTCAGATCCATGTAAACCTGGTAGTCTGGTTCAGCTCAGCTAGAGAAATCTTCCCTCAGAGGCTGTACATCTGACAGCAGCAGGCGCTCGCTTGTGTAAATCTGTTAGTCTTGTGTAAATCATTTGCACTCAAAGCATCCCAGACCTGCCATGTCTCCTGGAGATAAATCACAGCTGACTCTGACTGCTTTTACCTGCTGAGTTTTTATCTTTACTTGCATTTCTTTTAATTCATAAGTGAAAAATGCATTTACTTTTAGTTTTGTTTCTGTTTGCACTGATTTAAGGGAGTGTTGACCCTGCCCTGGAAGAAACATTTACAGAAAATGGATGGAGCAATCATCCATTTTAATATTTAGGGGGCAGAGATCCTCCTGAAACTGAATGAAGTTTCCAATAAAGAGGATGGAGTGCAAAACAAACTACATGAGTTGGGCTTTTGGTCAAATGTATCTGCTTTTGATCGAGTTATTCTCTCAGTTCAGCTGCACTTATCCTTTTCTGATAAGTGAAATAATCAAATCTCAAATCCTAGATCTGATGAAAGCACTTTTGCATTGGCTTTTATTGAATCTGGATTTGAAGATGAAGGGTCAACCCTGAGCGAATCTACCTGAACAGACGCTGTGATTTGGTTTCGCTTTATTCTACTGCTGTGTTTCAGTGGTCAGGTCTGATGTAATTAATGTCTTTTTAGAGTAGTCATGTGACTATACGTCATTTCTAAGTTGCTTGCCAATGGGTTCATTCTCTAATCACTTAAAACATTGTTTGATTAGGAGTCAAAAAATGTAATTGTAAACTCAGCAAATCAAGTGAGTTGATTATTAACATGTTTCGGGTGAAGCAATTAGAATGTCATGGCCCATCAATTAGTCTTTTCCTCATGTCCATCAGCTTTCCTACCTTCTTTCCCTTCTCCATAATCTTTTTGGTGGGGAAGGGGTGCTCCTCAAATGCATGAGAGAAGGACAGCCTGCCTTGTAAGTTTGTACCTGCCACTTATGCTCACAAACTTAGGGCAGGTCCTGTTTCAAACTCCTGAAAAATCTGCAAGATTGAATTATACAAAAAAATAATTTTGATTGTTTATTCCAACAACAAAAGAAATTCACAGAAACAGATTATTTTGTATATAAATCAATACAAATTTTGCAGCCTACTCAAAACCGATTTAAGAAACTGATTACCTTGAAACATTTGAGTCCATGAACTGTACTTTTTTTTTGGATACCAGTGAGCAAAAATGAGGAAAGTGAGGAAATTTTATGTCAGATCTAAAAGTAGGCTTTGCCGGGGTATGCTCTGGTCAGGGTACTTGTTACAGATCTTAGTTGTTATTTCAGATCCCATTGCTGTACTTTATGTAATTTGTATCTTTATTTTTCATTTTATTTCACAACACCCTAATTACATTTAGTGCTTTCTACTACACGTAGTTGCTCTATGTTATATGTATGCACAGAAGCAAATTTCTAGTGTAGAAACCCCTTAATTAACTCAAATTAAAATGATTTGCTTTTAGTTTTACAAATTTGTTGATGTATATTTTTGTTTATTGTAACATACACTTTTTTCTGTATTAATGTTTTTATGTTTTATTTATTTTCATTCAGAAATACATGAAATTTATGCATTTTTGTTTTTATTTTGTGCAGTGTTTTTTTTTTTACTTTTTATTCTAATACACAAGTTTTACTTTTTATTCTAATACAAAAAAATGTGAAAAAAGTGTTTTATTTGTTAACATTTTAGTAATGTTTTAGTGTTTTTGACCATGTAAAACAATAATATCAAGTTCAGGCTGTTTATGTGATAACACGCTCGGGAGGTGTAGAACTGATAAAAATGATCTTATTCCCTGCTCATATTTATAAATACTCCAGACACACTCCTCACACAGAAGTAGAATTGACTGTCCTCCCTTCTGCTTATGCCAAAGGGACTTTTAAACTCTGCTCTTTATATTTGCTCTAATATTTAACATTCTGAATATTTACAAAACGTTTAGTACTGATACTGTCAGATCTGTTTTATGTGGTTCCTAGTGGAACTTATTTTTTGTTGCTTGTGTTTGTTTTTTTTTAAATCAGTTTTAGAACCATGTGGATCTGAAAGAGCCACAGTTTTATGATAAAAAAAAAGAACTGGTCTTCCTATAAATACCCTCTTGAGTAATGATCAACATCAGACAGTACCAGTTCCCAATGCCTGAAGTGAAGTCACTAAAGTTCTCAGGGGACTCAATATTTTCCAGTAAAGCAAACGGACAGCTCGATTTGTCTTGATATCTCTTGTTTATAGTGGCTTTGTGATTTGGAGCTCACACAGACATTATGCAAACACAAACTTGTCCGTTTAAAAGTATTGCTTAACCATTTGCAAGTGAAGTGCACTGAAGGACTGTTTCTGGGAATAACTGCACAGTAAGAGTTTTTCAAAACACATCCGCAATCATATCCGAAAACATTAGTCAGGTGAAAGTGCCCAGATTGCTCTTACTTGAGTCCTTTACAAGAGTATTCTGTTTCTGAAGATAAAGTGAAGACAAATAATCGACCGTTATATTAATCAGAAAGCATTCTCTTTTTTTATATCTACATTTTTTCCACATATGAGCAGTATGAAAATATTAATTTATTTTGTTGAAAAAAGTTCAAATGACACAAGACAAGGAGATTCTTTCAAACTCATCGATGGTCAGCAGATTTTAAAAGGCTATTCATCTCTGTATTTGGGTGATTTTTTTTTTTTTCCATGTAATTTGAACATCCTACTTCCCACTGTCCCCTTATCAAAGTGTGATGTCTCTGTTATTCTGTCCTCTCCAGCGGTTCCGCAGTTTCAGTATCACTCTCCTCATGGGTTCTGTATATTGCTTGTTAGCGAGTCCCAGGATGAGCGGTATCACAGCCATGCTCCAGATACCCGTACATGACATGATAATGTAGAGAGAGGAGCTGGGCAGACTGACACCGCTCTGCAGAGCAGTCACCGACATCAGCTGGTAGATGATATAGGGCACCCAGCACACGAGAAATGTCAGTGAGACTGCTGCCACGCACTTAGCATAGCGTAGATTCAACTGCTGCTCAAGGTCGGATGCTTGCTGCTGCTGAAGGCGATCCACAGCACGATGAATCTTGCAGATGTTCTGCAACTGCTTTCGCGTGATCCACAACACCCGTCCTGTCATGCACACGATGCAGAGCATTGCTGGAAGCACCAGTCCACAAATCTCCACATAGATGAAGGCTTTTGGGAAGATCTGCTTGTAGGAGCAGACCTCATCCTCTTTGGATGAGTTGGGAGGAGATGAAGATCTCAAAAAGGTCTCATTTGCACTTCTGTTAGAGTTCAGTTCTACCCAGTTGTTCCATCCAAATGCAGGAAGTGATGCATAGAGCAACGGTGGGAGCCAAACGGTCAGTAACGCCAATGGGAAGCATCGGTGAACCCAAAATTGGCTGTGGTGAAGCGGGCTGACGATGCATAGGTAGCGCTCATAGTGCACCATCACCAGATTGAAGAGGAAGGAGAGGAAGATGAAGTTTGGGAAGATGTACATCACCAGGCAGTGCTTGAAATCTAGTTGGCGGTTAAGGGTCATGCGGGGAATGAAGGGAAGGGCGATGCCTGTGCACAGGTCGGCCACCAAGAGACTCAGGAAGAAGTAGTTGGGGGTGTTGTGCAGCTGCCGGTTGCAAGCGATGCCCAGGATGATGAAGAGGTTGGAGAGGATGATGATGGAGGAGAGTGGGACTGTCAGGTAGAAGATCAGCGTCTCTCTGCTCAGCTGCTCGAGTGGATCCATGATGGATGGCTAAGTCCTGGAAAAAAAAGGAAATCTAAACAGTGAGAAACTCCCTTCAAAATTCACCATCATCTTAGTTTTTGGCTGAATACAAGACCCACCCACCCACCAAAAAACAGATTACAATAATTTTGATTTTGGCTTTCAATTAAATCAATTATCTGTAGATTTTGAATATTTAGTCACACAAAATAATAATAGAAAAAAATCACTATTCCAGGCTTTCTCACAAAAATGAGAAAAAGCTTTTTCTGCATCATGTGAAGAGGCGGGGTCAACAGTAGCTCAGGATTATTTAAAGGTACAGACTGCAAAATAGTCATTTGGAACAGAAGTGTTGGACTTTCATTCCTGGTCTTCACTGGCCAGTCCCAAAGAATAATAAATAACCAAAAATAAATCTTAAAAGGGTTTTTTTTACCCATAATGTGCCAGTCACACCAGCTGTTTTGAATAAAGTAGGAATTATTAGTTTTAGATATGTTTCATCATAAACACCGATTACAAGAGAAATTAAAATGTGAGAACATGGACGATTGTCTTTCAGTTTCATTTTACAGACCCCAAATCGATGTAATCAGTGCCATTTTAACCTTGTTTTGCTTTGTTGGGATTAATTCATTTTTATTTCGTCTCAACACTTTTGAATTTTAATTATCAAACATTAAACCTTTTCGTTTTCAAATTTTGCAGTTAAAAAAATGACCATTTAACACTGAAAATGTATTTTTTTGGACAATTTCAGATTAAAGAACGTTGGTAAAAAGATTAAAGAACGTTGGTAAAAAGGGAAGATATCAAGCATTGCCACAAAAAACTGAATTACAGATAATTTATTAGAGAAAATCATGAAGTGGTGAAAACAAACGCTCTCAAAAGTGCTCAACAAATGCTCATCTCTTGAAAAAAGGCATTTGCATACAAATCCGAAGCTAAATCATGTTTCATTGCAAATTTGAGCTATAATTTGAATTACTGCAACAGTATAAGACATATATTGTTTGTGCTGATATAATCAGATGTACATTTTTATTCAAAAGGTTCAAAGTATTGTGTGTGAAACGAGGAAATTCTCCTGTTTCCATTCAACTTTTTATCCCATTTGCCCTCAAAAGCTTTCATTGGAACCTTACTATAAATCAATCAGAAATATTTAGAATATGCAGTTATTTGTTTGTTGAGAATCTATAATTTTTTTAAGTGAAATCTTAAGGCTTTGAATGCTTTTGATTATCTTGTGAAGCAAGAAAAAGTCTCGCAGACACTCACCATACGAGCGCTGATCCTCATCGAACAGAGTCTAATTCTATAGTTCAGCCATGTGTGACTGCTCTTCTCCCATCCACAACCTCTGTGCTCTTTTCCAGCTTTTGCAGATGAAGATGTGAGTGGTGTTCGCAGAAATTAAAGTGCAAGCTTTGCTCCAGCAGGATGCTTCTTAAAGAGACAGTGACCCAGCCATTATCAAGCACCGCTGGTGAGGTATTTCTGCACAGGAAGCCACAGTTTACTCTCCTTTTATGAGACAGATGCACAAGCCTCAATTTAAAGGTTTATTTTGCATTCAAGAGATATTTCATCGAAGTCTCTTTGGGTCCACTCTTGGAGTATTGTTTATATGACACAGAAAGATACACAGCAGTTTGTTCTACATTTAGGAAGTTGAAAAGCGTAGTGTTGCTGTTTGGACTAAAGTGTGTTTGTATCATGCAACAGAAATGAAACTGAGGGGGAAAGGGGAAGAAAATGTAAGCGTACCGAAAATATGGTAAAGTATAATTTGCAGTTTTACTACTGTAAGCAAATGCAGAAGTGCTTGATTTTATGGGCAGTATTAAACAGCTGGAAGTTGAATTAATGAGGTCATAGATTGGGAAATCAGCCTTGTACTAAAGTACTTGGCCATGAAATGTTTTTGGTTATTTAAAAAAAAAAACTGTGTAAAATAGTGAAGCAGTTTTTTTTATCTATAAGATTGACCTTTTCTTTGCTAAGCTCACTGAAGGAGTCAACAATGTTTATCAACAAAGGACTGCACACAAAACACAGCATGTCAAGGCATTGAACATGTTACCGATTGAATCTTACAAGGCATTTTATACAGCTGCAGTTTGCTTTTCATCGTCATTTCTGATTCAAAGATGGATTGTTGGTGAATCTTAAATGCTGGGTGACATTTAATCTCTTATCAGATCATTTATTCTTCAGTTTCCGATCAATAAGAGCACTGATTGCTGCGATGATTTAGTATAAAGCAGCCGTGGCTTCAAAAGTTTGGGTGGTGTCCTTGGGTCAAAAGAACTTTGCAGATACACTTACATCAACTGAACTGTTGGGGACATAATGGACAAGTTTTATTTAAGGAGAGGCACTTCCATCGACCAAAACCCTTATAGTTTCACTTGGATCATTTCACTGCAGACTGTGAATTTGGGTACAATGCAGGGCTTTCAAAAAGATTGATTCTGAAAGTTATACCAACAATTTGTGATCCAGAATCAGCTGCAGAACTAGTGAGTACATTTGTATCTACTCCTCGTAGCAGAGAGAAGCAGGGTAAGAGAAGATAGCAAATTTTAACAACATCATTGGGAAAGTTCAATTTAGTTTTCAACACACTTTCCATAAAAGCACTAAAGTATCATCTCAATTTATGAAAATGAGCATTAGAAAATCACAGATTCAATGTTTTTTAAACTACAAGGTTTTTTGATTAAAACTGTGAGGTTTTTATTAGTAGACCTACATGAATAGAACAAAGTAAGAGAAAGGCTTTAAAGCGTGAGAGTTCAGTTTGTTGAGAGAAAACAGGCATGCTAGCTAGAGTCAGGTTTGCTTTGCCTGGTGCCATAGCAAACACATCGATCAGCCGGCACGTCATTATCCTGAGCGTCCCCTCAGAGTGCCTCATCGCTGAGACATGCCGCATCAGACAAACTCCGAAAGAAGTGCCACTGTGACGTATTTGACGAAGCATCCTGAAGAGACAGGAAATGGACACTTGTACATTGTGTGTCTTTTCCTGAGTAAAGGGCAGTTGGGGAAGGAAGACCCATGTTTTTGTGGTGTTAGTTTGTTAGTTAAAGAGTTATGGATGCATAACAAAGAGAATCTAAACTTGTACGGGTGATCAAAGTGTATTTTTAGCCATAAGAGAGCTCTTAAAGGGAAAGTGCAATCTCAATACTTGTCAGTGTATTCTTTATATTTAAATTAATCAGAGTAATCAAACTCTATGTCGAATTTAAAGTTGCTCATGAAGGGTCTCTAATTTGAGGCCCTTCAGAGTGGAGTTTGCATGTGATCTATGTGCCTGCATTGGTTTTCTTTAAGTATACCAGTTTCTCACTCAGCAAACAATTTTGGCTGGCAATTGGCATATGGTATGTGGACCATGCTAGGCCCACGCTAGGCCCACGCTAGGCCCTTTTAGTGTGGCATAGAAGACTCTGAGAGCTTGACTGAGACCTAGCCCTGAGAAAGCCTATGTGGGGCCTTTTTCTAGGAACTAGACTTGGTTCATATCTGTACCGGAATGCAATGTGGGTGTTCTGTCCATCTAATACATAATTAGTGTCCAGCTAACATAAATGGTAATATAAAAAGATAGGGTAGATTGTAATACGACCCTCCCATTTTGCAGGTGAAGTTGCTTCTGTGCACTAAACAATGACCAAACTAAAACACCAGGAGCACAAAGGTTCACGTCGGCACCTTTTAAAGTGTATTTCACTCCCAGTAGCTCTTTCTCTGCACCGTTGTAGTAAATATACTCCCAGGAGCCATAAAAACTGAAACATGTTTGACCACAAATTTTATACATGCCAAATGTCACAGTGACGAGCATTAAGAGCAGGAAATAGGGTAAAGCCAAGCACTTCACCACAGTTAAATGGCTTTAACGTGGCTTTTTGCTGTAGGAAAACCTTTTGACAAACAGAAAATTCCAAGTAGTTACTATAAAAAACCCATCACAGCAAAAAATCCACGAGTGCAGAAACAATGCAGCCACTGTTGTCATTAAATCACCGTATGCTTCAATTGTCTGTTGACAAGAAGTGTGTATTATCTCTGAATTGCTCATGCATATTTATGGCGCTCTATGCAAGCACTTTTGGGAGAATAATTTTTTATTTGTTTCTGATTTTGGTCTGTGGCTTCAGATCTACAATATTAGAAAGGCTCGCTTATGACCAGCAGTTTTTCCACGTTTGACGTAAAGGATACTATTATAAATGGCATTTTAAAATTGGAAATGCTATTGTTTATTTGAAGAGCATTGACTTAACCAGTACAGATGTCAAATAGGGGTCATTTACTAGCCTTTAACCCAACACAATTTTCCTGTAGTTTTTCTCTTACAAATTAACTGCCTCAGAAAAAGTGAGGAAAGAGGTTGTGTTTTATGAGTCTAGGACACCATCTGGTGGATGATTTGAACAAATCTTTTTATGGAGTATATTTTTAACTCTACCACCTTTTACCTTATTACTTATTATTCTCACGTAAGGTTGAGTCAGATTTCCCCTATATTGCAAGTAATTAACTTAGAACTTAGTCAGAAGACATACAATCTTAAAAGTCTTAAGTCTTAAACTCTAAAAATATTTAATAGACAGTGTTTGTAATCAATGACATTTTAATTGCTTATATTTTTATAATATTACATGACATTTTTAAATTAAAACAGTACTCAACCAATGAAAAATAAAATAGAGTTTGCTCGGTTAGCTAGCTCAAAACACAGGTCCTTTTCATTTTTCAGCTTCGGAATCCCAAATGTTGGAGACTCCTAGAGTGTGAAGAGGACTCTTCAGAGCTCTTATTATCTCTTGACAGTCCATTTATGGTCATCTAACAGTTGTGTAAACTTGGAGGAGTCGTGGATGGAGGTTACCTCCCTGTAACTTCTTGATTAATAGCTTTGCTGCATCACAAATGTCCACCAAGTTCCTATTCCTTCCAAGGCCGCTTGTCCCCAGAAGACACATAGCCAGCAGTCAAGAAGACTTAATTGAATTCAGACTACCACCCCATAGAATCAGTCATCCAATCAGAATCCGAACCACACTTTCTTCAGTTGTCAGATCTACGGTTCATGCACTCTGAATCTCTATCATTGCTTCCTGCATTCTTGGATACCTGCATCTGCTCCCGACAACCATGACAGTGCCATAAAGCAACATCTTTACCCATGCAGAAAGCCCCTGCTTCCCTTCTTGATGAGTAATAGGACGTGACGGATCCTGCAGTTCATCAACTGACCACTTGAGGCTCCACTCCAGAAGTGAATTTCTAGCCATGTTAAAATTCCCAACTTTACAGCTTAAAAAATGTTTAAATACTCCATGTTTATCAAAGGATAATTGCATGGAAACTTTGAGGGGGTATATTTTTGTACTTGTTTGACTACCTTTGTCAATAGGGTCTCTATATTGCGTCCACTATATTGCATTAATTTTTATAATTCTCAGGTGAAATATTTACAAAATGGCAATGACTGGCAATGCCCATTATGACAATCCTGTGAGCGCCATGACTGACACTCTGTCCATGTTCTATACAATGGGCAAAGCCCCCAAAGCAAAAAATAAGAAACATTTGAAAAGTAAAAAAAAAACAAAGCTCAAAATTCCTTTTTGCAAACAAAATATAAAAATGGCAACTGAAAAGCATACAAGCTGAAAAGTTTGAGTGACAGTCCGCACCCGCCAAAATCTGCTCAGACTCCTCCCTGTTTTATCCACTGTTAATTAAACCAGAGACATCAGGAGCAACATTGTCTCGGTCTGAATAGCTCGAGCTGTTGCATTGTGGCTTAAACACATTCCTGAAGTCCTCTTGAAAAGCCAGCTGTATGTTCATAGAGTGCGAGGCCCAGACTAGAAGATCCCAAAACCCTTTGAACGGTTGCCAAATGTCAGCTTTGAGTCAAATTCCCCACATCACTGCCACCCCTTGCTTTTGCCGGGGGATTAAGGGGGTGACTATTATTGCTTTAAATGTCAGCTTTTTTTAACACTGAGCACAATTGTGTCTTAATGTCCACTTGTAACCTGAGCGTGACCTTTTACTGGCTGATACCTGGATGGATTTATTACAGACGCTGCGTAAATGTGCCTGTTTTCATGAAACCTCACTGGCCTCAGTGGAATGAGTCACTTTCGTAAAAAATGATGTAGCCTCACAGCTTTACAATTGAATTAGACTGAACTGAAAATATTATATTGTGCAACGGAATTAAAATATTGTGGAATTTAAAAACTATAGAGATTAGTTATCATTGTAGCATTTGTTTAATCAACACAGCCGTTATTTTTATTTACAATGATGCAGTTTACATTTGTTTTGGTCCTGCTCTCTCCTCTCTCTTTGTCCTGCTGCAGAATAAATTTGCAGCCATTTATACTCCATCCTGATGGTATTGCATGATTTAAAGGTGTCTTCCTTTACTGCACAGCAATGAGAACACCATTAACCCTGACTAAATCTCCAACTCCATTTGCAGAAAAGCTTCCAAACACTTTAGGAACCACCAACATGCTTCACTGCATTCTGCCATTTTTCCGCACCCCAGTTCCTATGTTTTTGTGCATGCTTGAGTGGGTTTGCCCTTTTTGGTTGCAACTCTTCCATGCAGATCACTTCTGGGCAGACTTCACCGGACATTATTTTCATTAGCTTCAACATCTAGAGAAACATTGCATCCTCAAATCCAGTCTGACCATGCCATGAGTTCTGCCCACAGTTTTTTTTCTTCATACACAAAAAATGTTAAAATGATTTGAATCCTCTAATTTAAAAAGCTTCAAAATTAAAATTTTCCTTGATTTCAAGAGGAAATGTTCAGGTCTTGTTCAGGTTTTCTTGTAGGCAGAGTTGGAAAGCCTAATCATCTGGTGTGGTTTTGCTTAAAATAGTTCTAAACAATGTGAAAAGTTTGAACAGTTCTCATTATCAATGAATGAAGGAGTGACATGCGGCTGCTGAGCTGTGGAATGACTGAGTATAATTCAGTCATCACTTACAGGATGTTTCTGGTTCTGCCCTGTATCAGATGGCACCCTGGGAATGTTGGGCAGCAGGAACGAGGAAACCCAGAGATGAAAGCAGCGCCGACCCAACCCCAGATCCCACCATCTCTCTTCCACAGAGGACTTTTTGTGGTGCATTAGCCCCCAGGAGTCCTGGCGATGGGCATCGGCCGGGTATCAGAAGCATTTCCCGCTCTTTTACTGGCGATTAGATTACACTGGAGGAGAAGACGCTGGAAACCTGCTGGGTTTGAGTAAGATGAGCCGGTATGTAAGTCTGGGGATTAAACTCTCGATGCATAGTATTTGTTACAAAGGCTTTTTATGAGAAGAGGATTACTTTTTAACTGAACGAACGTGATGCCACCAAAACGTGTAGCGTCACTAAGATTTTTAAGCTTACAATTTAACCAAATTTGGCCTTTAATCCAAAAAAAAGACTCCTAAAGAAACTACAGTGCTAGGACTAAAATTATCACTTGCAAAGTGATAAAGTGGAAAGTCGAGCTTGGCCATGGAAGCTGCTGGTTTGAGGTGGTCTTTGACCAAATAAAACCAGTAACCATTTGTCAAAACACAGCTTAACATAGATTTTTCACAAGGGTGCTGCATGGTAGGAATCAATTAAAAAAATTATTATGATCCCCTGATGTTAAGATATAGGGGTTAAAATGGTTGCTAATTGAAAAATGTTTTATTGACAGATTAATATCTGATTTTTTTTGTAGCGAAATTGAAACCCCAGTATTTTGAGGGATTACATCAATCACAAAGGATCTCAGCATCCTGAGTGTTTCGTTGCTCTGATAAGATCACAGGGGTTATCTTAAGTGCCTCTTGTTCATATGTATGACATAAGCATCCCCTCATATCTTTTTGTGATTTTTTTTTCTTAATACAATTTATAATTGTTTACTTGATATTTGCCACTTTTAACTGTTCTTCTTGAGTAGAGGCCTGTCTCATTTTCAACAAAATCTCAGGATCTTGTTGCATGAAAGTAGATTTTTCTTAAAATATTGATTTCCTAAAAAGGGAAATTCTTGTAAATTCAAGATGGCGGTAAATAGGGTATGGCTTAACTACCAAGGTTGGTATAGATGGTGAATAAAACAAATTAAATAATGAAATAATATAGTTAAGTGAAAAAAATCAAAATGAAAGACAATATAATTGATTAAAAAATTAGTTAAAAAATAATCTAGATGAAACTGTATTGTGTGTTTACAAAACCTGAAAGGGAACCTTAATTCTGCCTTTGTCAATTTATCTACCCACATTTTACATTACTATAAAGTAAATCTGAATCTATAGTTCTTGCAATGTTATGCGAGGCAGCACTTTCCATCACTTGTTTGCAGTCAGCTTGTTCGCACAGGTTCTAAGCCAGTCATCGAGCAAAAGTAGGTTTGCTACAGTAGGAAGAAAGCAGTAGAGCCCTATATGGGATTTAATTGAAAATTAGACAAAAGCAAGTGTGCTGTGCTGGAGACAGGTCTCAACTCCTGAGGAACAATTCTCAAGGGGAAAAATCCCACAAATCTCAAATTAATTACAGAGATTGCTAATTTGAAACTTCTCAACTTCTTTTAGTAGCAAACCATTTAAACATTTAAAGTTCAGTGCAAAAACACATCTTTATAGACCCTATAGATGGTTATAATATACATTATAGACCCTATAGATGGTTAAATTAATCTGTCAATTCGTTATTGATTGCAAAACTGTTAAAAAGACCACAAAAGCATCCCAAAGAGGAAGTGTGGAGGTTAGGGTTAACCGTCACATGTTCATCAGCCTTGCTCTATACCTACATTTAGCATTAATACACAATAGCTCTCTTGTGCCTCTAGGACAGACTGCTTTCAAGCCCCATTGTTCTCCCAGGAACATTATCGGATTATCCCTACTCCAAATGAAGGGGAAGAGTGAAGAGTGCTGGAGCAGTGCATTATGGGACATTGTATCAACAAGCTGGAACACTTTGAGAGGAAATAAACCCGAATCCATTAAGAAAGATGCTTGAAATTCACTAGTGCCCCATTCTGAAAAAAAAAAAAAAAAGAGAATGCGAGATCTGACTTCTCAAGGCCCACCAAAACAAAACAAGACGTGATCGGACCTGTCATTTGGTGTAAAAATCCTCTGGAAGAGCCTGGCGGAAAGATGTACACATAGATCAGGGACAATAGTTTCATTCCTTCCAGTCGAATCTTGCAGTTGCATTTTCTCTCACGATGCAAGAAGTAGAAGAATCATCGCCTGCAGGACCATCAGACTGGCTCCAAACCACCAACAATACCCACCTGGGCGAAGGGTAAAAGCTCATGTTTGGTATTGTGGCCAGATATTGATTCCAGGGCCCTTGAAATTGTGAAATATGAGCAAGTTACAGGACCTGTTCTTTTGGGATGATATAATAATAGAATAATTACAGCAAATTAATATCTCGTATGACTAATCCCACAGTGGTACATTGGGTATCGGCTTTCGTTATTCTTTCATCAGAATGAAAAACGTCCTTTTATGTGGGACATGAAAGCCTTTGGAAGGTTCTGAAGAAAGAAACTGTGAAATGAAAATAATGAGTCTCAAAATAATTAATTAAGTGAACTCACCAAAAAACATAGGTTTTAGTCCATATTTATGAGCTGCAGTAACGCCACATTTCACATTTCAGCATTCATAGTTTCACCCTGAACAGTCGTCTCATTTCAACTGACTTGAGGAAACTGGGACTGTTGCACCCCTCAAAATATAAGTCCATCATTGTTTTACAACTTTTATTTAACCGGCTACCGGAAGTTGAAATTGACACGTTCAGGTCCCCCTGTAGTGACTTTCTTCATTAATAGATCAAATCCAGACTTGTGTCTTTGCAGTTGTTCTTATGTCTTTAGAAACCTCTCTCACTAGTTGTCATTTGAAAGACTGTTTCAATATTTTGCTTCCGACCTCTGCTCGTCTTGTTTGCCACTGTTTCGGTCTCTTTAAACCTCTTGAAAATGCTTCTCAATGCATTTCTTTACACTTGGAACCAGACTGATAAACACATGTGCCCTTCTCCATCTTTACCATTAATCATTATTAAAAATTCTTTCAAACAGGTCCACATGATCTCTTTTGGACAACAGTGGTTTATTCTAAAGCCACTATATAGTATTATATAGCCCTATTATAGTTTAATTGTAAGCCAGGTAGGCTCTGTTGTCAGCAGTAAGAAATACAACAGATGGGATTTCTCTTTCACCTCACAGTAGATCTTGAAATGGCACTTTTTTCAGCCAAGAGCATTGTTATGGCAGTTCAATCCCGATTCTTAAAAATTGTCTATTTTAGAACAGCTTGAAGTGCACCAATCAGGAGTGTCTAATAAATACCACTTCCGTGATCTGCTCAAAATGCTGGGTCCAGTGTGCCCCCTGTAGCTCATGAGAAGAAACTGCTATAAAAAGAAGATGCTGGTACCAGT
>SRMA01025597.1:1564549-1585420 GCA_007224835.1 Danionella cerebrum
CATTTGCATTTAAAGATATGCACACAAAATGGTTTTTCACATAAATTTCACGTCAAACACTCATTTCAAATGGAAAATCTACACATTTGTACACGGTTGACGATGAGATTTGCCGTTTTGCTCAATGCCTGCTATTTCCTTCAGGAAGTGCTTGTTGTTGTTTTGGGTGAGCTATATCAGACAGTAAGTGCAGACCGCTGGCTGTTTTAAAGCCCATTAAAGTGTTTGTGTTTTATGTGTCAAAGGGGCTCAGAAAAAGTGTTTTGGTGTGTACTTCAGATCTGTTTTTTTTTTACTGGTACACGACCCATGCTGAGATTCGTTTAAGAAGCTACCGCTCAGGGAAACTCTGCCTGACTCAGAGCCTGTCAACTCATGTTCTACCTGTAACCTGAGAACATAACAACCAGAGAAAGAGTGAGCGAGAGGGAATAGAGAGAGTGGGAGGGGGTATGGATGGAGGCTGAAAAGCTTTTGTTTGGCTGAACCTTGTACAACACCATATAGCTACAGGGATTTTCTCTATTGTTTGTGGGAATTGACATATTTATAAATCAATTGTATTTTTTTCTATATAGTGTATATAGTGCAAAGTGCAAAATAAAAAAAATACATTTGCAACACTTTTGGAAAAGGTTTCATATCTGTTGCATGACTGTTCAGGGAGCTAAACCAACCCGGCCACTGTAAAATATTATCAAAACAACCTCGTACCAACACCACACACTACTTCTATATTAATAAAAGACAAAAATATGTGAAATGTAAATTATAAAAGGAGAAAAACAAATATTTCAGGTAACACTGAAGCCCCTGTAGCCAAAAACACACTTAAGCTCTCAAAGCGATCTGGCAACCCAAGTACTGCAATGATATAAACACAGAAGAGTTTAAAACTTTGTACAAGAACATACCAACAGACTTAGTTTCACTGCGTTTTAGTGATGGCACGACTCAGCCTGCTATGGCTAAGCTCTACTTCCAGTAGTTCCATTATTGCCTCTGAGTGAGGTTGTGTTATGTAAGTAAAGACGCAGCACTCCGCTACAACCAATGACAGAAATGTACAGCCCTGTTATAGAAAATAAAAGACAATGAAATGCACAATGCTGACAATACATAACACAAAGCACATTATTGTGTCGCACCCTGTAATAACCCATGCAGTGATTCATTCTGGCCAATCAGTGAGCTCAACAACTGACCAGTCAGCAGTCTACAAGATGTTGCATCACACTTTTCTTTCCAATCAACGAAAATTATCACCATGCTTTGGCTGAACTTGGCCTGCTTTTGGAACCTCAGAAATTCCACTAACGAGTACAAAACGCAATGGAAAAGTGATGCAAAGTCAAGCTGTTCTGTTAAAGTCTTTGGAAAAGCAGCAGAACTTTTTATCAAAATGAAAAATGCCATGTTTTTGGTGAACACATTACCAAAACTTTGATCCATTTCTGCTTAATCCGCAGCCCTGTCTTTACCGTGTAGGGTCCGGGGTACTCAAGTTTAGTTGGTTGGGGCGGTTGGTTTTTCCTACTCAATGAAACGCTTCATGTATTATTTTTTTGTGTTATTTTGTTCCTTACTCTGAACAAAAACTAGCCAATATGATTTTTTAGATACCACAGACAGAAATTCTCTTTGTATTAGCAGTAAGAATCTCATCTTTGTCGATCTTTGGTCTGCATCTTGTCAAGTTTCAATCGCCACTGCTCTCCCCCACTTGGGCGAGAGACAAAGAGGTGATGCATAAACCAGTCCTGTTCTGCAAAATGTGCTGCATTTGTTTTCATTTTTAAGTTTCATTGCCAAGAAGAACACATCCAACAACTTGTATGTTCAAAACCTCTGTACAGAACCCTATGGGTGACATCACAGATTCTTCTTCTTCACTTAGCAGTAACTTTCAAACATGTCAATAAAGATGTTAGATGTGCAGAGGCGGAATCTCTAAGAGTTTTGACCTGCCAGTCTGCCAGCCCAAATCTTTAGTCCAATTCACAAACCATGTTTAAATCACCAAATATAAAACTTTACAGGGTTAGTACAGGTCTTAGAAAGACAAAAGTGTAGATAGGGAGAGACGCTGAGAGAAAGGCACTTTGAGAGAGACAGAAAGAGAGCGAGTGAGTAAAAAAAGAGGGCGGGCGGTGGAGTGTGAGGTAAGGGAAGGGAATGAACGTAGCCTGCAGCTTTAGACTTTCGTTGAATCCCATGCAGTGCACTCGTTCCCTCAGTAGCTGGAGCTGAATCAACTCTCCTCCTCTACTTTTCTTATTTTTGAGCGGGAGACTCTGGCAAACGAGGAGCGTGAGGCAGCATTTCAGTCGGTCTCAAGAAGCCAAGACCCAGGACGTGTTGGCTCACACATCTGCAAACACACACAGCACACTCTTCTCTGGGAGGATTACAACGTGTGTGTTTGAGATCCTGCAACCCTGGCGGATCTGGAGAGAATGCAGCGTTGTGCCTGACTCGCTCTCTCAGATTCATAGCTGATGAGGATGGCCACCGCTGTGTTTCAGGTAAGGAGAAAGTGACGGGTTCTCCAGTGCTGAGAACTTCCTCCTATCCTGGGAATTTTTAACCTCGTTTGCTCTGGGCTGCATGTGTGCAAGTGTGAATGTGCTGCAGATGGTTTGTTTGCTTGTTCAGCAAAGCAAGAGAGTGCAAGTGTAGGGTTGTAAAACGTGTGTGTTCTGTTGCAGCGAGACCAGAACAGGGATTTCTCAGTCCCAAAAAGGACGGAAAGAAAAAATGCGGTGATGTTGAGGAGAACTGGTGCCATGTTTAACACTTCTGGCTTTCGGAATGTTACTCTGAGGCTGTTCAGACAGAGTTCATGGTGGTTTTTGAGAAAGACTCACCTGGAAAAAGACTTCTTTCATTTGAAACGCTGAAGTGGTCTTAGTTAAAGTCTTATAAGTGAACGCAAATACGTCTAAGACCAATTCAAAATGTTGCCCACAAGTTGCTGAACTGTTATTTGTTGGAGTCGATAATTTAGTTATTTATTGAACAACTTGGAGAAGTGTGCATTATGCTTGTTTACGTTTCAGGTTGGAGGTTTAAATGGAGAAACTTATGAAGAGTTTGGTTCTAAAACACTCTATGTTCCAATGTAAAAGTTGATTGATTGACGCCAATGAAAAATTATCTTCACTTTTGGCTTCTTTTCAAAGTATCGTCATTGTATTTTGGCAAAGCTTAATAAAATTAGTATATTCCTGCTCTGTCTCTTCCCTTTTTCCCTCAAACATCAAAAAACACCAGATCTTATCTTATATATATATATATATATATATATATATATATATAACTCTTATGGCTTTTACTTTAAGAATCACACTTTTCCTACATTTTTTTTTTCATCTGTGGGGAGGAAGTAAAAGCAATCCAAAGAGAAAGCCACATTTAGGAATATATTACAAAAGTAAAGAAGTTCAAGAGCTAGAAAGTTACCAGTGATCTCCTGCCGCCCACCAAAGAGAAAAGATTTTGCAGAGTGGATTTCTGTAAAATAACTTTCTGTGCAGCTGAGTTAATGTTTTGTTCATTCAGAGTATCGTACAGAAACGTTGTCATGTGCATATTGTTCATTAGAGTGGATGAGTTCAATGAATTTTGAAAACATGACACTATGAAAGTAGTGTAGCTGGGGTCTAATATAGCATACATAACTTTTACTTGATGTTTTTGTTGCTTTTCACAAAAAAAAACAAAACAACAACATATATTTATAGAATGAATGTGTAGGCTTTTTGTATTGTTAGCATTGTTGTTGTTTGAGGCTCATACGGATCTATTGCGCTTGGGGAGGTAAACACCGAACTCTTGGTACCATATATTTAAATCCAAAAATTAAAATTAACCGTTGAAGATGATCTAATCTATTAAGGATGTATTCAATGGTAATTCTGTTCATTATAAAAACAGATGCATTAGTGAAGCTATAGGTTACACAGGCAGTAACAACTGAACTGAACAGTAAGGTTTCATTGTGGATTCGGAATCACACATAATACACACATATTTTATCACTAGTTACTGCTTTTCAGTGAAGACCGTGAAAGTGATGCATACACTGTTCCGATGATGTCTTTATATTTGTCATTCTCTGAGACTCAAGTAACTGGCCCAGCTTTCTGTCTGAGTGATTTCTTGTAGTCAGGGCTTCTCTTCTCTTTCTGCTGAAGCGAATGCAGTTGACAGGATGATAAAGCTGCTGGTAAATGCTGAACAATAGTCGTCCCCCTGCGGCACACTGTAGCACATGGCGTGTGGCTTTTTCTTCTATAGGTACACACATCATGAATGAGCTGACCTGAACGAGCCTGGCTCATATTTCACCTCAAATCAGTAGAAGAAATGTTCAACAAATGTTTTGTTTTATTTTCGGTGTGGTAATGTTTTGGGTTTTGTTTAGATTTATATTCGGTCAATTTGGTTTTATTTTATTTTATTTATTTATTTTTTGTGCATGGTTTTATTTATTATTTTAGTGTGGCTTTGTTTTGTTTGGTTTTTGTGTGTGTGTGTGTCTTCTTCTTTTGTTTTGGTGTGGTGTAGTCTTGGTTTGTTCTTGCTGTTTTTTTTTTAGTTTTTTTTGTGGTTTTGCTTTCTTTTTGTCGTGGTTTTGTTTTTGGTGTGGTTTTGTCTTTTTTTAGATTTTGAATGGCGTTGTGGCTTGGTGCTGATTTTGTTTGTTATTTTGTGATGTTTTTTTGTTTTGTTTTGGGTGCTCTTTTTTTTCGATGTTTAGTGTTTTTAGTGTTTTTTTATGTGATTTTGTATTTTTTTCTGGTTTTGCAATTTTGCCCTGGCTGTTTTTTCATGAGGTTTTGTTTTTGGTGCTCTTTTCTTTAAATTTTGGTATTTTTTGTGGTTGTTGCTTTGTTTTTTGTTGTGGTGTTGTTTCCGTATTTTTGGTTAGCTGCAGATTCATGGATACGGTTTTCTCTGCTCAATAGCTCGAGACCAGAATGTTCTTAGTAAACAAATAATATCTATTTTTAATCTGTGTTATGTAGCGGACAAACTACAAAACGTTTTTTATCAAAACAAGTTTCCCTCGGCATTCACAGAAACACATTACCGTCTATGAGCAACCCGCTGACATGGAATCGCTTAGGGACTGTCTGCAAATTACCAGATCCTAAATTAACAAAAAACAATTAATTATTATGTGTGTTTTGTCAGTTCTCAATAAAGTTGAAAATAATTGTTTGTTGATTGATGTTTTGCATTTTTGTAGCGGGTAGATCACTTTGACTTGGTCATTTTAAAAGTAGCTCGCAAGCTGAAAAAGTGTGAGCACCCCTGATCCAGTACCTATTGTACATTATTTTTCAGTGATTCTGTCATTTTCTTAATCATCTCCACATCATATTGCATTACATTTTGGAGTAAAATGTGCACATCTTGTTATACTCTAACACTCCCACGCGTTTTGACCAGACATGACCTGCCTGACCCTCACTTCAGGACTGTCCACGATGACCTCACATGTCAAACCCCAGATCAGACACATCACTGATGGTTATTTATGATCCAGAGGTTCAGCCTAATGTGTTTATGGCATCAGTCGTTAGATAAACATTAGATCTTTGGCTATTCAAGCATTCCTGAAGAGTTCCTTTATGAAGTTACACTAGGCACAACTCGAAAGCAACTTTTAACGTTATGTTTGTTGCCCTCTCACTCCTTCTATCTCAGCCGTGGGAAACAACACATAGTTTGAGTTTCTTGCATGTTTGTCGATGCAATTTGGGCTGATTTGGCTCAAATTGAGGGGAACAGAAATCATGCTGTTGAGAACACGTAGAGAGTGTGTTTCATTATCTGGATTCTAAAACATGCTTGGTTGTTTTAACCCTTGGACAGAACAGATATGGAGAACAAATAATAAAACTCTCCTCTATTGATTCCCTCCATCATATCAAGGATAAACCTGGAATAGCACAGCTTCTATTGAGATTTTTCATATTACTCTGTATCATCGATCCAAACCGATTGAAAAATACATGTTTATGTAATTAAACAAAATGTGTTTGGTGCATTATCATAGATATCTGTTACATCACATGCCCTGCAGTATCTCCACTGTAACTGCAGCTGCTTGATGATGGAGATGCTCTTTGATATGACAAAAAAACCTTTGGGTTTGTGCACATTATATTGGTGCTCCAGGTTTAATTTCTTTTTCATCTGAAAACATCAATGCAAGTATCAGCTGATGGAGCTTAAAAACCTGATTCTGATATGAAAGAGGTAGATTTGCGGCCACTAAAACATGATTATTAACCGAGCATTTGGTTGGGTTTCACTAAGCCGTCTGATCCATTATCGGTGCCAACTGTTTGATCTTAGAACAATTTTTCTAACTTCTTTTTAGAAACTTTATGTTTTTTTTCTTCTCTCTCTCTCTGTTTCTCTGTATCCCTCTCTCTCTCTCTCTCTCTCTCTCTCTCTCTCTCTCTTTTACCCTGTTGGCATACTTCATCCTTCATGTTATGTTTATATTTGAAGAATCAACAATGATCTAACGTTTTTGCATATCCACAATCAACCTGGATAAAAGTAATTCCATACCAATTCCATTTTAACCTTGCAGGAAACACAGAACTCAAAACCCAGAACTCTGGATAAATATGATTTAGGTGTGATTTGTTAGTCAAGAAGTAAATACATGCTAATTAAGCTTTTTGCTGTATGCATATCGTTAAAAAAATCAGTATAATTATGAAGATATAATTCACCTTTTGCACTTGCTTATGGATCTGCTAGTGCCTGCGCCCAAGATCCATCGCTAGCTGGCATTTCATCAGAGTATAGCAATATATTACAAACATGAGTTCCCTCCAGCATTCCTCCTGTTGGCTTGAGCTGTGATTTAAATGCTCATCAAGCACCTCTCTAACTGCACTTCCAACATTTGCCGCTTTCCCTGAAAACACTGCGCTCTAACATTGTCTGCTTTGGAATCCTCTGTAATGAATTAACGCACATTTTTGAAAAATTGCCACGTTATAAAACTTCATGGACCATTTGATCTGGAAGTCAGGGAGACGTCTTTAGTGTCGTCCTGGATTCCTCCGGATTAATAAATCTGCATTTCTGAGTATTTTGCCAGTATTTGAAACACTGACATGAATCCTTCTGTACACAAGTCTGAATTTACTGAGTTCTTGGTTAAAAATAGCAGCGGGTTATGCAAAATGTGGGCTTTTTGCATTTGCGACATGCATGAAGGAAATTACAGCTGCTGGAGGTAAATGACAGGACTGGTAACTGGCTCATAAACTTGAGAGTGTTTTCTGAGCCTGTTTACATTCCTCTGCTGTGTTTTTGCACTGTTCGCTTCAGACCTGGAGATCTTTACCACAGATTCATATACTGTGACAAAGCAACATTCACTGGCTTATCACGTTATTAAAAGCAGAGAGTGATTCCAAATGCCCGGGTGTTAGACCTTTAATACCTTTGTTTGGTTGTGTTCTTCATTTATAATTGGCTGTCTGCTCAGATTGAGCTGGATCATGTGGGCACATGGATGGGTGGAGACCACTTTCACAAGGACCCACTAGGAGGCCCACAGGAAGTAGTTTGGCCAGAATTAGTTCAAACATCCTGTTTTGGGGACAGTTTCACTGGAGCATTCAGACTGTTTTAAGCACTTCTGAGGAACTATAGCACTGTGCAAAACCCACAAAATGCAAAGTGAGCGGACCAGAACTAATTCTTTAGGTAGATCTTAATAAAGGTATCAACTTTAGATGAATGATCAATTATCATGAACTGAATCAAAAACATCTATTCAGGAGGCTTAAGACGTGGTGAGGGACAACAAGGTCTCTCCTAGCCAAATATTTCAAAGCAGACTTGGGTTTCGGAACAGTGAGGATCATAGACACCAGAATTACTCCTCATAGACACCCAATTGCCAGATTTCAATCCATAGATTTCAATCATGCCTATCCCTCTGTATAGTTTTTATTCTTTCTTTATTAAACCCTTTTTCACTATTTGTTTTGACTATTTTTTTTACAATTTGCTCTGAAAATTTATATTTACACAATATTTCCACAATAATCCTGAATTTGTACAATTCCAAGTAGTAAATTGTGTCGTTTTTTTATTGCAAAATCAAGTGTTGAGACAAAATAAAAATTCATATATCTCCCCCCAAAAAACCAAGAACCAAAACAATTCCATTGCACTTTGTTTTGTGCCAGAATTTTGAAAAAGACAAGCCCTATCACAGGTCTTGTACTTTCAGGGGATATCCCTTATCTTCACCACTAGATAGCACTGATGCCGATTAGGGGGCTGTAAAATGAAACATTCATGCATTTTCTCACATTTTTGCCAAATTCTTTCTACTAAAGATGTTTCCAATCAAATTTTTTTAGTACCAAAAACTAATAATTGAAACTAATAGTTAAATTACAAATTGTAGCATTTTTTATAAATAAAATAAAACTGTGTTGTATTTATTACATTTAATAAAATAATTTGAAATGCATGTAGTTTCTCATCCATGTTCAAAGGAACGCAGCATTAAGATATACAGTGTGCAAACTGAAAAAAAAAAACTGGTAAAAATCCCCACTTTCCACATGAACTGAGAGAGGACTTTCTGGGAAAGTCTGAGCATAAAAACCAGAGCTACTAAAGCAATTATAACACAAACCAAAACCATCGCAGAAAAAAAAGTCATGGAAATTGAGCCAAATATGGTCTTGTAGGCGGCAAAGAGCTACTTGTTCAGGCTTGTGGAGTTCGTCTGTTTTCAAATCCACAGAAGTCTGCATTATTCTGTTCTAACCACCAGATTGAGCGATCAAGAACAAACCTTGTCCAGATGAAGTTCTGTGGTGAACACAAGCACCAGGAATACCACTGGAAGGATCGTTCAATATTACAGCAAAATCACTGTTTCCTTTTCAAACTGATTTTGAAAGCCACCATTGCTGTTGAAAGCACAGGCCAAAAGAACAAATGGTTCTTTTCCTGCTTTGTTTTCGGATAAGTATTTTTTTTTTTTATGGTTTGTTCAGAATAATGTCCTCAAAATTGGCAATGATTGGTCTTCCGGGGTATCAGGAGTCATTGGTCTTGTGTTTCTCTGACTTGTTTCCTGCCACCGTGGTTTATGAAATCATTCTGTTCAGGGGAGAACATCAAGCTTTGACTGCAGTTGAATGAACACTGACAGATTTTTGTATTTTGTGCTAGCTGTGGTGTATTTTGGGCTGATATCATATTATCTATATTTGAGCGTCTGCCGTGGTTTCTATTTTCTAGTGTTTGTTACTCATTTGAGAGGTTCACAAATACCTTTTGTGTGGTCTTCTGAGGAGAGATAGTGAAGAACCCATGATCCATATTACATTTCAACTAAGAATATTTCCATGTCTTATCGGATTTCACTTTATTGCAGGGTTTTATAGATTAAATATAGGCAAATAAAAGAATGAGGATGAATTAATCATCTTTTTTTTCCTCCAATCAAATCAAATAAACCAGAAAATTCCTTAAACATGTCCTTCAAAAGCTCCAATTTTAATTATTTGAATAAATACATTTTTTTAACTATATAATGCAAAAAACATTGATGAAAAACAATGTTAGTTTAATTCCAAAACTAGGAGCATTTCTTTTACAAAAAAATGATATGATAAGAAGATTGATATACTTCTCATTAAATCTGGCAATACAGTTACATTTTGTTGGTGATGCATACTTATTTATTTTAGATTATCAGGGACTTGTACCAGAAACGAATACAAAATGAAACGCTGTTAATTGTAAAATCAAATCAATTTTTTTTGTTATTTGCAAAATTTAACACCATTCATTATTAATTACTAATTGTTGAAATGTATTAATAAAAAGAATGAGAGAATGCATGTGCACACGCAGGGATTTTGTATGGTACATCAAAACAAAGTGCAGTGATTTTAACACAAGTGAAACAAGGGTGGACCGCAAATTTTGTACATAAAGAGCAGCATATGGCAAATTGGTTGCTATGGTGAACAGTTTGGTTGCTATGGAGGGGTCGTGGATATCATATAATGTCCCCCACGTCACGTTGAGTGAAAAATATCAATCCTCATGTCACTATGCTTTTCCTAAGCTGAGATAGAGATGCGTGAAATAGGTTGCTAGGGTAAACTGTTTGGTTGCTAAGGATGTTATTAAGTGCAATAATCACTACTTGCTCTGAGCGAGTGCCGGAGAGCTTAGTGTTTAGGATTTAGGATGGCCAGTTGGAAGAACCGTTGTGGCAGGGTGCCCTTAAGCAATGGCCGAGTGCTTGAAGAGCTGGTGGCTTGGGTGAGTGTCAGAGTCCTGAGAATGTATACAGGTCCAGGAGGGTGGGATGGGGAACAAACTAGACTCGCATCCAAAAGTGCATGTGATGTTTATTCTAAACTAAAGGTTAATATTCAAAGCTTTGTTTAAAGTGCTTCTTAAAAAAAAAAAGACTTCTCGTGACTTGAATGTTGTACTCCTCTGTGAAATGTCATTTCCTCCAGCAAAAGTTATTAAGTGCTCCCATATTTTGACACGTGCTGGAAAGAGCATCAACTCAGCCTCAGCTCTTATCAGTCTCCCAGGATCCAGATCTCGAGCACGTTGCTGAGGAAATTCCTGCGCTGGAGAAGCTGTGTTTCTGTTCCTCCCAGAGCAGCCGAACACCATGTGAAATATTTGGATGCTGATGGGAAAGTGCTGGAGGTCTTATCAGGCCTGGCTCTCCCTCAGGAATGTTTCTGGAGTTCAGACCCGCTTCTCTTGTGCTTGTTTGCTTTTACATTTGATTTATGGGCCGGGCAAAGAAAGAAAGAAAGAAAGGCAGGAAGCCCAACTCTGGCCCCCAACCTTCTCTGATATGCAACATCATGCAGAACGTAACCCGGGGAGAAAGCTCAAGAGTTTGCCAAGACAGCTTTTTTTTAAATTAAATATATACATTTCCATCTTCATTTAAATTGTATCAAAAGGTTCTTTAGGAATAAATGGCTCCAGAACTGTAAATAATAGAAATATTATATGAGCTTTCTCTACACATTCCTGTTCCTAATCTCTTAGAATCAGCAATACACATTACTCACAGAGGGTAATATTCTTTCATCAAAATCCCATACCCTGCCCTAGCTCTCTAATATCTTCTCTGTTGACTGGGAATTCCTTAATTTTCCATCCTGCTCCTGAAACTATTCAGGGGTTTAATATCATTTCATCAAGTTTTCCTGATGAGAGGGGTCCAAATAGGTCCTAGAATAATTACTTGTTACACTGGCCACTTTATTAGGCACACCTTTCCAGTATTGGTTTGGACAACCTTAAGCCATAATCCTTCATGGCATAGAGTCAACAAGATACATTCCTTGTTCCTGCAGATGTGACTGTTCCACCACATCCAAAATATGCTCTATTGGATTGCAATCTGGTGACTGTGGAGTACAGTGAACTCATTGTCATGTTTAAGAAACCAATCTTAAAAGCCAATTGAAAGGCATCCATGCTTTCTTAACTAGCATTGCTAGCATCTGAATGACGCACAGAAATCGAGACTCATCAGACCAGGCAACGGTTTTTCTAATCTGCTATTGTCCAAATTGGAGCAAATGTACTCTGACAGACGTATACACCCTAGAGATGTTTGTGCCATCCCATTACATCAGCAGTTTCTGAAATACTCACCAACACCCATGTCTTGTTAAAAAAAAAGCCTCGTAAATCAAATTTCTTCCCCATTCAGATGCTCGTTTTAAACTGCAGCTGATTGTCTTGACCATGTTTAAATGCATTGAGAAGGTGTACCTAATAAAGTGGCCGGTGACTATGATATTCCACTGATTTCTTTGTGCTACCATTAGCTTTTGCGCTGCATGCACAAATGTTGACTCCGCTAGACAAGGTCTGTGTAAATCACCATAATTGATAATGTTTAAGTCTCTTTAAGTTTGACTTGTTATTAGTTAGTTTATGGATGGCACAGATTTCAAAATTGCCAGATAAGAGGCCAGTAGGATTGAGGAAATGTCCAATAACAATTGGTGTTCACAGAGTGAGGAAGGTTTAGCTGTAGACTCAAAGATGTTGAACACATTTTTCTTGTTCTATCGATTTCAACTGCTTTTTGATTCGATCTGAGCAAAACAACTCAGAGTTCCGAAAGGAGCAGCTCCTGTCTGTCACACAGAGCTAGCAGCAAAGCTTTTGTGTCTCGGAGCAGCTAACCTCTGAATTTTCTGCTTCCCTAGATGCTTTTGCAGCTATTTATATTCCAGCTTTTCTGTGCCCAGTCAGTAAAGCCCGTCACAAGCAACTATTACAGATTTGAAAAGCAAGAAATGTTTATTTATGTTCATTCCTTGCAAGCGTGTATTTAAATTAATTGCTAAAATCTACTTTTCAATTGTTTCTTATGTTCCATCGTGACGTTTTGTATGCCACCTTAAACGTAAGCATCTAGAAAACAATGAAATAAGCGGAATCTTTCGAGTGATGACCTGTGTGCGTGTCAGAGAAAGAGAGCAAGCGCTGGCTGTCAGCACACAAGGTGGGAATAACTCACTGTGTCCTGAGGAGGAATGAGCTTGCAGAGTTTCTGGACCTGCATGGTGCGCAAAGCTTCTCCTGTGGCCTGTTCCAACCTGTTCCAGGTCTTTCCCAGATAAAGACGAAACAGTGGAGGCTCAGGAAACTCTGGAGAATTGAGTATGTGATTCCTGACAGTTGTAAAAGTGCATTTCATTGTAAGATTGATCTGCTTTCGTAGCGCTCCCATAGTGTTTCAACTCTCCATCTTCAATGGACCATGGCTGTGTATTTAAAAAGGAAACTATTCAGTTGGTAAGAAAAAGATGGGGATTGTCATTTCAACACAAGAGAGCAACAATTGACAAAATGGCGATGCACTCTTGGTTGCATTGGACAAAAGTATCACCCAAATGCATTTAAATGCAAATTTATTTAATACGGATAATAAATACAATGCACTAATATCTCTGCAATATTGTGAATGATTTAAGATAATTTGGAAAACTGAATTTTTTTTTGTTTGTGCATGGTCATGTGACATGCATTGTAATAGGCTCTTTTCACTTGACGTCACACCACTTCGAGGTCATGAATCGTTACCACCTACTACAGCATGATGGAGTTCCTGCAGTCTCTTGCACACCTTCCCAAAATAAGCGATGTACAACACTTTGTTGATGAATTTTCCCTCAAAAATGCTCCAAGCTTGACTATGGATATAAATTCCTTCATGAGCAGTACCTGTTTAATTACAAATTTTTTATTGTTAGCATTATATTTAGCATAAAGCTAACTTTGTTTTTCTTTGAAATAGAGTTAAACAGACAACAAACAATCGTGTTTTTGCATATGGGATGCTAGCTTTAAATTGTGGTTTGTTAAATAAACGTATTAAAAGTTTGTGAAATGCTTGTTTTTGGAAAAGAAGGAACACACCCCAAGATGACTGCGCCATTATGGTAATAAAAAGGAGAAAAATAATAATTTATTACACCAGCATACAAACAGTAAGTTACTAATACATGGCTTTTACGTGGATGGTTAAAAAGAATATAAATGCTGGATGAAGTGAGTGATAATGTCACAGTAATATTCGAGTTAACATAACTTTCTGCAGTGTTCTAAAGTATGCTAACTTACATCGATTAATTCCATATCAAAACTTTACAATTAAAACAACCGACAAATATGTAAGGATAATTTTTTAAAAGTTTACATCCCGTTTTATTTACGTTCCCACTCTTATCCAGCAGCCGCAACGCTAAACAGAAGTGCGTCTACTTCAAGTTCTGATGTCACTGTGAAATGGGCCTATTATGTAACAAACTGGCAGTCATTGGCTAACACGTTCATTGGTAAAGCAACCTATGGCATGATTCCATGCTAAATCAGCAGTTACTCAAGTAGATAGTAGTTCTAGTAGATAATATTTACTGGTCCTAAGAAAGTTGCGAGTTGAAGGAGAGGTTCATTCTCCTAAACTCTTGTCTTGGAGAGACCTTGTTGATGAAGTATAACTACCTTGTGTCTTGTTGCAAGAAACTGTCATTTACCACCTCATCTTGGTTGCTGTCGTTGGCTGTGCTACAGTTTCAAGCCTCCTTCTCAGCGAACGACTGGGTTTCAAACCATCTGTGATATTGATGATCATTAGCAGCTGTTATTGATTGATCATAAACCTGACCTTATTTCTGTAAAACGCCTGACTTTTTAGAACTGATGCTGGTTTTGAAGTAAATGGATTCGATTGAAATATTTCACACCAGCCTAAAACCTTGGGATAGAAATCCACCTTTAAAGAGCACTTTTACTCAATACTATTCTGTATTTCTTTTTTTTTTTTTTTACTAAAATGAAGTCTTCCGGAGTGTTTCTGTTGCCCTTCCAGAGTGACCTCTGAAAGAGAAGCTGTTCCAAGCATTCCAGGCATCTTCAGAGCCATGAAGGCATGCTGGCTCAGACCAGACCATAGTGTGTTTGTGTGGAGAACAGGTGGACGGCTGTCATCAGCAGGTGCCTGCAGGCAGACAGAGGCCAGCTAAAGAATCCAGCCTGCAGATTCACACACTTCAGAGCTTACAGATTATTCACGATAAGCTTAGGATAGTTTGGATTTTGCTCAAGATTGAGGTGTAGATGTAAAAGAACAAACATGGACTTTGGAGGTAGGGGCATTTGTGAGGTATAGTCCCGAGGGATTTGGTAAAAGTGAGTTTGGACAACTGTTGTAATCGTAGCACTTCTGGATACGTGGGAATTAGCAAAACAGCAAGATTTGGGTGGAGAATGCAAACCACATAAAGTACTTTTTCACCATTTTCTTTTTTGCACTGGCACGACTGGACTTGGCGTGCTTTTCACTGCGTTCTGTACACTTATCTTTTCTCTGATTGGAAGATCCCGGTTGATTGCTGACTAGTCAGTTGTTGAGCTCAGTGATTGGCCAGATAAAATTTGTCAATGCATGGTGCAACCACCTAACCAACAAAAATACTTGAACATGGACAATGAGGAGGTGTAGGACTTCCTTTCTCCCTTCGTGAAATAGGCGAATGTTTGGTGAGAATTTTAAGCCTGGCACAGAGGTTACACTCTAAACTCTGTTAGTTAAGGCTCAGTACCACTTTCACGGACACAATATTAATGAAGAAACTTTGGGAAAGCCGTTGTTCTCAGTCAGCATTAAAAGGCAATCAATTAAATGAACCTAGCAAATTGAACACAGATTCCAGATGGCTGAAGACAGTGCATATATATATTCAGCTGTCAAAACACTTGGTAAAAGCCGATGGATGGCTTCCAGACCCTGTCGAATTCCTCACTTTCATCTGAATCAGATTGTGCAAAGACATGCTTGAATGCTGGGAATTCAGAAAGAGCTGTGCTGGGAATGACAGCAGTGAAAGTCAATTTAGGTTTGCCTTCCCCTTATTTATTTATTTCGTCCATTTGTCCTCAAACATTGAGGTGATAAACGTTATCTGTATGCAATAGCAGTGAAAAAACCTGTTGGGCTTACTTACATGCAAATACAAATTGAAGGCTGCAAATATATGCATGTATTTGTTTGTTAAGTATTGCTTTTTTGACATATTTGTTTGGCAATCTTTTATAGAAGCTGCTGATTTCCATATTAATCTTTATATCTCAAGCTTTCTCTTGGATTGGTTAGTTTGTTTTGGTTTGGTATGGTTTGGATTGTATGCTTGGTGTATCAGTTTTAGTCTGTTTCTTTCTTTTTTCTTTTGGTTTGTTTAGTTTTTTGGTTTGTTATGGATGAGATGGTTGGTGTACATGTTTTGGTTTGGTTTCCTTGTTTGTTTATTTGGATTTTTTTTGTTTCGTTTTGCTTATTTGTGTATGGTTTGTTGGTCTTTGTTATGATTTGGTTGGATCTGGACAGATTAATTAGTCAGTTTTAGTTTGGTTTGGCTAATTTTAATTTGTTTTTCATTTGGTTTATTTTTGTACGGTTTGTTTACTTTGTTGGCTTTGGTGTTTTTTATAGCTTGATTTGGATGGGTTGGTTGATGTATCAGTTTAAGTTTGGTTGTTTTGTTTTGGCTTATTTTATTTAATTTGTTTTAGTTTGGTTTGGTATATTTATGTATGGTGTATTAAATTGGCTTTGACTTTGATGGATTGGTTTGGTCTGTCTGTTTTAGTTGGGTTTGCTTACCAATTTTAGTTGATAGATTTGTTTGATTTTAGTTGATTGGTTTTGGTTGGTAGGGATTGGTTGGTTGGTGTTTTTGTTTGTTTATATTTGATGGTTTGTTTGTTCTGTCTAGGCTTGGTTACATTTATTATGGCATTTTGGTTTCATGGTATGGTTCCTGTTCTGAAAGGTCTGTTTTTTTTTGTTTTCTTTTCTTTTTGTTTTTTTATAATTTTTGTTTACTTTTGGGTCAGTTGGTTGATTTATTTATTTTTCTGTTTGTTTTCACTATCATTTGTTGGATTATTTAGATTTGGTGTAATTTAGTTGAATTTTTTTGTTTGTTTGTTTGTTTCAGTTCAACAAACAATCCATCTTGACCAAAAATCCCTTTGGGACCTTGTGAATGTTTCAACATTTATTCTTTTATTCTACACATATCTGACTCATTTTGGTTTTGTCGTTTAAATGATCAGAACATGTGACATCACAGTTATGTCTACGGTCAGCGTGGCTCTTTTGTTGGTTACTACACTTTGGTGGTTACATAATCACTGTCTGTTTTTTCTGTTTGCCTCACTATAGACTGGTGCTTTGTTTTAGATTAAGAGTTCTGCTCACGTTCATGCATCCTCTTTTTCTGCATCTGTTCACACAAAAATGGTATCGATCGCTTCGGTGAAATTTCAGAGATGTCTGTCTCTTTTCGAAGACCTATTAAAAAACACTATTGATATTTGGACAACTTGCATTTGACTCCCATAGTATTTCTTTACTATAATGTTCCGTCAGAGGCAATCGAATTGTTGCTTTCAGCAAAATATTATTCTAGACAGTGCCGTGCCATCCTGTTTTTGAAGACCAACGCTCATTTGTTATGTGAGGCTGGATATTAATAGTGACATTGTAATCTGATTAGCTGAGACTTCCGCAGATTCTGAGCCATGATACAGCAAATCACATTTAAACATCAGTGAGTTTCCAAATCTGATTATTAAATATTTAATGTGGGGGTTTGATGTGTGGCTTATTTTTGTTTATAAGTTCCGACTTATTCCAACATTCCACAGCCATAATCTACAACATGATCCACTTTATGTGACTGTGTGAGGCAAATGGTTTTCTGAAAAAAATACTGGTTTTCCGACCCAGAATAAAGCAAAGCTGCACATTTTAGAGCTGCCTTTTATTGTGGGCAGTCAAATGCACACCTGTGTTCCAGTATTTGACAGTAAATTTGTCTTTTGTGTATGTAGAAATGTCTTTGAGTTCAACTCATTAAAGTGGGAACAAACCATAAATGTGTTTATAGTTTAGCTCAGTGTGTGTATATATCTATTTGTATGTTTTTTTTTGTTTGTAGTAGATTAAGGATTGAGACTGAATGAAATGATGGAGTAGAGTTTCCTAGCTCAGCCACTTAAAGCAGTTTTATATCTATTATGTAATATTTTCATGTCAGTGTATTTACTATATCAGCTAAACTGAGAAAAATGCCTGTCGTATAAATGTTAAGTTGCTCAGAGATGATTATTGCTGTTGTGTCTGATCAGTGTTTTTCTATGTTTCAGGTCTCGTCCACCTGCGTCCCTGTTGCTAACTATGAGCTGGTGAGCCTCATCCATCCATTCTTTATTGCATTCCTCACTTTCCTGACATTTCACTTCATTGTTTCTTCATGATAATTCTGCGTTCATTAAAAGAGATTGATAATAAACACATTCCAGCACTATTTTTAGAGGCCAGGATGCAACATCATCATCATCATCAACCCACATGCGTTCAAATTTATGAGAAGCGAATAAAAGCTTGAGGTCTTTGGTTCAGATTTCTCCCAAGACCCTGAGAAGCCAGGGGCAGTTTAAAAAAAGCAAGAGTGATAGCATAGTCAACATTCCTTTTTTGGTTCGAATTGTGTTTTTGGGTTCCAAATATTTCCCTTCACGTCAGTCCAGATTGGGCTCTAAAGCATCCTTTGATGTTCTCCAAATAAAAGAAATTTTATTTTGCTGTTTTATGTTAAGTTGACTTTCATATGCAAGAAGGAAGCATTTGAAGATGTGTCTGCACGCACCAGGGTAACCAGTGAAGGTGATGGAGAACGTGGTCAGTCTATTGGGTTTGTGTTATGAACTGCAGCAAGTTTATTGAGCAGGAAGGTTACAAAGTCTTGCAGGGTTGACTAAGCATTGACCATTACTGTAGTGGATTGAGTATTTGGAGCATCTGGTTTAGAGGAGATGTTTAATTCAGTAACACCCGAATCCATGTACCATTTGTTCATTTGATTTAAAGTAAAAAAAAAAGTGTATTTTTTTTAAAATACGAAAAATTACGAGCTTGCGTTGCTTTTTGTTTTCTTTTTCTGTCCAAATTGGACTGCTTTGAATCATATACTGATTCAAAATCAAATATTTAAAAAACTATATACATATATATTTTTTTAATTAAAAAAGGTGTCAATATATGATTCAGTGCGGCCAAAATGGGAAAAAAACGAAACTAAAAGTAACGCAAGGTTGTGATTTTTTTTTTTACATAAATATTAAATGAACAAATGCTTCAAGTATTCATCTACAATCAGAACAAATGTCAAATTCTCAGAAATTTAAACCATTGGGTAAATGATAGATAGTGAAAAGAAGCGGGCTCAAAACTGAACCCTGTGGGACACCAGAGGAAAAGGCAACAGCAGATGAATGAAATGATTTTAAATGTATGTTACAAAGTTTACTCTTAAAGAATGCAATGTCATGTACACTGGAACGCTAACAGGTTAAGAAACTTGAAAAAAAAATTAAGTAATTAGTAAATGACTTTTTATTTAACCTTGTAACATTAATTGGAAGTATGTAAATAGTTTTCGTAAGAATTGATGAAATGTGTGGTATAACCATCCTCCGTTATACCTGGGCACCCAAGAACAAAGCTGCGTGTGTTCATTGTTCCTCTCTCAAAAGTCTGCTCGCTACAGTGGTTTCGTGGACTTTGTTCACCCTCTCTCTTTCTCCAAGCTGTTGTCTAGAGCATCTGCTCAGTGTCTGCCTTACCAGAGTGTGTTATTGTCCGTAATTGGCCATGAGAGGGTGAGACACATCCCTGGGGTCAAGATGATATTAAACAGAGCTGCATTACTACACTCAGACCCAGAGCACTTCAGGATCTCTGCGTAATATCTTCCCAGGCCTTCTCAGAGCACAGTTTTTACCATGTGATTAATCCTCCACTACCGTATTGTTTACCAATTCCTCCATATTCACAAGTTACGCCATGGTTTTATTCATTTTTGTTAATTGTATTTGAACCAGTAAGTTGTGAAGTGTGAAAAGGTATTGTGGGGAAAGTGCAAATGTTAACACAGGGGTCAGGGGTTTAGCTTTGGGACGTTTAGTTCCACAAGTTCTCACAGCTCTGGATTCTTCAGCTGAATGTTGTCCTCTGAATTCTTTCCGGAGAAATCTCTGGGGATAAAAGGCGGGCACTGAACCTCCATTAGTGCAATGTAAACAGAATGATCCTGAAATGCACCACATCTTAATTCCTATCCAGCTCTCTTGGGTTGGGAGGAACCTCGCAAGTTTTCTATGTTCTTGCTTGAAGACACTTTTACACCAATCTAAATCTAGAATTTATTTCAGCTTACTTCAACTTGAACGAATGTTCCTCGCCGGCATTATGTCATAACTGTTAGTAGAAAGCCATCCAACATTCTCCGCTAAATGACGTCGTTCAGATGAAGTGTTATCTTAATTTATCAGAGGTGGTTGTTTCAGCCTTGTCTGGATCTAAACCAAATGCACTTGAATCATACTGCGGTTGGCTCTGAAGTTCTGAAGCTGGGATTGAAGCCACATCTCCTTTTTAGGTGCTCGGTGTGCTCCGGTTTGACAAAGAATTTTCTATCTGCTCAGCCAACAGCTGCTCAGCTCATTACATTTTTATGAACCACATTACTAGTATAAAAAAAATAAACAAATTCTGTTTATAATGTGTTTGTAAATTTTATGGAGCATAGTTTGATGTTTCCCTTTATGAGACTCTTTTCATTGCTTTCTGTTAAATTAAATTAAATTTTAAATGAATTTTGAAGGGCAGCACAGTGGCGCACTGGGTAGCACTGTGGCCTTCCAGGTAGAAGGTTGTCGGTTCAAGGCTCGCCGGTGACCTTCCTGGAAGGAGTTTGCATGTTCTCCCTGTGCTTGCGTGGGTTTCCTCCGGGTACTCCGGTTTCCCCCACAATCCCAAAAAACATGCGGTTAGGTTAATTGACTAATCTAAAATACCCCTTAGGTGTGCATGTGTGTGTGTGAATGTTGCCCTGCGATGGACTGGCGAACTGTCCAGGGTGTACTTTTTTGAAATTTGATTTAACTACAAATACTTAATAAGTTCATTAGTTCAAAAGTTCACAAGTTCAAGTTTTAATTGTATTAAAAATATGTAATTTAAATTTGTAATTTAAATGTGACTGATTTTATTCAGTTTTTATTTATGTTTTTTTTTTAATTTTATGTGTGTGTGCATGTGTGCATGTGTGCGTGCGCGTGTGTGTGTGTGTGTGTGTGTATATATATATATATGTATATGTATATGTATATGTATATGTATATGTATATGTATATGTATATGTATATGTATATGTATATGTATATGTA